>JAVGWX010000007.1:76178447-76750947 GCA_036924085.1 Ariolimax columbianus
AAAATAATTATAAGTGGCTTTTCAACTGGAATCTTATGGAAAGTGTATATGTACTGTTCAGATTTGATTTTAATATTGCCAAGGATTTGTTTACATTTAACTAAAATTACTGTTAAAATGTTAATCGTTGCTATTGAAACGCGTTTATGGGATTTATTTTTTGGATTGAGCTGCTTAAGTTACGGTTAAGGTAGCCCCTATCAGGCACTGCTGTCGGGGATGAAGTGTTAGCCATTTCGTTATGTAAGGCCTCAACTTTTTACAAAATGTGGTAACCAGTTCAGTTCTTCGCTGATTTACGGTCTCTAACAGTAAGCCATGTACCTATTTTGAAGCGATTGCATCTAATCCACAACTGGGATTGAACCTGGTACCGTTACTTTGAGAAACGACTTCTCTATCAACCTGCTATTCAGACTGTTACGAGCAAAAAGAATATATGAATATAGCTGTGTGGTCCGGTGTGTTTTTTAGTGTTTCTATGGTGACATCCAACTTCTGAATAATTCCGCTTTCCTTGTCCCTCCATTTGTGGTATCGCGTGCAGGTGCTGCTACTTCATGTGGATTAACTCTCTCAAGAAACTCACCATTTGATCCTCTTGCTTGTCTATATATTCCATTACTGGTGTTGGTTCAACGATAAGGAGAAAAGATCGAGGTCCCTGAGCAGTGGAGGTTCAATACAGTTAGGCACATTTAAGAGAAACAAGCAAACAAACGGTGGAAGAAGTGCTAGAAAATTGTGGACCAAAAGTAAATAATGAAGGCATTTATAAATTAACTGGACAAACTCACGAACTTGGTATGCCTGCAGTCACGTGTTTAGCAACAAGATAACCTATCGTCATTATGCTGATTAAGAAGACTCTGTAAAGTCTATATGCAACCAGTTTTTGTCCTGTCTTTCCCGTAACTGTTAGAGGTCGTAGGGGGCATCACTCGGCCTTTGAATGATTTGGCTTGGGTATCTTTCTAACCGGAAAGGGCACAGTCTCTCCCTGGCGATGTGTTTTAGTCTAGTGTTAAAACCATTTTACTCCTGCGAACTTGTGAAAATAGGAAACATTGTTTCGCGGACCGCTCATACAGAATAAGAATGAAATCATTATTTAGAAAGTATTTTGTGTATTCGTATTGAAATCTTCTATTATAATATGAAAATCGTATAGTTATTTAAAACAACCAGAGAGAAACAATAAATGGAAAAAAAATGTTTAAAGTTTATTTAAATTAAATCAAATCAAAATTAAAGAATGGTTATAGTCAGATACCGCACCAAGACGAGAACTCAAACAAAACCTAAGTTACGACCAATAGGCCTTCACCAGGGACAACAAATAACAATGCTGAACTAGCAAATCAACAAATAAGGAAAAAATGGTCTACTTATCTGATATAGTGATAAAACAACAAAAATCCGAGCAGTAAGTACAAATGCTTATAATAGAACGTCTTGAACTTTTAAGAAAGCAAATATCATCATCATCATCATGTAGCATGTCCTTTGCAGAACACCCTCTCGTAAAAGCCGATCTCTACTTTATCTGTGGCTAGCTCTCCCCCTTTGCAACTATAGACCCCAGCACCTCTGCAATGCCCCTTGTCCATCTTCTCCTTGGTCTGCCTCTGCCTTTTCTGCCAGGTACCAAACCCTCCAGTATCGCTCTGTTGCTCCTTTCCTAGAATATTTAACAACCGTGGCTGAATCGTTGTTTCTGAGAAAAGAAGCGCTGCATTGACAGCCATTCGGGTTCTCTGTTGGATTTTGACCACTGACAGAGCTGAAAAAAGTCTTGTCATACCAAAACGGTAGTCGAATATACGAACAACAATTTAATAGAACTTAGTTCACATGAAGAGGAACTCCGAAGTTGAAAGGTTAAGTCGCAATAGCTTTTTGCAGGCTGGCAGGAAATTTCGGCGGACCAGCGGTTGAGAAACACTGTTTTAATCTATTATTGTCTCCTAACCAAAACAGACACTTTCTGCAAATAGGGCGAAAGGCTCCAATCTCGTGAAGTTCAGCTATGTACACAGGACCGTGGAAATATGACACATGGTAACCGAAATACTATTACATGTAGCTGATGACCTTGCCAGGACAATCGCAGAGAAAAGAAACACCACAACATGAATGAACTAACTAATCCATATGGGAACCAGCATCACGTTTCCGTGGAAAGCATCCGTGGAAACAAGTGTAAGTCGTCGACTAGTGTGAATTCTAGTCAAATCTTTGGCCTGGCGGCATCCAAATTGACTAAAACACGAGAGCAGTTAGAACCGTGGCTTGTTAGGCGCCATTTTTATGCTCCCCCCCATCTTTACTGAATATGCGGCGCCTCTGAGCCCGCTTGATGGACATGATGTAGACAGCTCTTCTGTACATTCAAAAGCAACATTTGAGAGTCCACCGCGAGGACTGCACTCTTTAAAGAGGTCACAGAAATCCACCATTAAGCTTAGTCACAATTTGGATCTACATTCTAATATTGGAAGATGTCATGTATGCACGACTTCAAACGGGCACAACGCTAGTAAAGAAGCACCACCCCCATCTTATACCGTGCAGCACCAGCTCATCAGTCAGAATACATAATGCATGTCATGTTTCAGACTGCCTCGAGTGACGCATATCGCGACCCAGATATCAGTCAAGAAGAGCGCCCGCCTCCAATCAGTAGACAGCTTCACGTACCTTGACAGCACTCTTTCCAGGGAAATTACTATTGACTGCGAGGTCATTAACATCTCCTAGGTCAATGCTGCCTTTGGGAGGCTACGCAACAGGGTCTGGAATCGAAGGGGTCTTAGGCTTGATACGAAACTCAAATTCTACCAAGCTGTAGTGCTCTTCACCGTTCTGTATGTCAGTGAGACGTAGACTGTGTACAGTAGGAATGCTAGGAAAATAAACCACTTCTATACAAGGTTCCTCCGTAGATTGTTCAAAATAAAGTGGCAACATAAGTTACCAGATACCGAGATCAGCATGAAGGCAAAAGTGCCGAGCATTTGGGTACGACTGACAAAAGTACCAGATCATCTGTGTAATCCAGGACCTCCAAATGTGACCATAATACCGATTCTCTTTCCATCGTTTAGTCTCTCCATTATTCAATCTATAGCCAACAGGTACATAAAGGTCGAGAGAAGGCATCCAGTATCTCACCTCTGCTTACATCCTAAAGCTGTCAGTGCTCCTTCGTGTACCACTGTGCTAACTGTATTTACGGGCATAATATGTATGGAGGTCGAGTACTTCTCTGGTATTCTATAATGTCTCAGCAGTAGCCCGAAAAAGTATGTCGATCCACACTATACAATGTATTGTCGTAGTCTAGTGGATAGGGATGACGTCCAAAGTTTCTTCTACTACGATGCGTAGAGTAGCTATAATATGTGCGCTGTCTTGTCTGGCGGAATCCTACCTGTTCCGTTTTTTGAGCTTTTTGTCTGTCCAAAATGATTTAGTTGAATATCTTGTCTGGCACTGACTTAAATGTAATTCCCATACACAGTAATTGTTGCAATCTCCCTTTTTTTGGCAACTTTAAAAGATATCGTTCTATTTTTCAGTGTGTGCTGTCTCTTCTTCCCAGATGTTCTTGAATAATAATTGTAATATATCTGTGGCCGTATCTATATATTATATCTTCTGCTGTTATTCAATCTAGGCCTGCTGCTTTTCCTTTCTTGAGTTTCAATATGGCATTTATGATTTATATCTTATTTGATGTTGCAGTCTAATTCCAGGGTCTTCTCTTCTTCTGCGTTCATTCTCAATCTCCCTCAACCAAGTCCTGAACAGGGCTGTGCAAGTAGCAGGATGTAGTCCGGAGAACGGATTTGCGTTGTGTTGCTAGTTTACAGTTTGACTGCGAATTTGCACCTTTCGGTCCGACACACTGTGGTGTTTCTTGCTGCAGAGGTCTGTTTGGTGTTTCTTGGGGCAGAGGTCTATTTGGTGTTTCTTGTGGCACAGGTCTGTTTGGTGTTTCTTGCTGCAGAGGTATATTTGGTGTTTCTTGTGGCACAGGTCTGTTGAGGCTTCCTTTGAAATACTCAACCAATCATTTCTGTTGTTCCTCCGAGGATGTCAATATTTCTCATTGTCTATCTTTGATTGAATAACTGTATATATATATATATATATATATATATATATATATATATATATATATATATATATATATATATATATATATATATATTTGCCATTTTCTTTGTTAATGGGTAGAGATATATGATATTTGTCGAGATATATGATATTTGTTATCTCTTTTCTCTCTGTTTCTATCTCACTCTCTCTCTCTCCCTCTCCCTCTCTCTCTTTCTCTGCTGCTGCTTTCTCTGTCGAAAATACTAGTACAGTGCTCATCGACCTGGTCGCTAGTGCCCACTAGTGGGCGATTTTAGCTTTCAGATGGGCGGTAGCAGAATAATTAAAATTATGTATTAAAAACATTATTATTATTATTATTATTATGGCACTGCAAGAGCTACACAAACTGAAGAAACTATTGCAGAACACACTCAAACCAACTAAAATGAACATTTTGCTGAAAACCTGTGTTTTCCCGTGGCAGAATACGGCTGCAAAACATGGCTAGTTACCCAAACCTGAAGGAAGAGAATCGAGTCCATCCAATCAAAATATTATAGAAAAGTTCTCTGAACACCATGGAAAGAAAAAAATTAAAATGCAGACATTTGACAAGAGTTTAGCATAGAGGAGAACTGATTCATAAATTCCATCATGTACAAAAAATTGAAATAGTTTGGCCACATCGAAAAAAAACAACGGTCTTGAGAGAATATTAAAGGAAGAAATGGTGGCGAGAAAGATATGTAGAGGCAGCCCAAGAAGACACGAAGATATCAAGCAATGTGTGGGGTTGACTATGGAACAGGCTGGAGATTTGTCAAGCGATCGAGTTTCTTGAAGACGGACTGTGATTGGAGCGACGTTCTGCAAAGGACCTGCCACATGATCATGATGTATTAAAAATATAAAAATATACACACTCAGTGGACGATTGTGACATTTTCTTCAAATTATATTTGAGTTGTCGGTAGAGTAAATTTAGCCTCACGAATGGTATACAAGTTGGCGAAAAGTATAAATAGGTTGACGATCCTTCTGCCAGTGTGTCAAAATATTCAATTTTATTTGTATGAATACATGTCGTACACTTTTGTAGTAGCAAAGTGTATCTGTGCTATTCCTTTGGTGACTCGAGTTCGGCAATTGTTGAGTATAGCATTCTTATTTTTTCATTTCTTGTATTTTATATAATATCTCTGTTGGGATCCATTCTTTGTGCCAATTTTTTTTTTTTTTAAACCTATAGTTCCAGATCGCTTTAGCTTCTTCCCACGTGATATTAATATCCATCTCGTCGTCCTTGTGTAACTCTTGTAGCCATTGGTATCTATTGTTCAGTTGTATGCTATATTCTGTCTTCCTTTCCTGTTATTGTAAACGGTGTATGTTTTCTCCTTATCATTGTTCCCCTTTGTGTTTTTTTTTTAGTTTGAGCTGCAAGATCCCTCAGCAACATGGGATGGGTTGAGTCTGCGCCTGTACCTCGCTGTATTCTTAAATCGTGAAATGTAGCTCTGAACTCGTGATTGACACTAATATAGTCAATCAAGTTTTCTATTATGTGGTCTTGTGGTCTCTATGTGGCCTTTTGTGCATTCTTGTGTGGAAACATGCTTTTTTAAATTATCATTTTGTTATCGCACATAGCTCTGCAAATATTTCTCCATTTTCATTCATCTGTCTTATTCTTTGTCTTCCCATAATATGTTCGTAACCCAGGTTGTCTGCTCACATATTAGCATTGAAGTGCATCGTCAGCGTTGTGATCTTTCTTCTCTGTGTGTCGATGACCTCTTGCAGGTCTTTATAAAACATATGGTATTTATTCTAATCTTCTGTCACGTTTCTGGTGGTATATCACTGAATGATATGGATGAACAAAAACAACTAACAAATCACAAGAAGGTTAAGTGGCACGGTTCACAACCCGAAGGTGCTGGGCTCGATTCCCACCACATAACCGGCCGTTACCCCGGGAAAGCAAACCTTTAGAAAATGCAGGAGGAAGCAGGAGGAAGCAGACCCTTATATAAAATGCACTGGGCCGACAGGCGCAAAATAAAAACCACAATGCAACGTACACCGCCTTGGGGATTAGAGAAATACGGTGATCGCAAAACAAAACAAAAAGAAAAAAAAAGAAAATCATGTTTTGAATTTTGGCGTGATTTGTTGTTTTTGTTCGCTATTTGTACTCGAAGAAGGTCTTGTTGCCGCAATGTAGTATAGCAAACCCAGTCAACCCAACAATTTGGCGTGGTCAATGGGGCAAATTATTATTAAGGCTTGTCGCAGATGCATCTTCCTTACCCCTAATTACTTGCCCTCTCACAAAAAAACGTAAATTCAACACGAAAACTTATTTCTTCAGAAATATAAAATAAAAATGTTTCTTTGCATAACTTGAAAGGATCATTTGAATACACCCTAAACATAAGAGATCCCTTACCGGAGGTTGTTGGCATTTAGTTCTATGTTGCCTCCGTGATCTAAACCGAAAATTTCATCTCTTGATCAATTGTAAATGTATTTCTCTCCTTAAGCACATCATCTAATTTCTATTGTCTTTGTTCCTATTCCTTGTCTCCTGTGTCTGATCTCTGACGTCCTGCAGCTTTGTTCTTGTTCCTTGTCTCCTGTAGTGTGTCTGACCTCTGACGTACTGCAGCTTTGTTCTTGTTCCTTGTCTCCTGTAGTGTGTCTGACCTCTGACGTACTGCAGCTTTGTTCTTGTTCTTCGTCTCTTGTAGTGTGTCTGATCTCTGACGTACTGCAGCTTTGTTCTTGTTCCTTGTCTCCTGTAGTGTGTCTGATCTCTGACGTACTGCAGCTTTGTTCTTGTTCCTTGTCTCCTGTAGTGTGTCTGACCTCTGACGTACTGCAGCTTTGTTCTTGTTCTTCGTCTCTTGTAGTGTGTCTGATCTCTGACATACTGCAGCTTTGTTCTTGTTCTTCGTCTCCTGTAGTGTATCTGACCTCTGACGTGCTGGCAAGCTCTGTTGTTTCTAATTTCGCTGTGGAGTACACATCCCGTTCTAGTGCGATGTGAAATGATCCCTGGTATTTTGCATTCACCTTTTTCTGACAATGGTTTTACTCGCCATTTTTCCGATATAGGGTTTTGCACACCCTTTACCGACATAGAATTTACTCTGACAAGAGGTAGCGAGACTGATACCTGAACAAAACACACTGAAGACCGACAGATACTTACTAGAGTCAGTAACCCAGTGTCAATTAAATCCAATTCGTGTAATCCACCATTTTACTGATGTTTTGACTCACTTTAAGTTCTGTCATGCAAATCAAAATTACCACTCATAAAGTTAACACAGCGAACTTTACAAACGCTTTGCGTCTGCCTTCCTGCCAAATTTTATCTTTAAAAAATCACTTGTTATCTACTTTCTAATCTCTGCCACTTTTCATTGCTGCTGATGAGAGATAATCACGTAATCCTAAACTTTCTTGTTGCATGGAAAACCACATGACAGCAGTCGTGATTTAACTACTAACACTACAGAGCTCATTTTCTGAATTCCCGTTTTCTTTCAAAAACACCTCTACTACATTACAGTACTGGTGGATTTGGTTTTGCTATTTCATCCATCCATCCATCCATCTAAACGATCCACCATCCATCTAAACGATCCACCATCCATCTAAACGATCCACCATCCATCTAAACGATTATAACAGTTCGCCCCTACCCACCAATTTCAGCCAGTCGTCTTGGAATGATTTCTAAGTTTGACATGCTTGGTTCACATGTCCATCATTGAGAACAACCGTAATACCTATGCACAATAACAGTCAATAAAGTCATCCTAATGTAGCATGTCCTTTGTAGAATGTCGCTCCCATCACAGTGTGTCTGAAAGAAACTCGTTCCCTTGTCAAAACTCCAGCCTCCGCCAGTCATACTCAGGCATTCCTGGATATCTTGGTGCGATCGTCTTCTTGGTCTACCCCTTCCTCTTTTGCCTGGCACCATACCTTCCATCACCGTTCTCTCAAGACCATTGTGTCTCTTGATGTGACCAAAGTATTTGCATTTTCTAGCCAACATGGAATTGATAAACCAGTTCTCCTCTATGCTCAACTCTTGCCGAATGTCTACATTTGTTTTTTTCTCTGTCCATGGTATTTTGAGGATCTTTCTGTACCATTTTGACTCGAAGGATTCGATTCTTTGTCTAGAAGTTTAGGTAATCGTCCAAAATTCACAGCCATAAGCTGCCACAGGAAAAACTCAGGCTCTCAAGACATTTATTTTTATCATTTTGTTGGTGATCTGCCATAATTTCTTCAGGCTGTTCAGTCTCTGCATTGCCATGGCTAGTCTTCTTCTGATTTCTTTCGAGCAGTCAATAATAATATATTGTAATTTATGTCTGTTATCTAGTCAACTTTCCTTTGACCTCATTTCAGACAATGACTAAATTACATTAGGAACAAGGCCGGGCTTTATGAACTTTGGATTAGCCATTGTTTCTCATCCATCTCCTTGCTTCCGACGTATTTGGTTTAAAGTGATCTGTTTGAATCAGAATAAAGACAGTTTCATTTTGCTTTTAATGGCCACTTGGTTCGGGATCCATGATTAGGAGCATCCATGTGATCGTGTCGGGACTCCTGACTCTATCCTAGTAGGCGTCGTTCTGTTTTTGTTCTGGTGTGATCACTGTGTCATTACCTACATATGTTTTTATCGACTGTTGACCTTCAGTACCTCTGCAGCTTCGACTTATTGATTTGTAAGCAACAGTAATAAGTAACTAGTAATTCTAGTCAATAAGTTATTATTTACGTTCTTCTTCTTCTTCGTTCGTTCTCAATCTCCCACTACCAAACCCTGAAAGGGCTTAAGTAGCAGAATGTAGTCCAGAGAACGGAATGCGTTGTGTCGTAGTTTACAGCTTGGCTGCGATATTTGCACCTTTCGGTCCAACACATCCGACTTCAGCAAGCATTTTTTGAGTACCGGGTTAGCATTCCCTCTTCGATCCCTTCTCCTTAGCCAGTCTTCCCTGCTGCAGACTGTTATCCAGGATCACCGCGTGGAGGTGTAGAAGGGTCTTGGCAGCTATGGTTCACTGGCACTGACGCTAGCAGTCAGCTATGGGTCGCTGACCACTGCAGCTCATGCGCTGCTCAGCATCTTGATCCCTATTTACGTTCAACTTTATTCGGGCCAGCAATATAAAACAGTAGCACTCAATGTCATTTACCAGAACTGTAACTGTAATATTATTCCATTCTCTACGCTTGCAAATCGAGAAGGTTTCACCTTCTGGTGACGTATTGTCTTTCACTGGGTTAGTCTCGTTGAACACGCGTAACATTTCATCGGTGACTACACTGTATTTAAAATGGGTGACTGCTGAGCTAGCAAAACTAGACGTGCCTGTCAGTCATTTGTAGACAGGTGTGTTAGGTCAGTTACAAACCTCTTACATCGAGCACAGCCAGATATTGTTTTCGAAGTGGAATTACTAGTGTGCTGTTAGTGACAGTGTATTAGCTATTTACTGCGAAAAAAGTACAGAACTGTGTACAATGTGTAAAAGTAGTTTCTGGTCAAGGAGCGCTTAGCGTAAGCATTAATTTCACAACTTCTCATTGGACTAGATCTGTTCAAGTGTGCATTTTGAAATTTGAAATAATATCGTCAAAAGACTAGTCTAAATTATCGTTACCAAGTTCGCTTTTGCAAATCGTTCTCAATTTCGGAAGGAAGAATTAAAAAGCACATCTACTTTAATGATAAACTTTTATTTCCAGACTATTCGCATGACTTGCATTAGGAATGTTCACCAATGTAGATCTTGACTGTTACTGTGTAGGATTATACACATTGTTTAGGAAAGGTCGCTGTCAGGGAATGTCGCAAATTTTGGCAGTAAAATTAAGACAACACTGACTTGAGCGCGAGATATTTTTTAAGCCCGACACAGTTGTCGTTGGTCCTGTTGTTATCCGGCACCAGCTGCTTCACACCACTTCCAGCTGCTCTTCCCACCTGCTATCCAGTGGAGCGGTTACCCCCACGATGTCGTCATCACTTCCTAGAGTAGCCATAACGAGGCTCAGCTCCAGCTGTACCCATCTTGCAGGTAAACTCGTCGCCTGTTCTGTTTTGATATCATTGTATTTTGTTCAATACTCTAGACATGAGCAAGAAAGTGATTGTCAAACTGTATAAAGCATTAGTTAGACCTAGATTAGAGTACTGTGTACATGTGTGAAGTCATTTTCGTAGAGGACCATGCTAGAAAGGATACAAAAAAGAGCGTTAAAGCTGATAGTGGAATTCCAGAATTACAGTTGTGAAAAAAGACACAGAAAATCCGGCCTACAGTGTCTAGAAAAAAGAAGAATTCAAAGCGACTAATTACAATTTTATAAGATAATAAAAGGAACTTATAAATTAGACCATAACAAGTTTTATCAAAATACAACCACCTACAAGAACAAGAGGACATATTTACAAATTAACTACAGAAAGGTCCAGATTAGATATTAGGAAATAATTTTTTAGTCAAAGAATGGGTGAATGCTTGGAATGTATTAGGAAGTAGTGAAGCCAAGGGCAATTAATACATTTAAGAATAGACTGGTTGCGCATAGCTTTTAGAGCAAGGAACGGTAAATGGAACTGTTTGTATACAGACTCTGCAGTCTTCTAAGCCAGTATGAAGACGTAAAGTTCAGTAACCCTGTAACAAAAGCCTCTTACAGTGAGATATAATCTATTTAGAAGTAATTTTATAGCAACAAGAGACCCTGACAGTGAGATATAATCTATTTAGAAGTAATTTTATAGCAACAAGAGACCCTGACAGTGAGATATAGGCCATAAACGTATGTCAGATATTTACAACGATGTAGCGACAAATTGTGAAAGACATGGCACTGCTGTTTAACTGTATTTGTCCTGTGCACAATAAAAAAAAATGTACCTCGAAGCGATGACTACATGAGTTGTAGTATTTCAAAAATGAAACTAGCATTATTGAGTTGATTTCCAAAAGCTTTGTAAGTATGAAGAATAAAGCCGCATGCCCCTATATTCACAACTTGTTATACAGCCTAGGTTTTTTTGGCTTGGCTTGGCTTCGTTCGTTCTCAATCTCCCGCTACCAAACCCTGAAAGGGCTTAAGTAACAGAATGTAGTCCAGAGAACGGAATGCGTTGTGTTGTAGTTTACAGCTTGACTGTGATATGTGCACCTTTCGGTCCAACACATCCGACTTCAGCAAGGATTTTTTGAGTACCGGGTTAGCATTTCCTCTTCGATCCCTTCTCCTTAGCCAGTTTGCCCTGCTGCAGCATGTTATCCAGGATCACCGCGTGGAGGTGTAGAAGGGTCTTGGCAGCTTTGGTTCGCTGGCCCTGACGCTAGCAGTCAGCTATGGGTCGCTGACCGCTGCAGCTCATGCGCTGCTCAGTATCTTGATTCCAGGTTTTTATTTTGTATCCAAGATGTAACAACACTCAAAGTCATGTCGAGGTTTAGAACCTTTGGTGAGGACGCCAGTATCCAAACCGTTCTATCAGACACAATCTACACTTTGTTGCAGTATTTAGTCATACTTCTCAACATTTCTTTTCATCCACCGAGCTCAGTATCAACACGGACAGGAAAAAGACATAATATATTCCATTATATAGTTCCTGGGAAGAACGCGCTGCTTGCCATAGACAGCTTATAATCCAGATGAGAATAAATCACCTAATAAATATTATTAAAAGATGCCATAGACAGCTTATAATCCAGATGAGAATAAATCACCTAATAAATATTATTAAAAGATGCCATAGACAGCTTATAATCCAGATGAGAATAAATCACCTAATAAATATTATTAAAAGATGCCATAGACAGCTTATAATCCAGATGAGAATAAATCACCTAATAAATATTATTAAAAGATGCCATAGACAGCTTATAATCCAGATGAGAATAAATCACCTAATAAATATTATTAAAAGATGCCATAGACAGCTTATAATCCAGATGAGAATAAATCACCTAATAAATATTATTAAAAGATGCCATAGACAGCTTATAATCCAGATGAGAATAAATCACCTAATAAATATTATTAAAAGATGCCATAGACAGCTTATAATCCAGATGAGAATAAATCACCTAATAAATATTATTAAAAGATGCCATAGACAGCTTATAATCCAGATGAGAATAAATCACCTAATAAATATTATTAAAAGATGCCATAGACAGCTTATAATCCAGATGAGAATAAATCACCTAATAAATATTATTAAAAGATGCCATAGACAGCTTATAATCCAGATGAGAATAAATCACCTAATAAATATTATTAAAAGATGCCATAGACAGCTTATAATCCAGATGAGAATAAATCACCTAATAAATATTATTAAAAGATGCCATAGACAGCTTATAATCCAGATGAGAATAAATCACCTAATAAATATTATTAAAAGATGCCATAGACAGCTTATAATCCAGATGAGAATAAATCACCTAATAAATATTATTAAAAGATCACTACTAATTTGGAAGACAACGAAGACAGGCAACATTTATCCATTATATTTGCAAGTAGGGGCGTGGGGAATCTAGGAACAATGGAGAAGATGTTGCACAAGACCTTTGATAGAGTACCTCATCAAAGATTATTTAGAAAGTTAAAATCACGTGAAATAGGTGGGGAAATTGCCAAAATGAATTGAAAATTGGTTAACGGGGAGAAGGCAGACAGTGTGCATAAATAAGGAGTACTCTGAGTGGTGTGAAATGAAAAGTGGAGTGCCACAGGGCTCGGTTTGGGGACCAATTTTGTTCTTGATATATATAAACGATTTAGACATTCATATTTTATACATGATTGCAAAATTCGCTCATGACACAAAACTGTGCAGTAATGTCTCATCTAAAACTGAAGTGGATATATTGAGGTCGGATTTAGAAAACATTCGAGAATGGTCTGTGCGCTGGCAATTGGAGTTTAATGTAAATACATGTACAGCCATCCATATGCATCCAATATGGAACATAATTGCAGAATTGGCGAGAACAATATTAGAATGATAGACAAGAAAAGGGACCTAGGGGTTATAATAGATCATACACGTAAAGTGAGTGAGCAAGTTAAGGTAGCAGTGAAAAGGGTGAATGCAATACAATGTTAGGTATGATAAAAAGAACTATTAAACATAGTAGCAAGAAAGTAATAGTCAAACTGTATAAAGCATTAGTTAGACCTAGATTGGAGTACTGTGTACAGGTGTGGAGTCCTTATCGTTGAGGAAATATAAACATGCTGGAAAGAATTCAAAAAAGAGCGACAAAGGTGATAGTAAAATTCTAGAATTACAATTATGAGGACATACTCAGAAAAACAGGCCTACATTATCTAGAAAAGAGAAGAAATCGAGGTGACAATACCGGTTTATAAGATAATCAAAGGAAAGAATAAATTATACTATAACAAGTTTTTGCAAAATGCAACCACCTACAAGAACAAGAGGACATAGCTAGCTATAAATTAACTAAAGAAACGTCCAGATTAGATATCATAAAATATTTTGTTAGACAAAGAGTTATGAATGCTTGAAATGCATTGCCACAGGAAGTAGTGGAGGCAGGGACAGTTAATGCATTTAATAATAGATTTTACCCATAGCTTTTAAAGCAAAGAAATGTAAATGAAACTTTGTATACAGACTCTGCAGAGTCTTCAAAACCAGAATAAAGACGTTACGTTATAACAAACCGACGTAAATGTTTACACGGTACATTTGTAGCGTCGCGGTGATCAAATGACATATGTTTGTGGATGGAAATGTTTGACACGCCACTAGGCATAACACATGAGGATGATCTATCAGAAATTGTCTGCACAAGTTGTTTCATACAAAGTTTGAGATTCGGTGGTCTAGAAATTGTAATCTTGGTTTACATTACAAAAGTACCAGGTTCAAAGCTCGTCTTGCTCAGTTTGACTGATCGGGGTACGTTTCTGTCAGGACGTGACGATCCTAGGACACAGACACACTGGACTGCCTCCCTTCCGGGATAGTACAAACTAGTACATAGTCCATCATATCATATCATTGCCACACCCTATAGACACGAGTGGGGAAGACTCGATAGTCCTGCAAGACAACTTCCCTAAGAGAGACAACTCTGACCAAAAACAACTGCTGCCTTGCAGATAGGCTGATGACAGCCAAAGGCTAAGGAGGGCATCCCTGCAGAAACGCCTGTTGAAATCGGATGCACTGCGCCACAGGCTTAACAAAGTAACACAGTGCAACGTATATCGCTGTAACCAGCGTACGAAGAAGAAGAAGAAGATTGACCGGGGAAGTCGTGGATTTTTGTGTGGCTTGACTGCTTCTTCCAGTTCACACAGTTGCAAATGGGTACCTGACAAAAGTCATGGGGAAATTCAAAGCCGCCCCGGGAACTACAGAGTTCATGCTCTATTGTCGGCGCTTTCAGCAATGAAAGGGACTGAGCACGTGTGGGGACGCCCGGCGTTCGCCTTATTTCTCTTATCCCCAAAACGGTGTGTGTGGCACTGTGGTTTTTATTTGGCGCCTGTCGGCCCAGTGCATCCGACTTCAGCATCCATTTTATGCATTTCCTCCAGCATTTTCTAAGGGCTTGCTTCCCCGGGGTATCGGCCGGTGTTGTGGTGGGGATCGAACCCAGCACCTTCGGGATGGGAGCCGTGTCACTTAACCACTAGCCTACGCCGTTCCCCTGCCCGGCTACAATGAATTCGGGCCTCTGAGAAATGTTTCATTTTATACAAAGTTAGGTTGGCCATTTATTTTACTGGTACTGTCGTGTGCGTATATGTTTGTGCATGTTACTATATATGTTTGTGGGATTTATTGTGTATGACTGATTTATTGTGTGTACATGTACCTGGTTTGCTGTGTGTACGTGTACCTGTTTTTGTGTGTGAACCTGTGCTTGTTTTTGTGTGTGAAACTGTGCCTGTTTTTGTGTGAACGTGTGCCTGTTTTTGTGTGAACGTGTGCCTGTTTTTGTGTGTGAACCTGTGCCTGTTTTTGTGTGAACATGTGCCTGATTTATTTTGTGTACGCGTGCCAGCGTGTGTGTGTGTGTGTGTCTCTGTGTGTGTCTGTGTGTCTCTCTCTTTCTCTCTCTGTCTCTCTCTGTCTCTCTCTCTCTGTCTCTCTCGCTGTCTCTGTCTATGTCTGTCTCTGTCTGTCTGTCTCTGTCCATCTGTCTCTGTCTGTGTGTGTGTCTCTCTCTCTGTCTCTCTCTCTGTCACTCCCACTGTCTCTCTCTGTTTCACTCTGTTTCTGTCTGCCTGTCTCTGTCTGTATGTCTGTCTGTATGTCTGTCTCTGTCTGTCTGTCTCTGTCTGTATATCTCTGTCTGTCTCTGTCTGTCTCTGTCTGTCTGTCTGTCTCTTTCTGTCTGTCTGTGTCTGTCTCTGTCTGTTGTTTGTGTGTGTGTCTCTGTGTGTGTCTCTGTGTGTGTCTCTGTGTGTATCTGTGTGTCTTTGTGTGTGTCTGTGTGTGTGTCTGTCTGTGTGTCTGTCTGTGTGGGTCTGTGTGTGTCTGTGTGTGTCTTTGTGTGTGTGTGTGTGTGGCTGTGTGTGTCTGTGTGTGAGAGTGTGTATGTGTGTGTGTGTGAGAGTGTGTGTGAGAGAGTGTGTGTGTATGAGAGAGAGTGTGTGTGTGTGAGAGAGTGTGTGTGTGTGTCTGTGTGTGTCTGTATGTCTGTGTGTGTGAGAATGTGTCTGTGTGTGTATGTGTGTGTGTGTCTGTGTGTGAGAGAGTGTGAGAGTGTGTGTGTAAGAGAGAGAGTGAGTGTGTGTGTGTGTGTGAGTGTGTGTGTGTGTGTGTGAGTATGAGAGAGAGAGAGCGTGCAAGATAGTTGGATTTGTCAGTTTAAGAAAGAAAGAAGGACCTTAACACAGACCTTTGCTGATGCACGTAACATGTAAACACCACACAAACTTGTACAGTGTAAACATTTCACTAATATTTTTTTAAAACATATTATGAACAATTTTGTTTCGTTTTTTTTAAACTCCTCTAAAACTATTCTATAGACGTTCTCATTATCTCGACACTGACGAGGTCATTTGTCGGTCGTCGGTGAAAATCGATGATTCTACAGACGCCCTGGAGAAACATGAAATGAAGATCACCACCCTGAATTCTGCTTCGATTGGTGAAATATATTTTCTTTTAAACTTCGTGAGCGGACAGTTAATAAGTTCATTTTTGTCTCTGATATTGGCGAATGAGCAACAAAAATTGTTACTCCTTCAAAACGGCCGTGTTTTGAATTATTTTTTAGATAAGATGCCGATCGGTTGATCACATCTCATGTCTGATTCTTAGTGGTCAAATGTTAAAGGTCTACACCAGCTGATTGGGATGAATGGGAAGGTTAAAGAGAAAGGGTAGAAGGGTATTCACCCCAGTCTGTATTTCATGAAACAGAGCTAATGAAGACGAATGAAAATAGAAATCTGTGACAAGCAGCACTTACGGCCCTGTACTAAACAAGGAACACACAGATGGAAACCGCTTGAATTTTAACGAAGAAGATGAAGTAGAAGAAATATTTCAGTGCTTATGAGAAATGATATCATGCCCAGAATTTGTTTTGTGTTGTTAGCTGAGACAACCCATTAGGAATCTGAGATATATGCTTTCTACGGTAGAACTCATATATTTAGACAACATACGAGCACTGGTGTTGTTTTCTAATGAGGCTGGATATCATCGACCTAAGAGCACTTTGTACTCGGCTCTTGACACCGTCTGAGAGCAAAACATACTTTTTATGTAAATGTTTATTTTAAAAAAAGGTTTCTTGATGTAATGGTTCTCAAACTCCTTTTGTTGGATCTTGACTCCCTCTTCTCTCCCCCTCACCCTGGGGGCAACTCTTCTCTCTCTCCTCTTCCCTCACTCTGTTTCATTTGACTCTGTCCTACAGTCACACTCTTGCACAACATTCACACGCGCCCTCATGGTGAGGCCCTTCCATTGCACTTTGGTTGGGCTAGCTTCTGAGGGCGCACAAACCTAGCATAGGTACATACAGACGCACACATGCATCCAAGCACTGGTTTATGCGTCCTGATATCGCCCAATGGACTACAGTCTGGGGTGGAAAATGGTGCGCCTCCGCCAGTAGAAACTAGTGAGGCAAACATCTAAGCAACAACAACAAAAACTCTTCTCTCCCATTGTCTGGGTTTCATGCTTCCCTCCAATTGTCTGGGTTTCATGCTTCCCTCCCATTGTCGGGGTTTCGTTATCTCTACAATCTCCTCCTCAGTGTCCCAATCTTGCAGTAGAAGAATGTACTATCCTTATGGAGCCAAGAGTCATTATCAGAGTGTTCCATGCCAGACAGGTCAACGGGCTATGACCAGACTAAGAGAGCCTTAAACCAATTGCCATGCAGGCAGGTTGCGCGCAACCAATGAATGGGCAAGTCATAACTGACACAAACGCCCAATTAAATTATGTGCACTAGTACACGGTTTCTCAACACTTGTTCCACGGATTCATGAACGTCTCCCCAACGGATTTCTCTGTTATAAAAAACATGTCTTATTGATGAATTGGAGGCAGGTCTTCGTGATCAAATAACGACACCTGAACTGCTCATCTAATCTCTGCAGGGTCTTCTAAACCAGTATAAAGACGTTAAGTTAAGTTAAATTCCACAGGAAAAAAAGCCGCAAACGCTTTTGTAGAACACTATGCCAAAGCAAACCACATCGAGGTCCCTGCAGATGGGCATACATACATTAGTGAAGAGCAAAAGGGGCACGACAACATCAATACGGCACCAGAAGAGCATATGATGGCCAAATTAACAATGAGTGAAATGGAAGAGGCCATGAGAACATTAAAGAAAAGGAAATCTCCCGGAAAAGACGGGATAACAAACGAAATGCTGATGGGGCTGGGCCAAACAGCGAAGAGGAAACTGAACCAAAGCTGGAATAGGGGAATTGTACCTCAGGCATGGAAAGACGCAGTACTTGTACCAGTACCAAAGAGAGGAAAGGACAAAACAGATCCAAATGGATACAGGCCTATCAGCCTACTGAGCTGTGTCGGCAAACTGATGGAACGTATGATAAACACCAGACTGATGTGGCATCTGTAAGAAAAACGAATACTAATTCCACAGCAAGCCGGCTTTAGACAGCACAGATCCACTGAGGACCAGGTCATCCTCATAGCCCAGGAAATAAAAGATGCCTACCAGGAACAGAAACACACAGTAGCGGTCTGGGTGGACCTGGAAAAGGCATTTGACAAAGTCTGGAAAGACGGACTTAGAGTCAAGCTAAGAAGAAGTGAAGTTTGTGGGAGAATGTACAAGTGGATCAACTACTACCTCAAACAAAAAACGGCCAGAGTCCAAGTACAAGGGCACATGAGCAAAAAGGTGACACTCGAGCAGGGAGTACCCCAAGAGGGAGTACTGTCACCCACACTCTTCCTGGTGTATATAAAGGACATTACAGAGAATATACCAAGAAGAGTCCATAGCTCAATGTTTGCAGACGATCTGGCTATGTGGACCTCTGAAAAGAATCTCACCATAGCAAGAAATCGGATGCAGCAGGCCCTAACATCGCTGGAAGAGTTGGCGAACTCATGGTTAGTCAAAGTAAAACGAGGAGAAAACCACATGTACAATATTCTCGCTTTCAATCAAGCCCCAAAATACCAAATGATGTTTAAAGGGCAAATTCCTGCAGCAAAACGACAACCCAAACTATCTGGGAGTTACATTTGATCGGCGCATGACATGGAAAAGTCAGATCGAGAGAAAGCGAATGAGAGCCAGAGAAAGAATGGCAATCATGAGGAAACTTGCTGGCACAAGCTGGGGAGCAGACGAAAGCATACTAAAGAAACTGTACACTGGAAGAGTGAGACCAGTTCTCGAGTATGGCATTGCGGCATGGACAACAGCAGCAAAGGCGAACTTCGATAAAGTTAGCAAACTTCAAAACCAAGCCATGAGAGTTATAACAGGAGGCATGAAGTCAACGCCAATTGTAGAACCCGAAAACATTACAAAACTGCAATCCATGACCGATAGAAGAGACTGCAGAGCCCAGCTGCAGTCAGAGAAACTCAGAAGACTGACTGACCATCCAATGCACCAGAGACTAAACAATTTGGGAAATGGGAAACTAAAGCGGAGAAACTTTGCAGAAATAGCCAAAGCAAAGATGCACAAAGATCCCATAAACGCACTAACAACACCAAAACCCATCACTACTGTACGAAAACCTACCTGGAGGCAGGATATATTTCCAGAGGTGGTAGAAAATATACCAGGTATTGCAAACAAAAACTGCCAGACTGAAAAAGAAAGGAGAGATACTACCCTAAGCTTCATAACGAAAAGCTACCCAAGCATGGACTGGACCCATGCATACACCGACGGTTCTGTAACAAACACTACACAGAACGGAGGGGCAGGAGCAATCCTGAACCTACCAAATGGCAGACAAATAACACTGTCACTCGCTACTGGTAAGTACACAAGCAATTTCAGAGCGGAGGCAGAGGCACTGAGGGCGGCAGTGGAAGAAATGGTGACACACAGTGAAAATGAGAGCCATATAGTCCTGCTGACAGATGCTCTCGCCGTAGTCACAGCGCTAAAAAGCCAGAAAAACACTGAGCTTAATGACTTAAGAGCAGCACTCTGCAAACTGTGCCAGCAGTCCGCACCAAAAAGGGTAGTGGTACAGTGGGTTCCGTCACACTGCAACATCCAAGGCAACGAGGAGGCAGACAGACTGGCAAAAGAAGGTGCAAGACTACCACAAACAGATACCAGTATGACGTACGAAAAGTCAAAACGGCTTATCAAAGCCAGATACATGAACAAATGGGAAACCGAACATACTGGTTACACCAAAAACGATGCCTATTACCAGTTGAACCGAAGAGAGCAGGTCGTTGTCTTCAGACTTCGCACTGGCCACAACAGACTGAGGTACCACCTATTCAACAAATTGAAGATAGGGTGTACCGACGAATGCCCGTGCGGTACTGGTAAAATGACCGCTGAACATCTGCTGCAGAACTGCCCGACATACGAGGATCAGAGAGAGCAGATGTGGCCATTACCAGTGGAACTGCAAGACAAGCTTATGGCAGTGGCGAGAGCCTCAGGATGACCGCCGCTTTTTTCGAAAAAATAATGGTTACTGTCTGACTGCGTACGAAGAAGAAGAAGAAGAAGAACAGAAGAGAGCAGGTCTTCAGACTTCGCACTGGCCACAATAGACTGAGGTACCACCTATTCAACAAATTGAAGATAGGTGGAACAGACGAATGCCCGTGTGATACCGGGAAAATGACCGCTGAGCATCTGCTGCAGAACTGCCCGACATACGAGGATCAGAGAGAGCAGATGTGGCCATCACCAGTGGAGCCACAAGAGAAGCTCTATGGCAGTGTCGACAGCCTCAGGATGACCGCCGCTTTTTTCGAAAAAATAATGGTTACTGTCTGACTGCGTACGAAGAAGAAGTAGTTAAATTCCGTCACTCTGTCAGTTAACCTCTCTAGTCACGCCATGTTTTGAAGCATAGATCCAACATTGCCATTGGTTTACCCTAACCCTCGTTTATGAAAACCTGAATTCAGTTATTTGTTGAAGCATAGGTCCAACCATGCCATTGGTTTACCATAACCCGTGTTTAAGAAAGCCTGATTTCAGTCATTTATTGAAGCAAGGCCCAAAAATTAAATGTGGCTTATCCAACCCGCCTTTAGGAAAGCCTGACTCCAGTTATTTTTTGAAGCATAGGTCCAACATTGGATTTGGCTTACCCATCAAGCTTTTAGGAAAGCCTGACTCCAGTTATTTTTTGAAGCATAGGTCCAACATTGTATTTGGCTTACCCATCAAGCTTTTAGGAAAGACTGACTCCAGTTATTTTTTGAAGCATAGGTCCAACATTGGATTTGGCTTACCCATCCCGCCTTTAGGAAAGATTCCAATAAATTTATGTGCGATTTCATAGCAATGGTTTGCAATATGGTGAGGTTGCCAATACACATCCTTCTTAATCATCTCTTGCGACATGGAAGGAAGGAAACAGTGGTTCTATTATGATTGCCTCAGAAACGATCTATATTTTATGACAATAGCTCTCGCCTCGTCTCATTTATCCGGGTACCTAAATGGTTGTATGGTAGCAGGGGCGTGTAATCTCAGTATATTATAAATTGGGCAGCGCCGTTGTACTGTATACATTGCGAGCGTTGGGATTTCAATTAATTAATAACATGCTTGTCCTTTTGCAAATATCTGTCCAAAGCATCTTAGGCTTCCTCTCCATCTTTTGCCAAGAACTGCGCCTTGGAGTATCGTATTTGGCAAACCATGAGATCGTATCACATGGTCGTTCATTGGCTCTTTTCGTCTTGTTAAACGATAGTAATTTATACATCAGCACAAAGCCCAGGCAGAAATATAGAGCCCATGTGTTGCCCATGCAGTATGGACTCTCTCTCGGTCTGCCTTGTTTACTCTAAGGGAAAGGTGATGCCAATGCATTTGTAACAAGGCAAGTTACAGAAACTGCTGGATCAGCAGAGCAATGCTCCGTTTCTTTACTTTGAATCGGTTGTAATGGGAGAATTATACATTTTTATAACAATCATCTCCTTCTTCACATGGTCGTACCAGTAGAGCTTTCGTGATTCGACAATTGACAGTAGATCCGGATATGTACCAATAGACCATCGAACAGTATTACGTATACTGACATTCGTAAGGTCATGTCTATATGATATTCCAACAATCGTTCTGAAACACCTCATCTCCATGGTATGGATTTTCCGCTCCAGTACAGCATTCAAAATCTATATTATGTCAGTATATACAATATAAAGTTAAAATTCAGATATCAAAATTAAACAAACAAGAAGCGAAGGGCCCTGGTCCATCATGGTGATCAAAATGTAATCCTTCTAAGTGATAGAGAACCAGGAAGAACAGACTGATCTCGCAGCGAAATGTCAACTTGACTATCAATACGTATTATGAGATTGTGGGTATTATGAGATCAGTCGTTGAAAGCTGGCATTCTTAAACACATTGCCGCCAAATCATCACTGAGAGTGGTAGTAATGTTTACTCTGCCTGTCCTTTAGGACATTAATAAGTGGGCATGCGAGACACGGACAGAATCTCGTTTAGTAGGAGGCTACTTAATTAAAACTGATATGGTGCTACATTGAGTCACACGTTGCATTAGAAGACAACCGGTCATTTGGTGGAGACTGGTTTTTAGGTGGCAATATACGAGTTTAGGTGTAAGTTGTGCTGACATTATATACATTAGGCAAAGGCAGAAGACGCCGTCCATCGTAGACGATGATGGCATAATTAATTTTGCTAGCGCTATTTTTATCTGCGCTACCTTGTATCCTCACTCTCTCGTCTCGTGCCGCCCTACTACGAGGTGCAGGGGACTCCGCATCAAGCACCCGTGAAAAAAGACAGAGGTATATATATATATATATATATATATATACACACACACACACACACACATTAAGGTAATGACACAAGGGTGCTGCAGGGATGAAAGGAAGTCCGTGATCATCTGTGCATGCACATGATACAAGGACACACGTGACACTGTGCTTCTCACTCGTCATTGTGATTGTGGTCTGGATATATCCAAAACACCGCTGGTTTCTCGTGCGGGTGGCGGGAAATTCACTCATTATCATCTAACATCTGAGGGCTAATTGTCCAGTTGTGGATGGTTAACAACCAACTATACACATCTGTACGAGAAATATATCTTATAGATAGCAGTGTTAATTACCAGCTACCGAAGCGGTACTGGGGGAAATACACACACCAATTTGTACATTATTATAGCACAGACACTAACCCCTGCCGTATAAATATAGCAAGCATTAAAAATGGGAAGTATCATGTGGTATATGTAATCTTCGTTAATGTATTGCTCGGAAACATTGACAATGACCTAGCAAACCGAGGAAATAAATTATGCAATTTAATTGTTATAGGGAAGAAACACACTCTGAGTGGAGTGAAGTGAATAGTGGTGTGCCACAGGGCTCGGTTTTGGGACCAATTTTGTTCTTGATATATATAAATGATTTGGACATTGATATGAGATCCATGATTGCAAAATTTGCTGATGACACAAAACTATGCAGTAGTGTCTCATCTAAAGCGGAAGTGGATATATTGATGTCGGATTTAGATAAAATTCGAGAATGGTCTGTAAGCTGGCAAATGGAGTTTAATGTAGATAAATGTACAGTCATCCACATGGGTAGATCCAATATGGAACATAAATACAGAATGGGAGAAAACAATATTAGAAAGATAGATAAGGAAAGGGACCTAGGGGTTATAATAGATCATACAGGAAAGGTGAGTGAGCAAGTTAAGGTAGCAGTGAAAAAGGCAAATGCAATGTTAGGTATGATAAAAAGAAATATTAAACATAGGAGCAAGGAAGTGATCGTCAAACTGTATAAAGCTTTAGTTAGACCTAGATTGGAGTACTGTGTACAGGTGTGGAGTCCTTATCATAGAGGGGACATAAACATGCTAGAAAGAATACAAAAAAGAGCGACAAAGATGATAGTTGGATTCCAGAATTACAGTTATGAGGAACGACTCAGAAAAACGGGCCTACAGTGTCTCGAAGAGAGAAGAATTCGTGGTGACTTAATACAGGTTTATAAGATGATCAGAGGAATCGATAAATTAGACTATAACAAGTTTTTTTAAAATACAGCCACCTACAATAACACGAGGGCATAGCTACAAGCTGATTAAAGAGAGGTCCAGGTTAGATATTAGGAAATATTTTTTTAGTCAGAGAGTGGTGTCTGCTTGGAATGCATTGCCAGGGGAGGTGGTGGAGGCAGGGACAGTTAATGCGTTTAAGAATAAACTGGATGCGCATAGATTTTAGAGCAAGGTGATGTAAATGTAACTGGTTGTATACAGACTCTACAGGGTCTTCTAAACCAGTATAAAGACGTTAAGTTAAGTTAAGTTAACAGTATAAAAAGCCTTACTCAAATTACGAGCAATAGAGTTCATAGATCAATGGTATGTTATGCACGTTCTCGAGGGTAACAAACTACCCCACCTGACGAATGGATTAAGCAAAGTAGCTGACAAAAAAAACGGCCATATTTCCAGTGGTTACTATGGTGTGCCGGAGAGCGATAGGGTAGATATGCTTGCAAAAAGAGGAGGAGGTTGTGAGCAAGAAGAAAAGGTTGCCACCCAAGCTGTGAGAAGACGAGAAGAGAACCACCCAAACAACCATCGCCCCCTTGACTGACAGGGACAGATCACCATTCTTAAACATGCACAATAGACTGAATAAACACAGATATACGCTTTGACTCTTTTTCACCACTGTATTCTTGTCTCCTGCGTGGCCAGTTAAGGAATAATGCCCTAACTATTCAACACAACAATCAATAGGTGATAAAGAGGAGCTACAATGGTCGAGTGTCACTGATACTCGTCTGACGGGGTCAACGTCAAAGTTGCGATCATAAGAATCACAGAAATATTCGGATTCAGCAAGATCGTAGCTGTGTGGGAAGTAAATTCATTTTTAAAATTCATGCAGATGTTGGATGCACTGGCCAGAAAGGCGCGAATCACGATATAACTCACAAAGTCGAACGAGAGAAACAAAAAGTTCACTTGCAATTAATGAAACTATTTTTTAATCATAAAACAATGCAATTACGAAAATTGATAGTGAAAGAAAGGTTTAAATCCAAACTATAAATATTATATCATGATGCATCACGCAGCATGTCCTTTATAGAACGTCGCTCCCATCACAGTCTGTCTGAAAGAAACTCGTTCCCTTACCAAAACTCCAGCCTCCGCCAGTCATACCCAGACATTTCTGAATATCTTGGTGCCATCGTCTTCTTGGTCTACCCCTTCCTCTTTTGCCTGGCACCATACCTTCCACCACTGTTCTCTCGAGACCGTTGTGTCTCATGATGTGACCAAAGTATTTGCACTTTCTAGCCAAAATAGAATTGATAAACAAATTCTCCTATATGCTCAACTCTTGCCGAATGTCTACATTTGTCTTTTTCTCTGTCCAGGATATTCTGAAGTTTTTTATATGTATATATATATATATATATGTTCGTACGAACACTCGTGCGCTCACGCAGACACTCGAGCCCGCACACAAAAATGTACTTTGTCTACGCTGTTGCTCTCACCTGTTGCAACGATTTCGTGTAGTGTGTTGCGATGAGACACCTCCACGTATTATACACCGATGTGTGCCTCATTATGTAAACACTGCGAAATTTTGATCAATAGCCACGAGGATGCCACACACAGTAAATTGATGTACTTGAGCACACACACGCGTGCACTTAGTGAACACTGTGTGCCATGATTGATCGTCAACATATGTGCTATGATTGATTGTTAATATATGTTTTGTGGTTGATTTTTAACATATGATTGATAAGTTTATTTGCCTTTTTGCTTCACGTAAGTATGGGTAATGCACTACAGCTTTTACATAGTTTGGATACAAGCATTTGTAGGGGCTTTGATTCTGCATGATTAGGTTGCTAGCCCCATGTACAACCTTTTTTAGTAACTTATTACGATGTGCGTAGAAGGATACAGTGGACGTATTCTCGTCAACCCGGGTACCACTCTGTCGAGACGTATGTGCATACGTAATTTAAGACACTGCAATATGTGCCTCAAATATACTCATGTTGATACATGACACTACAATGGGTAAATAAAAGTGCATATACGATTGGAATTTGAAATAAGACGTATGAGAAGGGCCTGGTAAGGTCAAATGGAAGGACGGATCAGGAATGTGTGTAATCATGGAGTTGCATTAACCAACTGTATCCATTGCCTTTGTCATATTATGAAAGGGACATCGTTCATAGCTAAGTCCAGAGTGGAGTAATGCCGTTACTCCATAACATAACACACTTCCATTACTTTTTACAAAGGCGTAGGCATTCTGAAACTTGCATTATATAGTAAAACATGAGACATGTCCAATAAGAGAACTCAACAAGAAACAAAATATACTAAGAGTCATATCTAACAGTTAGTGCCATTATACTCTCTTCTGTCTACAAAACACTCGTTTGCTTGAGAAGTAATAAAGATATAAAAAATGTACAGCCGAGTCACGACTGGTAGTAATGGCGTCCTAATTGATTAAAAGTAGTAGTCGCGCTGTACTTGTTCGTCCTGTCGTTTTATCGATATCGTCTGCCTCACGCGCTTCCATGGAAGTATTGGAATCAGCATAAACCAACGCTACAAGTCTGGCACTGGAGCATCCTGGTAGTAGGTCACATTACCGAGTCCGTGTATTAAGTCTCTTGCTCCTGCTCTGGCAGTAGGTGGGTTGCCGTCGACAATATGGGTTTGCTTCAATCCAGATGCTATGTCTCAATACAAATGTTTTAAAGACATGCCATATCATGTATTGTGAAGTTCTTATTTTGAAATCATTCTCCTGTTCTCCCTTTTCACCAATCATCGTTTTTCTCTTTAATCTCATTAAGTCCTCTCTGTCGTTTTCTATCTAAGAATAGAATTGTATACACCTTTATACCATGAAAATTTTATATACAATACACAGTCATCGCTCATCACGTTGTCTACAGTACTATACAATCGCCACACATCATAATGTTGTCTACCAGTATCACACAATCGTCTTTCACTATAATGTTGTCTACCAGTATCACACAATCGTCTTTCACTATAATGTTGTCTACCAGTATCACACAATCGTCTTTCACTATAATGTTGTCTACCAGTATCACACAATCGTCTTTCACTATAATGTTGTTTATCAGTCGCACACAATCCTATTTCACTATGATGTTGTTTACCAGTATTATGTAAGCATCATTCAGTATAATATTGTACTAATATTACGCCGTAATCATTTAGGATATTGCTGACCTCAAACAACTGCTGCCTTGCAGAAGGGCTGGGGACAGCCAAAGGCTAAGGAGGGCAGCCTTACAGAAACGCCTGTTGAAATCGGGCCACAGGCTTAACGAATCAGTGCAACGTAAATCGCTGTATGATGACATCACAACTTAAAAGAAGAAAGTATGGTGCTCATCCTGTGGAGTCCCGCCAGGCAGCGAGAGTGCCAGGCCCCACGCATTAAAGGGGCCCACCTGATGCTACTGGTGGTCACCCACCCATGTGCTGTGGAGTCAAGGCACAAGGAGATGGGACAAGAGCTATTGACCAAAAACTCAAGACCCTTAAAATACTACAGTGGAACGCGGAGGGAGTCCTTAACAAAAAGGTTTCCCTAACAAATCGCCTGTACGAAGGTAAGATAGACGTGGCATGCATCCAAGAAACGCACCTCAACAAAAACCACAGATTCTCAATAAGAGGAAACCAGACCTTCCGTCTTGATAGAGAAGGTCACAAAGGAGGGGTTCTGATACTGACACGTAACTGCATACCAAGAAGCGCAGTATCTGTAAATCACACCGGACAAGCAGAAATTGTAGGAGTCGACATAATGACACAGGAAACGAAAACCCGTATATTCAACCTGTATGGCCCACCAAACAAAGACCTGTCGCTCTCGAGTATGGAAATCAAGGACTCCAGCTGACTAGTGTTTGGAGACTTCAACAGTCACTCGGAGAGATGGGGATATTCAGATACAGACAGCAGAGGGGATGAAGTGGAAGACTGGGAAATAGACACAAATCTCTATCTTATCAATAGGCCGGACGAGCCCTAGCTACTATTCTAGAACATAGCATACCACTTCCACTCCAGACGTGGCCTTCTCCACGGGTGATATTCACCACAAAATAGATCGTCAGGTGCTCGACCAATTGGCAGGTAGCGACCACAGGCCAATTAGGCTAGAAATTTATATGGAAGAAGGCCCCCAGGAAATAAACCGCTGCCACATTGGAACTATAGACTAGCCGACTGGGACAGATTTGCAATGCTGACAGATGGACTGTGTGAAACTATCAACACACGAAATAACAAAATGAAACCTATGGTGGAAAGCCTAAGCAAAGCAATACTGCAAGCAGCCACCGAAACCATCCCAAGAGGGGCAAGGAAAAACTACAAGCCATATTGGAATCATGAACTGCTGAAAGCGGAGGATGAAGTCTCAAATGCTAGGAACATTGCAGAGAGAGAGCAATCTATGGAAGCAAATATCGCCCTCAAGGCCATCACTGCGAAATACAAAAAAACACTGAAACACAAAACAGAAAGCATAAATCTAGATAAAGAAGGGAACAAACTATTAAATTTAGTCAGAGCCATGAATGATGAAACACCATCAAATAAACAAATTACCATCAAGTAGAGCAACAACATGCTTACCGGAAAAACAGCAGCAAACGCCTTTGTAGAACATTATGCCAGAGCAAACCACATTGATGTCCCTACTGACAGGCATACATACATTAGCGAAGAACAAAAGAGCCACGACAACATCAAGATGGCACCAGAGGAGCACATGATGGCAAAACTAATAACGAATGAAATGGATGAGGCCATGAGAACTTCAAAGAAAAATAAATCGCCCGGAAAAGATGGGGTAACAAACGTAATGCTGATGGGGTTGGGCCAAACAGCAAAGAGGAAGTTACTATCAGTCCTGAACCAAAGCTGGAAAAGGGGAATTGTACCGCAGACATGGAAAGATGCTGTACTTATACCAGTACCAAAGAAAGAAAAAGATAGAACAGATCCAAATGGATACAGGCCCATCAATCTACTGAGCTGTGTAGGTAAACTGATGGAGCGTATGATAAACACCAGACTTATGTGGCACCTGGAAGAAAAACACATATTAATTCCACAGCAAGCAGGATTAAGACAACGCAGATCCACTGAGGACCATATCACTCTCATAGCACATGAAATAGAGGGTGCTTACCAAAAGATAAAGCATATAGTAGCGGTTTGGGTGGATCTAGAGAAGGCATTTGACAAGGTGTGGAAAGAGGGACTTAAAGTCAAGCTACGAAGAAGTGAAGTTTGTGGGAAAATGTACAGATGGATCAGCCACTACCTCGAAAACAGAACAGCCAGAGTTCAAGTACAAGGGCAGATGAGCAAAAAGGTGACACTGGAGCAAGGAGTACCCCAAGGGGGTATCCATACTTTTCCTGGTGTATATAAACAACACCACAGAGAATATACCAAGAAGAGTCCACAGCTCCATGTTTGCAGACGATCTGGCTATGTGAACCTCTGAAAAAAATCTCACTGTAGCAAACAATTGGATGCAGCACGCACTAACATCGTTGGAGGAGTGGGCGAACTCATGGCTGGTCAAAATAAACGAGGAAAAAACATGTACAATATTCTCGCTTTCAAATAAACCACACATCACCAAAATAAGTCTTAACGGCAAATATCTGCGGCCAAACGACAACCAACATTTGATCGGCCCATGACATGGAAAAGTCGGATCGAGAGAAACCGAATGAGAGCCAGAGAAAGAATGGCAATCATGAGGAAACTTGCTGGCACAAGCTGAGGAGCAGACGAAAGTATACTAAAGAAACTGTACACTGGAAGAGTGAGACCAGTTCTCGAGTATGGCATTGCGGCATGGACAACAGCATCAAAGGCGAACTTTGATAAAATTAGCAAACTTCAAAACCAAGCCATGAGAGTTATAACAGGAGGCATGAAGTCAACGCCAATTGTAGAACTTGAAAAGATTACAAATCTGCAATCCATGACCGACAGAAGAGACTGCAGAGCCCAGAAGCAAGCAGAGAAACTCAGAAAACTGACAGACCATCCAATGCATCAGAGACTAAATAGATTTGGAAATGGGAAACTAAAGCTGAGAAACTTTGCAGAAATAGCCAAAGCAAAGATGAGCGAAGACTCTGTGAACACCGTAACAACACCAAAGCCCATCCCTACTGTACGCAAATTCACATGGAAGCGGCATATCATTCCGGAGGTGGTAGAAAATATACCAGGTATTGGAAACAAGAACAGCCAGACTGAAAAAGAAAGAAGAGACATAACCCTGACGTACATAGCGGAAAACTACCCAAGCATGGACTGGACCCATGCATACACCGACGGTTCTGTAACAAACACAACACAGAATGGAGGGGCAGGGGTATTCCTGAGCCTAACAAATGGTAGAAAAATAACACTGTCAGTGGCAACTGGAAAATATTCAAGCAATTCCAGAGCGGAGGCAGAGGCACTGAAGGCTGCAGTAAAAGCAATGCTGACGGACGAAAGCAATGAAAGCCATATAGTCCTGTTTACAGATGTCCTGTCCGTAGTTACAGCACTAACAAACCAGAAAAATACTGAACTTAATGATTTAAGAGCAGTACTCTGCCAACTATGCCAGCAGTCCGCACCAAAAAGAGAGTAGTGGTACAGTGGGTTCCATCCCACTGTAACATCCAAGGCAACGAGGAGGCAGACAGACTGGCAAAAGAAGGTGCAAGACTACCACAACCAGATTATAGTGTGACATACGAAGAGCCCAAAAGGTTTATTAGGGCCAGATACATGGCCAAATGGGAAACAGAACATACTGGCTACACAAAAAATGATGCCTATTACCAGTTGAACAGAAGAGAGCAAGTTGTGGTCTTCAGACTCCGCACAGGCCACAACAGACTGAGGTACCACCTATTCAATAAACTGAAGATATGTGGCACTGTGAATGCACCTGTGGTACAGGGAAAATGACCGCTGAACATCTGCTGCAAAATTGTCTGATATAGGAGGACCAGAGAAAGCACATGTGGCCATCACCAGTGGCAACACTAGACAAGCTCTATGGCAGTGTCTACAGCCTCAGAATGATAGCTGGTTTCTTCGAACAAATACAAGTTGACGTCTGACAGCGTACGAAGAAGAAGAAGATATCTGAAGGGAGGAAGTAGCAGTACCTGGTACCAAGTATCCACCTATATACGTAGACAGATCTGCAGCTGAGCAGAGTAGGGCACTCACTTGTTCTGGCAGTTGAAAACTGCAGTAAAGTCAGATGCCATAACTCCCTCATGTGAATACGGAAAGCAAAGAGAAAGCATTACATTATTTTTTTCCAACAACGAGTTTAACAACATGCCAAAGATCTTGAACTGTTCCGGCTAAAAAGGGACCGTAGAAGATTGCGTGCGCATAATGAGTTAAGACAAGAGTAGTCAAGAGGTCATTGAAGAGCTACATGTAAGAGTAGTCAGAGTGAGATGAAGTATACGGATAAGACTATGTAAGAGTGAGACTGTCAGAGTGAGATGAAGTATATGGATCAAGACTACAGCTCATGTCTGTGGTTGTGACCATTGGAAACAGACTGTGTCAAAGCACGCATTCGAGGTGTGGAGTGATGCTGGAGTCGCTCATTGTACTACAGCTCAGAAGACCCTTGTCTACCTTTTCAAGTAAGCTTCAAGATGTTAGGAGAACCACTGTAATCCGTCAACAAAGAAACGTCGTTAAAAGTTTAACTAAAGTACTAGTGACTTCCAGAACTACTATAACAGCAACACCAACAACAGGAAGTAATTCAGCGAAATGTTTATCTAAATATTTCAACATGGAACGTCAGCATAATAAAGATATTGAGAAAGTTGGAAAACACAACAGTGAAATGATTAAACTAAATATAAACATCCTCCTCGGATTAAGTGAAATCAAATTGAGGAATGAAGCGAATACCAAAGCCAAGTATATACCTAAGAAAAGGAACAAAGAGGCTTGGCGTTTGTACTGAACAGACCACACAGCACTAACAGAAATACAGATTTACAACCACAGAATTATTACTATAAGATTGGGTCGCCAATGTAGACACTGTCCTTAAACATTCTTGAATGTCCACTACCACACATGGTGATGAGGATGTGAAAGAGAATGCCAACCTTTTAGGAGAAATCATAAGATCAACTAAAGTAGCTGATAATGTTATTATAACGTTAGGCTGGAATCTGACATTTGGGGGATGCTAGGATGAAGGCATAAAAGAGAAAAGTGGACTAAGGACAAGAAATGTTAGAGGACAAGGATTGGTGGAATTTTTGCAAACAAGGAAAATATACAATAACGTACACTTGACATCAAGTTAGCAAAAGAAGATGGTATTACATGGACTAGTCCAAGAAATCTGAAAATAGATATATTAGATTTTTAGTTCTTCGTCGACCTGTACTTATACAGAGGCATAGGCCCTTGCGCAGGTGCTATCTCTGGTATGAGCTTGATATAGTCGGGAGGATGGTGTTCTGCTTAGCGAGCTAGGCTCGAGCAGCTTAATACTCTGCTGTGTTGGGACAGGCTGGTTAACCGATGTGCGAGTCTATATTAATAGACTCAAACACTAGAGCAAAGTAGACCTACAGCCTGTTAGGCGTCATATATGCTGCTCTTAACAAACCACATAACCATGGTCGGTGTTATGCCATGTCACACAGTTAGTCGCCTCTTACGACATGCTCTTTGTGTCAGGCAGTGGTGTTATTCTTGTCTCTATCATACACAAAGACTCAAATTAACCACTCGGCAATCAATTAGATTAGATTTCGGAATCAAGTGGAATATTCATCTCTTATCCTTAACTTAACTGTACGTCTTTATACTGGTTTAGAAGACCCTGCAGAGTCTGTTTACAACCAGTTACATTTACATCACCTTGCTCTACAACTGATATTGATATCCTGATACTGACTACAACCGACTAACGATTGGAAAACGTTTCGGAAGCAATTAAAAAACCTAAGTGGAACATCTTATCTCCAATCAAAGGTAGAAGAACGAAACAACAGCATGTCGCCCAGGACACAGAACAGCAGTGGAAATATATACAAATGGCTATAACCGGAGCAGCTAATGGAAGAATATGAAAACAGAAGGAAAACAGGAAAGTGGATGGCAAAAGAAATACTTAGTAGGAAGGAAGAAGGACGACAGTGACAGATACACAAATAGTAAACATGGGAGGTCCATGTGTAGGAAAATAAGGAATGAACTAGATAGCCGACATGGATAAATGATATACCTATCACACCCATTGACCACATCAAAGAAGCAAGAAAAACAGTGCAATAATTACCTTTTTATCAAGTGAACACTATTTAGTTATACGGAATATCGTCTATAGATCCCACACCATTGATTATCCTAATACCAAAAAACCTGTATTGTAACCAATATCTTCCGATAAGCATAATATTACACGCTTCGATAATTCTACTGGAAATAATGAATAGAAGAATTGATAACAAGGTATAATCTGTGCTTAATGAAAATGTGTTTCGGTTCCGAAAGTTTAGAGGACTAAAGATACAGTTGAAACACTAAGATTACTTGCAGAGAGAATGATTGAATTGGGTAGAGCTCTCTTTATCTGTCTTTTTACTATGAAAAACATGTTTGACAGGGCGTGTGGAACAAACTTTTTCCTATTTTGGAACAATTTAGGATGGATCATCATCATGTAGCATGATCTTGGCAGAACGTCGGTCTCATCACAGCCGTTCTATAGGAATATCGATCAGCAGTCAGTCTACCCGCCTGCTCCATGTTCGTGTTTAGGGTGTCCTTGATGTCTTGTGTTCATTTACGTCTTGGTCGGCCTCTGCCTCGTCTTCCTCCTGGAACAATGCCCTCCAGAACTTCTTTTCCTAGTCCGTCATGGCGCTAGATGTGGCTGAAAAACCTCAAGTTTCCGAGACATAATATGGTTTATAAGCCAATTCTCTTTCTATTTGTTTTTTTCTTTACTTAATGTATTTTAAGGATTCTCCTGTAGCATTTTGTCTCGTAAGCCCTGATCCTCTTTCTTAATATTTGTGTGATGGTCCATGTCTCGCACCCGTACATTGCCATCGGAAATACGCATGTTCTTAGGATCTTCAATTGTAATTCTTTGTTGGTATTGTGCCATACGTGTGCATACTATTCAGTTTCTGCATTGGTATGGACAATCTTCTTCTTATTTCCCTTGCACAGTCCCCATCGTTTGTTATCAAAGAGCCAAAATATTCAAAGTAATCCATTGGTTAATTTCTTCATTACCAATAGTGCTCTTGGCTTGGGGTCTGTATTTTGGGTGAAAAGAGCACAACATAAACTAATACAGAATTTATGTGAAAAACAAAAGGCGAATTTAGCGGTCAAGGAGAAGAGAACAAGCCCAATCGCAATCAGAAATGAAGTAAGGCATGATGTTTATTATTACTAAGCCTAATGCTTAGTCTGAGGTGATAATGAAAGAAGTTAGTAGAAAAGGCCACATGGGTGTTGAATATGTGCCATAGGGGTTGGGTGAGGGGGGGGGGGGTGTAGCGAGACTTGGGCTGGACGTCTGCTCGTTAAAGGAAAGTCAAGCGTCTGTTATAGCATCTCCTTTCCAGGTGTAGAGATCGCCGTTGGATTCACTGTTCTGCTTGTCGGGCAGGAGTTTCCATGACAATGGCCTCTTCTACATTAGTGTGACCCCAGCAGCACCTTCATGAGGGGCCTCCTGTTTCTTACAGAGCCTGCTGTAGGGCACGACCGAGTAATCGGTTTTATCACTGAGCGGACAGATTGGGTTCATTAGTGTTAGTTATTTAAGAGAAGGCAAATTCTAAACCCGGGTAGACGAAGCTCGTTAGCCTGCCTGTTCAGGCAGTTCGCTTAGCCGAGGGGGGGGTGGGGAAGGGGGGCTCTTCTTTTAAACCCACAAGTGCTAGGAAGTGCTGGCTAGTCCTGGGACGACGAGAGTATCATGGTATGTCTCGAGTAACTTGCCTCTACGGGTAACGACTCCACTACCTTGTGGAACCTCAGGAGAGGTTAGTAATATGGGAGTAAACCCAGACAGAAAATCCGGAGTGGTAGTACCCAAGACGAATGGTTTCTAAATTGCGAACACATTCCAGCAACTTATACAACTAAGCTGGCGCCAAATTGCCATGCTTTGCATTCCTTTGGATTACATAAGTGATTCCGAGAGGAGGATCCTGCAGTTTGAGCAGCCCAGGGTCTCCATATTCAGCGCCCAGTATTGCGCCCTGGAGAGGCTGCTCACATGGCGTCACGTGCATGATCCACAGAGACTGAGACGCCTAAGATGATGGTGTGCCATCAAATTTGCGAATGACCAAGCAATCATAGAACGAACAGAGAGTGCGTTACAAAGATTATTCATCAAGATCAATTATACAGCCAAAGCATTTTGTATGAAGATTGATGGTAGTAAAACAAAACCGATTGTAATAGAGAGCAAACTCAACAAATAAATTCAATCATCATAGAAGGGCAGACCATAGAACAAGTGGGGCGGTTGTATTATTTGGTCCAAAGTATTGCAGAGAATGCCTGTAGGGAAGTTAGAATAAGAACTATGACAGCAAAATAAGGCATTCCGAGAGAAACAAAAACTTCTTACACATATCATCAATAATCACCACACATATACAGCCCCTGACCTGTACTCCCCTAAAACATGAACTCTAAACAAAAAGAATGAAAAGACCTTAGATTGGTTTGAAATGTGGGGATATCATAAAAATGCAGGAAGAGAGAAAGATCAAACGAGCAAGTGCTTCACTATATACAAGCACATGACGACTAATTAAAAATATACAAAAAAGGAACATTATCTTGGCTTGGCCACAGTTTGAGACATGAATGCATATTATCTAAAGTACTGGAAGGCGACATTCAGGGAAAAAGAAGAAGTCCAAGAATCAATTGCATCACAAAGGCACACAATAACATCATGTGCAAACATATGTTGAACTGAGATCTGCTAAAACAAGAGGGCGTGCCATGATCAGAGGACTTACACACTAGTCTTGGAACCTACTAACATGTCATGATGACTAATATTACACAACCATCGCTTAGGATAATGTTGCACATTAATGTTACACAACCATCGCTTAGGATAATGTTGAGCAATAATATTACACAACCATCTCTTAGGATAATGTTGAGCAATAATGTTACACAACCATCGCTTAGGATAAAGTTGAACAATAATATTACACAACCATCGCTTACAATGATGTTGAACACTAATATTACACAATCGTCAGTCAGTATACTAGTCTATACTGATATCACACAATCATCGCTTTGGTATACATTATATGCTAATACTACACAATCATCACTCAGTATATTAATTTATACTCATTGTACACAATCATCTCTCAGTATAGTATATACTAATTTTACCCAGTCATTACTTAGTATACTATTACATATTAGCAGTACGCAATCAAGACCCTCGATATTATAGTATATTAATAGTATACAATCATGACGCATGATAACATTCTGTAATATTATTGCACCAATCTCGAAGTTCAACCCTTGCAGACATAGTGGAGCAATCCGAACTACAGTGGTTTGGCCATGTCTGTAGAATGGAAGAAGATCGGATACCAAAGCGGTCATGGGAGATAACAAGTCAAGGACGCAGACCTCGAGGACGTCCCAAAGTACGTTGGGAAGACAACATACGACAGTCCCTAAGTGATAGAGGGCTGGATTGGAAAGAGGCCAGGCAAAAGACGGCGGATAGAGCAGTGTGGCGTTCTCTACACCTCACGGTAGAAGAGGAGCGACTAAGTAAGTAAGTGAATATTATTGCACACTAATTCAGGATAATATAATATATACTAATATTACACAATCATCACTCATGATAATATTCTATACTAGTTTGCCATAATCGTGACTGGGATAATATTTTAAACTGATATTACATAATCGTGACAGCATAATAGTATTCTATACTTAGTATTAGACAAACATCACTCATGATAATCTTGTGTACTGATATTACATAATCATCACTCAAAACTAGGCTCTAGTATGATGTTGCATACCATTAGGCAATTAGACGAAGCAATACTTGGATACCCACATCAGTTCTAATAGAAGATGCGCTTGTGAAATCAGATCAGGTCAGGACATCCCGTAATTGGTGAGGTCGTTGGGGCACACACGAAGACATCTTCACAACCCCACGCCACCCTTCTCTGTCAGCGGCCGCTGCCTGTGCATCTTCTGGTCGGAGATTGGTCCATTATTTTATCTTGTCATCCCACCTCTTATTTGACCGGCCTCTTCGTCGTCTCCCTTGCACCTTTCCGTAGAGAATCGTATTTGCCAGACCATTTGATCTCGATATGTGACCGTACCAAGCGAGTTTTCTTCTTTTGAAAGTTGCCTAAAGGTCTTCAAAAAGCCCTATTGCTATTGTAATTATATCTCGTATTTCCTCATTTGTAACTCGATCTTTGTACGTGACGTTTAAAAGTCTTCGGAAACATCTCATCTCCAAGGCCTGTATCCGTCGCTAAAGGTCAGTTCTAACTGTCATGAAATCTAGCTTGTGAAATAAAGAACGAAATAGCAAAGGCAAAATTAGTCTTCAAAAGCATGAAGGAAATATTGTGCAAGAAAATCCATATCACTGAATTTAAAGAAGAGAGTTTTCGAATGCGACGTAAAATCGGTACCGGTTCTGAGATTCGGCAAGTCATAGACAATCAGCAAGCAAACACAGGGATCATTGGAGGGAGTAGTGGGGACGGTGTGGGATAGTGATTAAGTGACACGGCTCACAACCAGAAGGTGCTAGGTTCGATTCCCATCACAGCACCGACCGTTATCCCGGTGAAGCAAACCCTTAGAAAATGCAGGAGGAAGCAGACCCTTGCATAAAATGCATGCTGAAGTCGGATGCACTGGACCGACAGGCGCAAAATAAAAACCACAGTGCATCGCACACCGCTTTGGGGATTAGAGAAATAAGGCGAACAAAACAAAAATTGGAGGCAGCGGAAATGTGGTTTTACAGAAGAATGTTGAAAGTTCCATGGACTCGAAATGAATCGAATTACGTGGTTCTTGAGGAAGCACAGACACAAATACAGCTTATGGCAAAAATCAGGATACGTCAATCATTCTTTTTTTCGGAAATGTCATGAGAAAAGGCGGGTTGAAACACGCAATGACAACGGGATGGATCGCTGGCAAGAGAAACAGATGGCGTCAAAGAGAGAAAAATGGAACGGCTTGAAATCATGGCAGGGGAGACGATCAACGGCGAAACTCATGATAAAGGGAAATGGAGGTCTATGATAGCCAACGTCATCCGGCAGGGAACTTGATGATGATGGTGATAACTGTCCTATGAGAAAACATTATTTATTAGTCTTACATTGAGGACTGTCAAAACTGTCTTGCATAACCTGGCTTTACGGTGGTTTAAAATGATATTACTACAGTAAAGTTTTACAAGTCAACAATAGGTAGAATGCCTTATTCGTTATATTACAACAAGAAATATGATTGCTAGTGTCAGACATACACTGTCTATCACGACAATGCAGGGAGGAAGACTGACGTCTGGTCAGGCAAAATATCTTGACCAGACATGTCAGTCAGGGTCAGGCAAAACATCTGGTCAGGCAAAATATATTGACCAGACATGTCAGTCAGGGTCATGCAAAACATCTGTCAGGCAAAATATAATAACCAGACATCGCAGTCCGGGTCAGGCAAAATATATTGACCAGACATGTCAGTCAGGGTCATGCAAAACATCTGTCAGGCAAAATATAATAACCAGACATTGCAGTCCGGGTCAGGCAAAATATATTGACCAGACATGTCAGTCAGGGTCAGGCAAAACATCTGGTCAGGCAAAATATATTGACCAGACATGTCAGTCAGGGTCAGGCGAAACATCTGGTCAGGCAAAATATATTGACCAGACATGTCAGTCAGGGTCAGGCAAAACATCTGGTCAGGCCAAATATATTGACCAGACATGTCAGTCAGGGTCAGGCAAAACATCTGGTCAGGAAAAATATATTGACCAGACATGTCAGTCAGGGTCAGGCAAAAACATCTGGTCAGACAAAATATATTGACCAGACATGTCAGTCAGGGTCAGGCAAAACATCTGGTCAGGCAAAATATATTGACCAGGCATCGCAGTCCGGGTCAGGCAAAATATATTGACCAGACATGTCAGTCAGGGTCAGGCAAAACATCTGGTCAGGCAAAATATATTGACCAGACATGTCAGTCAGGGTCATGCAAAACATCTGGTCAGGCAAAATATATTGACCAGACATGTCAGTCAGGGTCAGGCAAAATATATTGACCAGACATGTCAGTCAGGATCAGGCAAAACATCTGGTCAGGCAAAATATATTGACTAGACATGTTAGTCAGGGTCAGGCAAAACATGTGGTCAGGCAAAATATATTGACCAGACATGTCAGTCAGGGCCAGGCAAAACATCTGGTCAGGCAAAATATATTGACCAGACATGTCAGTCAGTGTCAGGCAAAACATCTGGTCAGGCAAAATATATTGACCAGACATGTCAGTCAGGGTCATGCAAAACATCTGGTCAGGCAAAATCTATTGACCAGACATGTTAGTCAGGGTCAGGCAAAACATCTGGTCAGGCAAAATATATTGACCAGACATATCAGTCAGGGTCATGCAAAACATCTGGTCAGGCAAAATATATTGACCAGACATGTCAGTCAGGGTCAGGCAAAATATATTTACCAGACATGTCAGTCAGGATCAGGCAAAACATCTGGTTAGGCAAAATATATTGACTAGACATGTCAGTCAGGGTCTGGCAAAACATGTGGTCAGGCAAAATATATTGACCAGACATGTCAGTCAGGGTCAGGCAAAACATCTGGTCAGGAAAAATATATTGACCAGACATGTCAGTCAGGGTCAGGTAAAACATCTGGTCAGGAAAAATATATTGACCAGACATGTCAGTCAGGGTCATGCAAAACATCTGGTCAAGCAAAATATATTGACCAGACATGTCAGTCAGGGTCAGGCAAAACATCTGGTCAGGCAAAATCTATTGACCAGACATGTTAGTCAGGGTCAGGCAAAACATCTGGTCAGGCAAAATATATTGACCAGACATGTCAGTCAGGGTCATGCAAAACATCTGGTCAGGCAAAATATATTGACCAGACAAGTTAGTCAGGGTCAGGCAAAACATACTGCCGAGCCTCACCTCGGCTTCCTAGTAGCCCTCCATGGAAACGGACTGTTTTCATAGCAGCCTGATTAATGAGGTGAGGGATCGACGTAATCCCCGTAGTATTGAGTGACACGCAGATAAATCCAATCATAGCACAACCTCTGGGAGGACTGCGATCCACCTTCATAAGCACGCTCGGGATGGGAGGAAAACTACTGCAACCCGCCACTTAACGTCCTTTTCAGGGTGTACAAAAGAGTAACCTACTCATTGTGGGCATTCGCAAACAACAACAACATCACGATAATACTCCGGCCCAAGCCTCGCACCTCACCCAGTTTTTTGCTGAAACACGGCATTGGACATGTTCGGCTCTTCTATTACCCCCCAGGCATGGCGCAGTGTGACTTTTCCCTCTTTCCAAGACTCGGTGTGCCACTTAAACGAGCGAGATTTCAGGACATAGAAGAAATCAAGACAAATACAACGAAACGTCTGGTGGAGATCTCAAAAAATGCCGTTTAAGACATGCATCCAGCAGTGAGGGCACTGCTGGGAGAAGTGTGTTAACTCAGAAGTGTCCTGTTTCCAGAGGGATTAGGTTTTGAGCTAAGTAGGTCAGATAGTTTATTGTTCAGCCTACGGTCGGATGCTTTTTGATCGGCTATCGTGTATGTGTACGTTAGTGTGTAAGTATGTCTGTGTAAGTGCATGTATGTGTTAGTGCATGTGTGTGTAAGTGCATCTTTGTGCAAGTGTATGTGAATGTATGTGTGAATGTGCAAAAGTGTGTATGTGAATGCGTGTGAGTGTATGTGTGTATGCGATGGGTAAAATCGATCGATTAACTGATACATGGCGTGCACTTCAAGGATAGACTACCTAGAAGGACACAGAGATGAATGAAGGCAGGCATGTATTTGCCGCAATCCACTAATATTTCCAGGAAGATAAGTCACGTATTGTTGAGCCGTACTAATATAGCCACAATCAATTCGGCAGTCAGCAGGTGGCTTGGATTTTTTGTTCAGGAGAAAGACGAATAATATGAAAATAGTATGGGTTTTGTTTTACTACGAGTTTCTTTTCTTGTTTTCCTTAATAGGCAGGTTGAAGTCAATGTGTATGTTGTGTTGAAAGGATTTTGAAAAATGGTATTATAATGTGTTGTATGGTGGATTTGGTGAATTTCACATTGTGGTGAGCTAATTTAATTTATTGTGCTTATTTAAATATAAGTTGTAGGGTTTTGTGATGGGTTCAGTATCAGTTGGTGGCCAAAAAGTACCTATACATGTTTGTTGTTGCCGTCGTTGTTGTTATTGTTATCGTCGTTGTTGTTATCGTCGTTGTTGTTATCGTCGTCGTTGTTGTTGTTTTCATCGTTGTTGTCGTCATTGTTGTTTTTGTTATCGTCTTTGTTGTTGTTTTTGTCGTCGTCGTTGTTGTTTTTGTCGCGTCGTCGTTGTTGTCGTTTTTGGCGTCGTCGTTGTTGTCGTTTTTGGCGTCGTCGTTGTTCTTGTTTTTGTCGTCGTCGTTGTTCTTGTTTTTGTCGTCGTTGTTGTTTTTTTTTGTCGTCGTCGTTGTTGATTTTGTCGTTGTTTTTGTCGTGGTTGTTGTTTGTGTCATCGTCGTTGTTGTTGTTTTTGTCGTGGTCGTTGTTGTTTTTGTCGTTGTTGTTGTTTTTGTTGTCGTCGTTATTGTTGTTTTTGTCGTCGTCGTTATTGTTGTTTTTGTCGTCGTCGTAGTTGTTGTTTTTGTTGGTGTTGTTGTTTTTGTTGCCGTTGTTGTCGTGGTCGTCATCGGCGAACATATTTTACCTAACATCGTTGAGCACCTGGCACTCAAAGGTGTGATCAAAGGTGTCGTATTAGTGTACAACTGCCATTCTTGGGTGTGCTGTGCCTGGATTATGCTATAGGTAATTGTATGTTTAATACTCTTGGTTCGTATCTGGAAAATGGTGCTTTGATCCCGCCGTATAAGATCATAAATGGTGTCATCAGGATTAACGCCAGCTTTTGTCTGAAGAACTCTCTGCCGGTTTTCCCCAGCCCATCTCTTCAGTAAAGTTCACTTGTGTCAAGCCAAATAACCTTGTTAACTACTTGTGGAGCATGGTGGTTCAACAAAAACACAGTAAGTCATCAAATATTGATCTGCCTATACCCGATGAAGCTATTTTGGCTGCAAGTATTTACATGACAACACCATGCACAAACCTCATTAGTTACCTCTTACAACATGCCTGGTAGGTTATACTGCTACTGTCCTTTGATTCCCTATCAGGTCCCGGTAACACTCTGGTGAGTTTCTTAGTTTGCTGTTCGTTTTAGTGGTCTGGCTGTTTGAGTTTGCTGTTCGTTTTAGTGGTCTGACTGTTTGAGTTTGCTGTTCGTTTTAGTGGTCTGGCTGTTTGAGTTTGCTGTTCGTTTTAGTGGTCTGGCTGTTTGAGCTTGCTGTTCGTTTTAGTGGTCTGGCTGTTTGAGCTTGCTGTTCGTTTTAGTGGTCTGGCTGTTTGAGCTTGCTGTTCGTTTTAGTGGTCTGGCTGTTTGAGTTTGCTGTTCGTTTTAGTGGTCTGGCTGTTTGAGTTTGCTGTTCGTTTTAGTGGTCTGGCTGTTTGAGCTTGCTGTTCGTTTTAGTGGTCTGGCTGTTTGAGTTTGCTGTTCGTTTTAGTGGTCTGGCTGTTTGAGTTTGCTCTTCGTTTTAGTGGTCTGGCTGTTTGAGCTTGCTGTTCGTTTTAGTGGTCTGGCTGTTTGAGCTTGCTGTTCGTTTTAGTGGTCTGGCTGTTTGAGTTTGCTGTTCGTTTTAGTGGTCTGGCTGTTTGAGTTTGCTGTTAGTTTTAGTGGTCTGGCTGTTTGAGTTTGCTGTTCGTTTTAGTGGTCTGGCTGTTTGAGTTTGCTGTTCGTTTTAGTGGTCTGGCTGTTTGAGTTTGCTGTTCGTTTTAGTGGTCTGGCTGTTTGAGTTTGCTGTTCGTTTTAGTGGTCTGGCTGTTTGAGCTTGCTGTTCGTTTTAGTGGTCTGGCTGTTTGAGTTTGCTGTTCGTTTTAGTGGTCTGGCTGTTTGAGTTTGCTGTTCGTTTTAGTGGTCTGGCTGTTTGAATTTGCTGTTCGTTTTAGTGGTCTGGCTGTTTGAGTTTGCTGTTCGTTTTAGTGGTCTGGCTGTTTGAGTTTGCTGTTCGTTTTAGTGGTCTGGCTGTTTGAGTTTGCTGTTCGTTTTAGTGGTCTGGCTGTTTGAGTTTGCTGTTCGTTTTAGTGGTCTGGCTGTTTGAGTTTGCTGTTCGTTTTAGTGGTCTGGCTGTTTGAGTTTGCTGTTCGTTTTAGTGGTCTGGCTGTTTGAGTTTGCTGTTCGTTTTAGTGGTCTGACTGTTTGAGTTTGCTGTTCGTTTTAGTGGTCTGACTGTTTGAGTTTGCTGTTCGTTTTAGTGGTTTGGCTGTTTGAAGAGCTGTTGCTGTGTGCATGCAAATTAGATATTATCTGCGTGCTCAACCTCTTTATCCGCACACGTTTTAATCTCTCTCTCCTTGCCCTCACTCCCACACATTATTCTGGACAGCGTATTTCCCGTTGACGAAAGGAAGTTATAAAAGCAGTCCACGGCCACAGTTTTTCTATTCTAATGCAAGTATGCTCGGAGTGCTGCCTGGTTTATGGCAATGTGTTTTATTTTGTTTTTTTGTTTTGTTTTTTTGGCGCTGTGCAACAAGAGTTGACAAGTGGAGGCCTGCTACCACGCCCTTGTAAACACGCCCTGATATAACTGAAATAAACTATGTAGTTGAAAGGGGTATACATTAAGCCAAAGAAAAACATCATCAAACGATCCAAAATACCAGATTATTTCATGTCTTCATCTGTTAGTTGATAGATGTTTTCTTTCACAATACCACAAAGTGAATGTATACATACTGTGAGATGTGGACCGATGAGATTACACCATAGTACATTTATTTCTTATTATTTGCCCGTTGAGATGCCTGATAAATAATTAATAGCACATAGACTTGATGCTCGATATGGGTGATTTGTGTGTGCGTTGTAATGGTTTGTGTATGGTACACAAAAAGCCAATGTGGATTCAGAGCCGGAAGTGGAACAGTGGACATGATTTTTGCCGCTCGCCAAGTACAAGAGAAGTGTCGAGAACAAAATCAGGCCTTGTACACCACATTTATTGATTTGACAAAGGCATTTGATACAGTAAACAGAGGAGGGCTGTGGATGATAATGTCTAAGTTTGGCTGCCCCAACAAGTTCATAACAATGGTGAAACAGCTACACGAAGGCATGTGTGCTCGTGTACTGGACAGCGGTGCAATCTCTAAAACGTTTCTAGTATCAAACGGAGTAAAACAAGGATGTGTACTCGCCCCGACTTTGTTCAGCATGATGTTCGTGGCCACGATGACAGACGCCTTCAGATCATTGGAAGCTTGGAATACCCATAAAGTACCGCACAGATGGCAAGTTACTCAATTCCAGAAGAATGAAGGCCAAAACCAAAGTGGCTGGCGACATAATCAGGGAACTTGTATTTGCTGACGACTGCGCTCTAATGAGCAACTCAGAACTGAACATGCAGGATGGAATGGACCAGTTCTCTGTCGCATGCAAAAATTTTGGCCTGACCATAAATGCAAAAAAAACAGAGGTCATGTACCAACCAGCACCAGGCATGCCGTACACAAAACCAGAGACTATAGTCAGCGGGCAGACGTTGAATGCCGTAGACAAATTCACATATCTGGGCAGCACGCTGTCGAGATCTGTCAGCCTAGACGATGAGGTGGCAAGCAGAATAGCAAAGGCCAGCACAGCCTTTGGTAGAAGGCGCTCGATGGTCTGGGCACGTCGTGGCATCAGCGTCTAGATCAAACTCAAAGTCTACCGTGCAACCATCATTTCAACCCTACTATACGCTTGCGAAAGCTGGACTGTATACTCTGGACATGCAAGGAGGTTAAACCACTTCCACACAGGTTGCCTGAGGCGAATATTCCACATCCGATAGCAAGATGGTGTCACTGACATCGAAGTTCTCTCGAGGGCTAACATGCCCAGCATCCATGCACTGCTAGAAAAAGCACGACTAGGATGGGCCGGACACCTCGTCCGTATGTCAGACGAGCGGCTCCCAAAGAAGCTTCTCTACGGCGAGCTGAGAGAGGGATGGCGCGAGAAAGGGCGCCCAAAGAAACGTTTTAAAGACGGTCTGAAGGACTCACTAAAAAGTTGCCAGATAGACATCGACACCTGGGAATGTCTTGCGCAAAACAGATCTGACTGGAGAAGCGCAGTCAAATCGGGTGTAGCTGCCGGTGAAGATGATCGTGTTGTGAAAGCCCAGAACAGACGAGAGACGCGGAAATCCCGAGCAGCGGGAACACCATCCCCTTCTACAAACCTCGTGTGCCCGATAGGAAGCAGATGTTTTCGTGCTCGCATTGGCCTGTTCAGCCACATGCGCACCCACACCCAACAGGGAAATCTGTGACAAGGATGATGTCGGCGGCCCTCATCGACAACGATGGACAGCTATTATGGTACACACAGTATACGTTGAATTAGTTGTATGTTTGTTGAGTGGATTATCTGTTGTTATCAAATGCAGTTCGAATTACTTCGAATCCTGGTGTTCAGGCGGTGTATATCTGCTGCTAGGCAGCCGAAGGCTCTCTGTAGTTATTTTGTTGTTGTGTACAATTGCTACTTCCTGCCGCTTACTAGTCCTGGAGGAAAGTAGGTTGCGTATTGGGTAGGAACTCATGTCTTGTAGAATTGTGCCCGGACAAATGCAAACAGCCTTATTGATTTTTAACTGTTTTATGTGCACATCGTGTACACGGGATCTCCTAGTTTTTGAATCAAACTCCAATATGTCTAGGCGCTTGTCCTATCTTCATTGAAACATGTCAGATTCGATACCTCACCGTTTCGAGCTTTCGTTACAGTAGCAGAAAACGTTTTGCCTCTCAGTTAAAGTCACCACCGCCCCCCCCCCCCCCCCCCCATCAATAAATATATGTTTTGAGTAAAAATATGCGGTGTATGTTCACCAAGGGGATACCCGAGCAGAGAAGAATAGTACAACTGCAACTGTCCAAGTTTGTCGTAATGGATGACTGATTGTGCATATGATAAACAACCTCACAATGTAACACTAATAGCTACATAAACTAACACTGCAAAAGATCAGTTGATTACTATCGTGTCGTAGATATAGGTTTTCTGTAAAATGACCACCTGCAGCGGTGATCATATGCCTCATAGGGTACGTAGAGATGGCAAAAATGAGTATGGCATATTTTGAATGTATGTTATATCATACAGTTGGTTGTCTGTTTAGTGATGCACGCTTTTGGTTAAAGGAAGTTACAATTGCTCGTTTTTACAACCTGTCGTCACCGTTATCTTTTTTGCATGGACTTCTATTTCTCCTATTTTATCAACCTTTTCCCATGGCCTACAGAGCTGCAATTGTGTACAGGAAAAAACCAATGCTAGTGTAATCTGTTAATCAAATATTAACCGATCCTGGACAGGTTATTTAAAAGTTTTTACCTGAAGACATACGTTTTTTTAATAATTACTGGCATGACAGCGAGATCAGCAACTTCAAGTCGAATTCGAACATCGGCACGCGATCATTCAGTTGGAAAATCACTAATCACCAGAAGTAAACATTGAAGATGACACAGGGGAAGAAACTGACATGAACGATGAACATTTTTTAAAGATCAAAAAGGGCAGTGAATGTAGACCAACTTTATCTTTTCAATTTCATTACGAGAAATTTACCTGATCAACTTTTCATGAAAAACCAAAACACCAAACTTTTTGTAATGCCAATACCACAATTCACAAAATAAAACAAAAAATAAAAAAATTACACCCGTGTAGCCCTCAAAAAAAAAAAAAAATCTTAGTATAAATAAAAGCTTGAACCGAAAATACGTCATTCTTTTATATTTATTTGTTACATTGACGAATTGGTCATTTCAGATAGAAGAAAACATGTCTGGCCACTGCTTGCCCTTCTGCCGGTCCAACCATTATAGCAAAGTTAGAACTCATAAATCGCTCAACTTTCGGGTTGCACCACAGCTATAAACCGACAGTTATAAAACCTAGTTACGTCTCCCCACAGTCTACCAGGCTGGAAATAAATACCCGACTGCTATCGTTATATATATATAGTTAGTTAGGTAGTTACTTAGCTAGTTAGTTAATTGCCCAACGCAAGCGATGATGGCAACACAGACAGTTGTGTATTGATGAAGTAACTCGTGCTTTATTTGGATTATAGTGAGGAAGAACCTGCGCTGGTCATTAATCTTTCTCTCTGGTCGCGAACTTCCTTGGACCAGTGGCATGACATAAGTCAAGACGACTGGGGGTAATTTAGTTTGCAATCACTCCGGTCCCACCTCTTTGAAACCTGCGGGGCTAGAACCAACCCGATTCATCGCTTTGAGAAGTGAATGCCTTACCTCTCAATCACAGCGACCCCTATATATATACATACATATAGTCCCATTTCAGAGTTGTCTACTGAAATGCAGTCGGGCTTTAGGCCGTCATCTCTATTACTTGTACTGACTTTGCAATCGGCCTCTTCGTAGATCTGCCTGGCTGAGTGCCTCGCCATCAGATCTTTGCGTTTCATTTTTATCGACTGTCATAGGTTTCTTGGCATTTTACGTCCAGTAGTTTGCCATTGCTTTATGAACGTTTTTCCGGCCTCTTACTTAGCCCGATATCTGGCGTTTCCAGCTCCCACCTTCAGAGTCGTGGTCGACCAGGTCGAGCTTCCGCTTCTTCCACCAACACCTCTGTGTACTAGTCCTGTGGTTGACTCCCTTCTTGTTTCACTCGCGTAGTTTAGTCGACCAGCTAAAGCCGTTGCCCGGGGGTGGCACTGTAGTACACAGGCAGACTCTAAGAGTCATACGTGAGCTAGACAAAAGTGGGGGAACCAAATAGGATTCTGGCCACCAAGGATGTGGCTGCCTCTCACCGTGAGGGACTATTATTTACACACTTCTGTCCTACATTAAAAACAAATCTAAGAATAGGCACATGGAACGTTAGGAGCCTATACCAGGGCAAGTTTTTTATGATTGGAAAAAAGATGGAGAGAACCAGGATAATTTTTCTGGGAGTCTCTGAACACAAATGGGCCGGTCAAGGGCACTGTATCGGTACATCAAGAGAAACATTCAAATAATCTGGGATGGACCTTTTGGTTTGGGACACAGAAATGAACGAAGAGAAAAACTGGTTGAATTCTGCCTGGAAATAACCTTTCCATTGCCAATACCTTATTTAAACAACATCCGCGAAGACTATACGCGTGAACCTTCCCTGATGATAACAGCAGAATTCAAGTAGATTACATCCTGGTACAATAACATGGAGATCAAATGTGCTGGCAACAAAACCGCTGCCAGCGGCTGACTGCGATACGGATTACTCTTTGCAGTTTTAAAGACCAGACTTCGAAGGATTAACAAAGGTTTCCAGCCAATACGTTTCGATGTAACAGCAATACCTACTGAATACAGCATCAAAGTAGAAAACAAGTTTGAGGCGTTGCTTGCGGTACATGAAGAGATGACATCTGAGGAGTTGACATCACACGCAAGGGATATTTTAATCTCGCAGCCAACGAAATTATTTCCGGGATGTCGCACAAGAAACAGAGCTAAATACCAGATGAAACAATGAAACTCATTGAAGAAAGCAAACAATTAAAACAAATAGGAAGTCATGGGACCAACACAGCATATAAAAACTGCGCAAGAAAATTGAGAAGAAAAATAAGAAAAGATACATAGTGGACACTTGTTTAGGACATAGAAAATCTTCAGCAACAAGGCAGGGAGAGAGATGCCTTTATGGCGATAAGAACACTGACAAGGGAATTCCATCCGATTCCACGTGTTATCATTGACAAAGAGGATAACACATTAACAGAAACCAAAGACATACTGAATAGATAGAGAGAGGTTGCAGAACCATGTATGAAGATAGCACAAAGCCCCAAGTTACAATCCTACCAAAGGAAGAGAAAGAAGCTGAACCAACATTGGAGGAAGTACGCTCAGCAATCAAAACCTTGAAAAGGGGAAAGTCCCCAGGATGTGATGATATCCAAACAGAGCTAATACAAGCAGGAAGGCAGGCCAGTGCTTGAGTTTATCACAAGCTGTGTAAACAGATATGTGTAAAGCAGTGGCCAGAAGAAATCAATTCCCCTCCCCAAAAAAGGCAATCTAAAGCTGTACTCAAACTAACGAACTATCGCGCTAATCTGTCGAAGCAATATACTCTTGCGGATTCTATTAAGAAAGAAAGAGAAAAAGGTTTCAATCTGAAATTCACATGGTGCAAGCAGGTTTTAGGAAAGACAGAGGGCCCATGGACCACATATTCAATATGAGGAATATCTACAAAAAATGTAGAGAGTTTAATGTAGACCTGTACACATATGTCATTGATTACACCAAGGCCTTCGATACGGTAAAACATCAACATCTGTGGAACATCATGAAGGAAATGGGGTTTACTGTGCACATTATACAACTTACTGAAACATACACTAATCAACGAGCCGCTGTCCGAGTATCTGGGCAAACATCAGATTGGTTTGCAGTACAAAAGGGAGTAAGACAGGGATGTGTCCTCTCACCTTATCTAAATAACATCTATGTGAAATGTATAATAAGAAATGTTAGAGAAGACGAGAACATTGACAGTTTTGATGCATTTACGATTGGCGAGTACGATATTTCAGAGTTACGATACGCAGACGACACATTGAAACTATCAAGAAGTGCTGAAGCAGCTAATTTCAACCGTAAATGGACACATTAAAGATCAAAACCTGTTTATAAACAGAAATAAAACAAAGATAATGACCACCGACAAAACACAATGTCAACATACATTTACAGTGGGTGGTGAGGATATATAGATCAGGTATCGCATTTTGAATATCTGGGCTCCAGAATTGACAAAAATGGCGACTGCTCGAAAGAAATCACAAGAAGACTAGTCATGGCAATGCAGAGACTAGACAGTCTGAAGACATTATGGCAGAGTACCAACAAAATGATAAAACTAAAAGTCTTGAGAGCCTGTGTTTTTCATGTGGCAGCATTTGGTTGCGAATCATGGACGATTATCAAAACTTTTAGACAAAGAATCGAATCCTTCGAGTCAAAATGTTACAGAAAGATCCCCAGAATGCCCTGGACAGAGAAAAAGACAAATGTAGACATTCGGCAAGAATGGAACTGGTTTATCAATTCTATTTTAGCCAGAAAATGTAAATACTTTGGTCACATCAAGAAACGCAACGGTCTGGAGAGAACAGTCATGGAAGGTATGGTGTCCGGTAAAATAGGCAGGGGTAAACAAAATACGATGGCACCAAGATTTCCAGGAATACCCGAGTAAGACTGGCGGAGGCTGGAGTTTTGACAAGGAAAAGAGTTTCTCTATAAAGGACATGCTACATGATGATATATATATATATATATATATATATATATATATATATATATATATATATATATATATATATATATATATAACATTAGTAGTACATCACAAGTAGAAATAGTGTGCATGGTTATCGTCAGATCATTAATGTGCTAAAAGTATTTCATTTGTTTTCATTAGTCACGTTGGAGGACATTCCAAAGATGTAACCATGTTATGTCATCCGATTCATCGGCTCTTTTCGTCTTGTCAGGCGATAGTAATTGTGCTATTACCACAAAGCCCGGGCAAAAATATAGAGACGACGTGCTGCTCATGCAGTATGGTCCGTCTATCGGTCTGCCTTGTTTGCTCCAAGGGAAAGCTGATACATTTTAAACAAGACAAGCTGCAGAAGCTGCCGGATCAGCAGAGCAATGCTCTATCTGTCGGGGCTTCACTTCTTGACCAGCCGCCAACCAAGGCTAAGGACCTGGTCTGCCCTGTCACAAGACTCAGCTGATGCTGCCTTTCCTCGCTCCAGGATAAGGCATTGTATACATTTGCGTGTGCTCCTTAGCACATCTTCGGTTGTCAGGTTTGGTAGATGCTGACCAACTTTCAGAGTTGTCAGAAAACAGGTTGCTGAGCCATATCTGACTAAAAACCCGACAAGATACGCTAGTATCTTATCTGCAAGTCTTCAGGTGGTTTGAAATCAGAGTTTTCCTTCTCCTAGATGAGTTGCCTTCCTAGCCTTTCGAGCCACATCCCTACAGTTGCAATATTTCGTAACTACTGGTGTGACAGATGCGTTTTCTGTCAATTGCGGCATCAACAGCATGCAGATTTCGATTGTTAAATCAAAATTACAAAACAACGAATTGAAATTCTGTGAAATATTTCTCCGGAAAATTCCCGAAAAATTGGTTTCTGAATCTACGCTATATCACAACTTCTGTAGTGTTACTGTTGCTTTTGTTCTTGCGTCGTGTTGCCTGTCAGCCAACAGTGATTTGTTAGTTACAACTCGTCTTTGCTGATTGTACTCTCTTCGGTGTTTAATTCTGGAAATACTTTCCAATTTAATGTTGTTTATTAGCTGATTCATTCCGTAGACCTGATATGATATATTAGCTCGCTATTTTTTCTATAATGGCGTAGAGTTGATATATGACCTTGCTAGTTTTCGTGCTATTACGTAGAGCTGATTAAAAAAAAAATGCTGGCTAGTTTTCGTACAATGGCGTAGAGCTGATATATTGGCTGGCTAGTTTTCGTACAATGGCGTAGGGCTGATATATTGGCTCGCTAGTTTTCGTACAATGGCGTAGGGCTGATATATTGGCTCGCTAGTTTTCGTACAATGGCGTAGGGCTGATATATTGGCTTGCACAGTTGTCGTACTCATACATAAACGTTTCTTTCTACCAAGTATTCCTAAATGTAACAAAATATACCTGTATTTCCTAATGGCGGTTACACATTTCAAGAATAATTGCTTTCAGGGGCTCAACATATCTTAGTTCGTTGTTCTTCGTCGACCTGTACTTGTACATGGACATCTGTCTCTGTGCATGTCTCAGCTCTGGTATGAGCTGGATGTATCCAGGAGAAGGGTTTCCTACTTAGCGGGTTAGGCTCGAGCAGCTTAATACTCCGCTGCGTTGGGGCAAGTGCTTGTGGAGGGTGGTTAACCAATGTGCGAGTCCATTTTAATAGATTGAAACACTAAAGCAAAGTAGACCCGCCGCCTGTTAGGCGCCATCTGTACTGCTCTTAACAAATCACCTAACCATGGCAAGTGTTATGCCATATCACACAGTTAGTCATCTCTTACAGCATGCTCTCTGTGAGGCAGTGGTGCTATTTTTGTCTGTCATACACAAAGAACCCGGCAGACCACTGAGGTTCAAAGTATTCCTGAAGAAATGAGTTAAGATATAGCCACTGCCAGTGGCAGCCGTTGAAGAGGCGACAAACAGTGTGAATAAATCCAACTTGGATAGAAGACTCAACAATTCGTGGTTTGTTTTTACACACTGCCATTTATACATGCCTAAAGTCTGGTATGTTTATATTCAGTTTCCGTGTTTTTTTTTAAAAATCGCTAGAACAATTACTTGATATAGAAGTAAAATAATGAATAACTCGCGTTCCAGAGTATCAGGTAAAGAACAATATTAATAAAGTATATTGTTAGGAGGTAACACACGTATAGATAGTTGTTTTTTTAATTTGTTATGTCCTAGAAATGTATGTCGAATTCATATAATCTTTCCCTGTCCTATCTCAACTCTACTCCATATTATATTATAGAGTGACCAATGCAGCTGAATCCATCATAGGAAGACTTATAAAAGCACATATTATCTTGAAATGGTGTGTATAAAAGCACATATTATCTTGAAATGGTGGCTTCTAAATCAATTCGTTTTACTAGTACGATAAAAAAAAAGTAACCGTAATATGTTTAATCAACAGAATAATCCGTAGTAGGATTTACTGTTTTGATTCCTTATCGTACACGATAAGGCTGCTAGCTTCATGCATACCCTTTTGTTGTTGCATTTTAGGACATTCTTAGAAGACTACTGTGAGCCAATTATTTCACCCCCGTCTACTACTCGCGGGAGATTTAAGATAATAGTAGCAATTATCTCGATTTCGCCATTTTCGTTCATGGTGCCACAACTTTCTACCCCCATTATTGCTTCTATATCTCTATTGCTATTGTCCACCCATGACGTTTAAATCTCCCATAATACAAAGTGAGTGATGAGCTGGTTACTTGTCTATTGTTTCTTGGAGTTTTCAGTAGAATGTTCTATCAACTTCTTCATCTGTCTCGTTTATCGGAGCATAACATTAAATAATAGAGAGTTTTTAATATCACCCGTTAAAAATTGTCATCGTCATTTTTTCATTCACAGCTTGCCATCGTATTTCCTTCATTTACTGCTTGCCATTCTATAAGATTTGTTCGAACCCTCTGTTAATATGAGTGTGACTCCTTCGCAGTGTTTGTTATTATCTCTTCCTGAATATAGTATAGTTCCTCCCGTTCCAGTTGTAGTTTGTCCAAAATGTGTCCATCTGCTTTCGCTGATGACTAAAATATGCAATTTGTAATTGTTTATGTCCTGTATTACATGTGAGGTTTTGGTTGTCTCGAACACAGTTCTCACATTCCAAAACTTTAATCTTCGTTTTGATGATTATTGTACTTGATTTCCCAACATGAGCTTCCTTTCCGCTAGCTTTGACCCATGCTGTTCATACTGACAGGACTCCGTCTCCAAGCCGCCGGACATCTAGAGCACGTGTCTTCAGCAGAAGTTTACACATCGATTGCGTTTTTGTTGTTACCGGTGCAGAGTTGTTAACCCTGTACCCAATCCCCAACTTGGAGGACCAGGAAGCCATGTTTAGTCCGTGTCCTCCTTAGTTATCTGTCCGGTCTGTGTGATCATGCCAGGAACATACGGTCCCACTGTCATAATTGTATGCCTCATTAAAGCACGCAAGCCTCCTCATCACTACAAGATACTGACTTTGTGAAGAGGATATGAGCAATGATTATTCAGGAGTTCCCATGAATACATCAGTGTCCAATCCCTTCGCTATAACCTGCTAGAGACTCTGTACTTAAGGGTCTGTCCGGAGTGCAGTGATGCTGATTCTGCGCAACAGAATCTAACTAGGCAATGCATTGTCTGTACTAAAAAAAAGGTAAAATGGTGCTCGAGCAGATACTGCCGTTGAGGATGAAGTGATACAGACATTGTCTGTTTCTTGGTATAGGAATGACGCGTTTCTTTCCCGATGGCTGTATCTTCCCTAATAATAAGTAGAAAGGATCATGTAACCGGGATTTTGAACCAGGTACCTTTGCCGTTAGAAGCAATAACTCGTACTACTCACTCAAAAGATGGAGTGAATTCTATTTATGTTTTATTATTGAGTTTATTCCCATCAACTGGAAGGATTTATAGGACTGAGGAATAAATGCCGCTTTCTCCTAGTATTTATGTTTTATTATTGAGTTTATTCCCATCAACTGGAAGGATTTATAGGACTGAGGAATAAATGCCGCTTTCTCCTAGTTCTCTACAGCCTGTGACATGCTCTCCGTGACAAGCTGCCTCCGTAGATTGTTGAGAATACAGTGGCAGGATAGGGTACCAGTCATCGAGATCCTCACGAAGGCCAAAATGACTGATATCTTGGTTGCGATATACGTCACTTGAGATGGGTTGAAACATGACACTGTACTCGGTGCACGGACTAGTTTATTTATCTTACTCCACCTTCCGTCCCCTCCCCTCCTATGGAGACTAGTCGAAACTTATACATGTATATGTTTATTCCGTTGTTCCCTGTTCTGAGATTAAGGAATAAAGGATACATTTGGGCAATCGCATAGCCAATAGTAGTCAATCGTCGACTGATGTCTACAGAGTCTTACCGTACGCTGTTACTTAGCTACAAATGGAGTCTTCAGCTAGTGTAGCTATGTTGGCTGTGTAATATTACACGTTATTCGTAACGTGTTTGTCTTGTTCCGTGTTGTGCTTCTTTCCCTTGTGTATCGTATCGATCAATACCTTAACTATGGAGTATATTGAGATAAATGCTTTAGCTAGTTATGATTAATATTTAATATCTGCTTCTATAAACAGTTAATCGTTATTCAGTGTTGAATTAGGCCGATTGTATAATCAGCTTATGCAGTACATTACATCTTGTCACGGTGGTCTAATGGCTTAAGGGCGTCACCACATATTTTGCAGAATTTCTCGGGTTCGGTTCTTAGTCAGCTTTTTTTATTTTTATTTTCTGTGGGGGTTTTCCCCCACGTCTTTTTAGTTGTTAGATCGATTGCTTCTCACTGCAAAGGTATCAGGTTTCCTCCTCAGTGGCCACACGCTATAGTTAACTCTGCTGATCTACAGTTAGGGGACGTGTGACAGCGAGGAAGGGATCTGGTCATCCCACCTCATTAAAAAAGATGAGACCTAATACAAGCAGGTCTAAAACACTTGATCCCAGACAGCAGTGTCTGCTATGAAACTAGTTTTTGCTTTACCTTCATGATACACCGAATAGCTATAGTTTGCGATATTTATATTTTAAACGAAGATTCGCCTGTATCGACCTCACTGGCCATTTTCCTGATCTTACAAAGTGAAGTGACATTTTACAAGATTACTTAGAGAAATGGGTTTTTTTGCCATGGGTGTCTGACTTTTTCCCCGCCTTCTTACAGCAATGTAACATTTTATCCACAGGCAATTAAGCAAGCCGGTCTTCCTGTTGAGTTCACTAACAGTCTATGTGACTTGTGGAATGTCATTATTCTGGACGCGTTGTTCCCATATTTCATCACAAAGGATGAAACGACCATAATATTTGGGATCAAATTAGGTTGCATTTTTTATTTTATACTTTGAAGTATATTCTCGTTTCTATTTTGTTTTTTTTGTGGTTTATTTTTGGAGCTCCTATCGCTACCAAATGGCATCTTATTTTGTATTTTATATAAATTCGGTATTTTCTAGTTGTGAAGCACTTTTACTTTTATGTGTTATAGGTTTAGTGTTTAAAATTATAATCTGGGAATAAATTAGCGCCGTTTAACTTTAAAAAACAACCAACAATTTTAGCTATATTACATAGTACATTATTACCTTAACAGACCAGAAGGTGATGGGTGTATGGACCAGGAAGTGATGGGTGTACGGACCAGAAAGTGTTTGGTGTACGGACCAGAAAGTGTTTGGTGTACGGACCAGAAAGTGGTGGGTGTACGGACCAGAAAGTGTTTGGTGTACGGACCAGAAAGTGTTTGGTGTACGGACCAGAAAGTGTTTGGTGTACGGACTAGAAAGTGGTGGGTGTACGGACCAGAAAGTGTTTGGTGTACGGACCAGAAAGTGGTGGATGTATAAATTCGTGCCGTAGTCATTTGTATGGCGCACATTTATGGTCACTATGATAGATACGAGCTCCGTACAGCAGAGTGGTAGAATGCCCGCTTTTTATAGCAAAGGTGTCAGGTTCTATCCCCGCTATCAGCAAGCCCTAATGGACCTACGTGTAAATATAGAAGTGGCTTACTATTTGGCAAAGAAAGGCAGAATACAGGAATGGTCTATCTCGCATCATAATACGAGGAAAAAGACGTAACACTGCATCCACCAGATAGCAGTGTCTGAGACTACCTGAACCTTGTTGCCAGGTCAGGTAGTTAGCGTTTAAAAAAACTACAGTTCTGATATCTTCTGCAGGGTTTACATTTGGTGCGCCATGACAAGTCTATTTATCTCTTTTTTTTGCTAAATAACAATTCCAGTATTCCAACAAGAGTTTCAGGTCTGACAAAGTTTGTTGTCTTTTAAAAACAGTTGAAATCCATTGGATCACTTTTCTTTTTCTATCAATCTCACTATATATATATATATATATATATATATATATATATATATATATATATATATATATATATATATATATATATATATATATAAATCCCCCCCCCCTCTCTCTCTCTCTATTTATATATATATATATATATATATATATATATATATATATATTATATCTCACCCTTCTTTTCTCGCTTTCTGTCATCTCTCCAACCTCTTTCCACTTTTTCTCGTCTCTCTTATCTGCACGTATTCCTTTTCCACTTGATAACATAGGCATACACATCCTTGCCTCTGTTTGTGATTATCACCTCTGTGGTTGGATTTGAAATAAACTACATAAGTAAACTCCAAATATGATGCAGAAAAAAATAGTGCAGACTCACTTTCTCTGAGTAAAGAACTGAAAAAAGGGAGAAGACTTTAAAAATAAAAACATATTTAATAATAGTTCACAAATCAGTCCAGATGACACTACGAGTCAATGTCAATCACACTCATCTATTGAAATGCTGGGCTAGATATTTCTGTTTGTGCATTTTTTTTCTTCTCATTTTGGAGTTGTAAGACTCTTCGCACTCGTGTGGTTACAGTTTATTTTATAGCAGTGGTGGACAACCCTCTCATGGTTACGACCGCTGTGAAGTATTATTTATATAGAAGACTTATCTAAACACACTAAAGGTTCATTATTTCCGTTTATTTCAGTTATTGTAAACTTTCAGGACTTCTTAAATATATGTGCTGGGTCCTAGATGGGGGTCGCTACTTCAGGGTAGCGCACAACTACTTTATAATTCCGATCAAGCCTGTTTAGACCATCACAAGATAGAGTCGTATTCTCATTTCTGGTATATATTTCTTTTTCCATATGCAGATACCTAAGGGATATGTGTCCAAATCTCGATAAGGGCTTGTTAATTTGTATTCTTTCCAGGGTGAAATTTAAAAAAAAAACTGCCTGTTCACTGCGTGGTGACTGTCGGGGCAAGCGGTCTTTATTTCTCAACTCAATCATCCTCCCTGCGGATCCCAGCAATTAGAATAAACACTAATGGTGATATAGATTTTACAAACTATTCCGGATATTTTACTGAGGAAATGGGGAGCTGAATTCTCGTAAGACCCTATTTTACCAATTATTTTCGATATTGTAGTGAACAAATGGGGAGCTGAATTCTCGTAAGACCCTATTTTACAGATTAGTTTCGACGTTGTACTGAACAAATGGGGAACTTAATTCTCGTAAGACCCTATTTTACCAATTATTTTCGATATTGTAGTGAACAAATGGGGAGCTGAATTCTCGTAAGACCCTATTTTACAAATTATTTTCGATATTGTACTGAACAAATGGGGAACTTAATTCTTGTAAGACCCTATTTTACAAATTCGATATTGCTCTGAACAAATTTTGAGCTGTATCCTGGTTGGACTCTATTTTGATAATCAATTGCAGGTATATACAGTGTACCTGGCTGTCGGATTTTCCTCTTCACAATCACTTTAGATTTTATAACCCTCGGCCACCTCTCTCACAAACATTTTCTTTGTCTGTGGCTCTTACATGATAGGTGACTTTTGTCACAGAAATAACAAATGAGAATAAATGTTACAATTGAATGAGGTGGATTCGTTTATTGACTTAAAGTTGGATCTGTATCACTGGTTAAACTCTTCTTAGATGAGTGACAGCTCTTAAGCTGCAGCTGTTATGTAATATTTATCACTTAACTTGACATCTCCGTTATATGGTGGCGTTGTCGTGAGCCGAAGTTTCCTCTCTAGAGTCAGTTGTACCTCGTCAGTTACTCGTGTAGTAGGATCTCTATTATAGTATTTTACGAGTTTGCAACTTACTTTGCTTCGGGATTAGTTCATTTTTCCTTTATGCACGCAGTAGTAGCTGTCTAAGTTTCATTCTCATGAGATCACCCAACCAATATATTTTCTGTCTTGCTGGAGTTCGTTTTCCCTTCCCTAAAAAGAAAAAGAACTATACAAAATTTCCTCTTAGTGTGAAGGTGAATTTAAGGCTAACGACTAAATCACCATCATTCTATACATGTTTCTTCCACTTTGAGAACAATCAAAATATTTCTAAAGTAATATTTTATTTATTTCGCTTTTCCACTCATTATCAAATGATATGTTGTGCGTGATTTCCTTTTGTTCGACACCCAAAATGCATTTGCAAAATAAAAGAAAAAGACAGAATTTTGTTTTACGAATAAGCCCGATTTATGAACATGCTCTTGTCACTCTCTGTTCGTGGTTAACGGGGTACTACTGTACCAGTTTCATTTTAACTACTTTTGCGACCTAAATGTAGGTCTGTTCTGTACTGTAATGTGTTAACTGCTTTGTCACCCACTTATAAGTTCTGGTGTGTATCGAATCAATATAATGGCAAGACTAATATGTGCTCAGTCTCCCTAAAAAATTACGAAGGCTACGGATGCTGCCAGTTCTTGTTGCTCGCTGGTTGCACACGCTTCTCTTTCTTTCTCTCCGCCGTCTCTTCCGTTCTCTACGTCCTCTCTTCCGTTCTCTACGCCATCTTTTTCTGCTCAACCAATTATCATAACACATGACACTAACATTTAACTCATAATTCAAATTCAAGTAACGATTGAACCTTTTAAAAATTGGCTCATGTCTTGTGAACCAAACCTGAAGCTAAATTTTATATGTGTTTAATGCGACAGCAATAAAACTACTTGTTTATAATTACTTAAAATTATTTCACTGATCTGTAATCCTGGTATTAAATCTTAACAACTTATTTATACTGCTTTAGAAGACTTTTTATAGAACCAGTACCTCTAGTCCACTTGATCTAAACATAACTATGTGCATCCAGTCTATTCTTGAATACATTACCTGATCCTGCACCCACTATTTCCTGTGGAAATGCATTTCAAGCAATCATTACTCTTTGACTAAAATAATATTTACTATCTAATCTGGCCCTTTGTCATCAGCCACCCTAGTAAGGTCATGCTTAGATTAATCATCGACCGATTGAAACCCCAAGCAGAGAACATCATTATTGAGGAGCAAGCAGGGTTCAGACAGGGAAGGAACACTACAGAACATATATTTAATTTAAGGCTGCTAAGCTAGAAATATCTAGAACAGCAAAAACTATATAGTGTATTTGTTGATTTTAAGAAGGCGTTCGATAGGGTATGGCATAAAGCGCTATGGGCAACCATGAGGATGTATAAAATCAACGGAAATATTATAAAGTTCCTTGAACACCTGTATGACAAGACTTCCAGCGCGGTTCTTGTGAATGGGGACTGGTTACGTACATCAGTTGGTGTGAGACAGGGTTGTACACTCTCTCCAACTCTTTTCAATACATTCCTTGAGGGAATTATGAGTGAGGCACTTGGAGGTCACGTTGGTACTATCAAGACAGGGCGCCGAACGATTACCACTTTCGTTTTGCAGATGACATCGACGGGTTGGCAGGATTAGAAGCAAAACTCCAGGATTGCCTCAGAAGGCTCGATGAAACAGCTCTTGACTATGGTATGGAGATAAACACTGGAATGACAAAGTTAATAACCAACAACGCCGAGGGCTTCAACAGCAGGATAAAAACTAACGGTCAGAAACTCGAAGTGGTTGACCGTTTTAAATAGTTGGGTTCGATTGTCAGTGATCAAGGATCAAAATGTGAAGTGTTGGCCAGAATAGCACAGACAATAGCGGCGCTTGCACGGCTTAACAGAATCTGGTAAGATAAACGGTTAGCACTATCCACGAAAATCAGATTAATGCGTACACTGGTCCTGTCACTATTCCTCTATGCTTTTGCTTTACGCACTACTATATAAAATCTGTGAATATATTACGATACAACAATGCAATGGCAAAGGCAATTTATTTATGAATTTTGCTAGCGCTATTTTTATTAAGCATTAACTGCACTACTTTTTATCCTCACTCCCTCGTCTCGAGCCGCCCACCCCAGTGGCAAGTCAAGGACAAGACGACTAGGGGACAACTACGAAATGTAGGGGACTCCTCATCAAGCACCCGTGAAAAAGACGGCGGAGTCAGGAGTCGAACCCACACCACCTGATCGCGAGGCCGACGGCTTAACCACTTCGCAACGGAATCCCAATATTACTTAGGTAAATTGATAGGCGTCCAAAACTGAATTCACTTGCGTTTTTCTAATGGATGGCAGTAACGTAAATTATAAACGTGCCAATTCATTCAGGAATGCAACCATAGCGTAATTTGAATGCTACCTGTATTTATGTACACAAACTTCTATGTCAACAATTGTTACCGCCACACTTCCGTCCCTCGTCTTTTATTCCCTTGGTTCCGCAACTCACCTTGCATCTGTTTGTATTTTCTTCTTTTCTTAATTACCGTTTGAAGGTTTCCTTCTAATTGTATCGCGTCACGTTCTCTGAGCCAGTTTTTCATCACCTTACAGTCAGACACACGCACATACATTTGTACACATCTAAATCTCTACCCCGTCCCTTAACACCCTCCCCCTTCCGCACACACAAATATACATATACACACATAAAAACATATACATACACATACATACATACATACACAAATAAACACATGCATACAAACACACACTGTCCTGCCGAAGACGGATGTGTCGGACCGAAAGGTGCAAATATCGCAGCCAAGCTGTAAACTAGCGACACAACACATTCTGTTCTCCGGACTACATTCTGCTACTTGCAAAGTCCTGCTCAGGGCTTAGTAGGCGGAGATTGAGAACGAACACAGAAGAAGACAAACACACATACATACATACACATACGTACACACACATACACATACACGCATACATAAACACAACAACAACATGGTCTGCAGCACTTACAATTAAGGCCGAAAATATGGGTCCGGATGTTGTCCTAATTTCTGAAAACTAGGCATTGCGCGGACTCGTTCACACCTGAGCTGTCGATGGGTCACTGTCTACACAGGAGATGACACCTGAGCTGTTGATGATTCACTGTCTACACAGGAGATGACATCTGAGCTGTTCATGGTTCACTGTCTACACAGGAGATGACACCTGAGCTATTGATGGTTCACTGTCTACACAGGAGATGACATCTGCGCTGTCGATGGTTCACTGTCTACACAGGAGATGACACCTGAGGTGTTGATGGTTCACTGTCTACACAGGAGATGACACCTGAGCTGTTCGTGGTTCACTGTCTACACATGAGATGACACCTGAGCTGTTCATCGTTCACTGTCTACACAGGAGATGACATCTGCGCCGTCGATGGTTCACTGTCTACACAGGAGATGACACCTGAGATGTTGATGGTTCACTGTCTACACATGAGATGACACCTGAGCTGTTCATGGTTCACTGTCTACACAGGAGATGACACCTGAGCTGTTGATGGTTCACTGTCTACACATGAGATGACATCTGAGCTGTCGATGTTCTTTAACACTTGGCTCAGTGCCTTAACACTTGGCTCAGTGCCACAAAAGAAGTGCATTCCAGTGGGTACTAGCTCACTGTAACTTCACAGACAATGAATAAGCAGCAGACTTGACAAAGGAGAAATATTGCAACAAAGCAACTCAGCGACAATATATGACTGCATAAAAACAATTAACAATACAACGTACAGATCAAAATAGAAAAGAGACCAACCTGGTCATATAGAAAATGTCGTCTATCATCAACTCTCCAGACGAGATCATGGGAACGTTTTCTGACAACGCACTGGGCACAGCTGAATGAGATGTCATCTCTATAATAAGTTTAAGATTGGCACTACGAAACTTAGTACCAGTGGCACAGTGCACGTAACAGCGAAACACCTGTTCCAGTCCAGCCTATCATACACTAGGGAAAGAATTAGCACTTGGCAACAACCAGCGTCTTTCCATGAAAAACTGTATGAACTGCACAGAGCTACGAGTTGACTGATGCCTTTGTTAGAATCACTGAAGTCGAAGACTAAAGACAAACAAAAAGTAGAAACCATATTATGCCTTGCAAGTGTTGTTGCTACAGCCAACTGCTTAGAAATAATTAACTCAAATAAAAACGGGTGCCGCAAGTGGATGTGCTGGGCGGGAAGACGCAGCTTAACTGTCAAATACAGCACAATAACCTTCCGCTTAAAGAAAAAAGAGCGAGCTCCGAAGAAGACGAAGACGCATACAATAGATAAGAATGATGAATATCACTGCTTCTTTAGAGACATAACGTAACATGCGGTATATAAGGCTTAGGTATGGTACAGTGCATTGCATCCTTGTAACCAACCCTTCTCCACATTTGTAATATGGAACCCTTGAGATCATGAATTGTGGTACCGAGAAAATGACCGCTGAGCATCTGCTGCAGAACTGCCCGACATACGAGGATCAGAGAGAGCAGATGTGGCCGTCACCAGTGGAACCACAAGAGAAGCTCTATGGCAGTGTCGACAGCCTCAGGATGACCGCCGCTTTTTTCGAAAAAATAATGGTTACTGTCTGACTGCGTACGAAGAAGAAGAAGAAGTAGAAGAACACATGTATAAGTCGTTGACTAGTGTGAATTTCAGTAAAATCCGTAGCCTGGCGGCATCCATTATGAACTTTATCTGCGTATCGCTCACTACTGTAAAGATACATCGATTCCAACTTCGTTAACCGCACTGCCATGAAACACCCTGTCTCCAGGGATAACTGCGTGGTATAGAGGTGTACGTCTAGATCAGTATATTTCGCCTAACCAGACGTCAGTCGTCTCTCCCCCCACATGGGACCACCACCTTTGTCGTGTAAAACAAATTATACACAAACCTGCACTGAAAGAACACCTAAAGTGATTTGAGTTTTTGTAAGGGGACAATGCCAGTCGTGGACGAGCTACTCCGGCCTCTGCACCCTCGCTGCTCTTGTATCCAATATAATCTATTGTTCTACTTCTTTCTTTTGGCTTGTGTCCTGTTTGTGCTTTTCAGTGCCAGGTTATGAAGAGGTTTTTTGACTGGGCCATAGCATGTGTATCGTACACAGGAAGCTTTACTGCTTCTGTTATTTTTTCTATCCATCGGTTGCCTTCTCGGCCCTTTGCTTTTTATTCATTTTACCTGTATAGCATTGCTTTCTGGGGGATACTATCTGGTGTTTGACGTGTCACGTAGCCGAACCATTTGGTTCGCTGCCTCTTGTTGAGGTCTGTCACTGATGTTGTACCTAGTTGTATTCTAATATCTCTGTTTCTGGTTTTATCCATTATTGATAATCCAAGCATTCTGCGTAGGCATTTCATCTCTGTATTCTTCTTCTTCGTACGCTGTCAAACGTCAACCTGTATTTTTTCGAAAAAATCAGCGTTCATCCTGAGGCTGTCGGCACTGCCATAGAGCTTGTCTAGTATTGCCGCTGGTGATGGCCACATCTGCTTTCTCTGATCCTCGTATGTCGCGCAATTTTGCAGCAAATGTTCTGCGGTCATTTTCCCGGTACAAAACGAGCATTCGTCAGTGCCACCTATCTTCAATTTGTTGAATAGGTGGTACCTCAGTCTATTGTGGCCAGTGCGAAGTCTGAAGACCACGACCTGCTCTCTTCTGTTCAACTGGTAATAGGCATCGATTTTTGTGTAGCCAGTATGTTCGATTTCCCATTTAGTCATGTATCTAGCTCTAATAAGCCGTTTTGACTCTTCGTATGTCACACTAGTGTCTGGTTGTGGTAGTCTTGCACCTTCTTTTGCCAGTCTGTCTACCTTCTCGTTGCCTTGGATGTTACAGTGGGATGGAACCCACTGTACCACTACTCTTTTTGATACGGACTGCTGGCATAGAGGACAGAGTACTGCTCTTAAATCATTAAGTTCAGTATCTCTGTATTCAAATGTCATGGTCACAAGATTAACAGAGTAGTATCCTTGATCCTTGCTCTGGTTCAACCCAAGTTGACGAAACGCTCCAATCAAATCAGCTGTAAATGGGTGCCTGTCTTACTGTTCAGAAAATAAAGGCAGCGAGGAATAGAGCTGATTTCCCCCCCCCCCCACCCCCAGCTCATAAAATACTAGGACATGTCAGTAAATAGCCCACAATTTGCTATTAAACACTAACTAAATGGGATATGAACTTGAAAACTATTTATTATTACGCTTACATTGTCCCTTATGTCTCAACATAATATCAACCAACATTAATAGGCTTATCCCATCGCTTTATCAGTGCACGGAAATGCCCATTCGGTTCATTATATGTTCGTCAGTCAGTTGTCTGAGTGCCCAACACGAGCACCCCTTCCAGAAATTATATCGATCATGCAAACACCCTATTGCAGCTGCTCCACTGTCTGTCGTTTCAGTTCGATCCATTTCCCTCACCCACCTCACATATGCTTATGTTGCAACCTAAAAAAAACCAGCAGTCCGTGCTGCATCAGCAATTTGTGAGCGCCCATGAGAAAATTCATCGACCCAGTTATGCACAACTTTACTCAACAAACACTTCTAACCGTATGTAGGAAGCATTTCCGTTTGAATATCCTTTGTAGAACGTCATTTTGCCTCCCCTCTTTAAAACAAAAAAACGCACAGCAGTACGGTGCACTTTGATTGTACACTCTATGAGCACGAACGTCATCTTGTAACTTGGCTGCACACACATGCGACACCTACCGTCTGCTCCCTACAGTAATCACAAAGCTGGCTGTCGCTGATACCTTTATGAACTACCAACTACATTTTTCAGTTCTCTCATAATTGTGTGACATACTTACTGACTACTTATCCAAATGGGCGAGACGTAGTTCGATTGAGTAGTTACTGCTTCACCCCCAACATCAGTGTTTGCTATCAGACTACCTTTACCTTTTTATGATGACAAAGGAACATAAAATATTATCCAGATTTAAAATATTGCATTGGAGTATTTATAGTCCTATTTTTCTGGCAAGGGATTAATGCTAGCCTTCCAGCTAAACTGGACTCTGGAAATGGTAAATAAGGGGATGCAGTTAGTGAGTCGACAACTAAATGAAACGTAATCCCAAGTCGTGACGCGTCTTGACAGGTAAGGTCCTGACCTGCACTTCATTTAAGTGAGACACATGACTGTTGAGAGACGTATTGAAACAGGCAGTATGTAATATCAGAGGCTTACAAATTGTCCCTAGTTTTATCTCGAACATGGAAAATATATGTGCGGGAAAAACGTTAACTTATAACTTGTTTTCCTTCTGTTTTCCCTAAAACACGTGGCTGCAACTGTACCTGTCTGGAGATTTCTATTTTGAGCTGTCTTTCTTAACTCCTCCAGGAGACCCCATTAGAGGCTAGCAGCCTCAACAACTTAAAGCATTGCTATTGAAACCACCACTGCAACTGTTTGAATCCAGGCTACCTGTAAAGGTGACCAGCAGGACGCGAATCATGTGTTGCTTGATCCCCTCAATTCTCTCTTCTTTGGTTGGTTCCAATTTAGTGCATGTCTGGCACTATTGTTATGTTTCGTTGTAAGGATTTATCATAGTTTCTCCCATTTTTCTTCGAATCTATGACTCACATTGTTGCCATTAAACATCTCTAAAGGGCGACCCAGTAGTCTCGAGGTAAGGTGTTCGCCTCCGGTGCTGGAGGCCGCGGGTTCAAATCACGGTGGAGACCGCAATTTTTTTCACGTCGATCATCCGGTACAAATGTCCCCTGATCTCTGAGTAATGAGATAAGACACCCGTGTGCAGTGGCGTGCACGTTAAATATCCTTTGGCAGTTGGAAATCGAAAATAGTAGGCCGCTGGTCGGGCAAAATTCAAGTTAAAAATCTACTCAAATTATTCAAGGGGTTCTCGCCCCACAGACAATATGTTACAAAAAGGGGACTGTGACTGTAACATCAGGTCTTGGTTATGTGGTTAGCGGAGTGGCTTAGCTGGCGTCTGACAGGCTGCAGGTCTACTTTGCTGTAATTTCACTTCCATCAGTGTATGGGGACAAACGTGTGTCGAAGACAACAGCGAAGAACTGGACAACGATATGTAAAGAAGGGCATGAGTTAACGAAAGATCTTCCGAGACCAGGTCAGGCGCATATTGTTGGGTCAGAAGATGCCATCGCCAAAATTGAGATAGATATACGATTCACCATACACTGACTCCATTCTGCGATGAATGTGAACTGGTCGATATCCTTCAGCTGTCCACATTTTCGACACTATTACCAGTTTCTGCTATTTCTTATTTGCTGTATGCCTTATATACTGCGTAACATAACGCCTGTAGTGTTACCTTGAATTCGGAGGAAGGAGAATAAATTACGCGAGAAAATATAATGTGTGTCCATTAATACTGAAGAGTCATGTGCGTGATGGGAACAATTGTGCCCGTAAATAGGGGACTAATCTTGAAATCCTAAGCGCCGCGACAAGTTCATGACCTGGCTTCCAAGATTGATCGTATCCAGTACTATGCGACTATCTTTACCTTACCAGTGGCATATGCCTAGAAGATGACTATTTGTGGGACCTTTACTCCCTGGTATTGCTAAAATGGCCCTGTTTGTAGTTGAAAGATGCACGCTTTCACTTAACTTTCTTCTTCTTCTTCTTTTTATGATCTCGCCAGACGAGTTCTCACAGTGATGAACTTTACCCTTTACTGGAGTTCCTCTTTAGCTAGGTACAGTTTTGCGTGTAGTAGTGAATCTTTAAGTCAGTGTATCTTCCTTACCTGGTCGCACAGGGGACACTCCTGGAAAAAATGCTCGGCAGTTTACTAGTTTAGTCCACAGGAGTGAAGCAGACAGTTGAAACTTGTGCATACATGTGTTTATTATGTTTTTCGTGCCGTCCTGAGACAAAGAATGGTGATCTGTCCCTGCTAGTCAAGGTTGTGGTGGTCTTCGTTGAGTTCATTCTGCTCTCTTCTGACAGGCTGGATAACTCTATTGCTCTCAAAATATGTGATTTCAGTGTGTTCTTGTTCACACTCTTTCAAAATCTACAAGCCGATCAGCTTTCTCATTCCCCGATACACCACAATGGGATAATAGGCATTGAATTATGGTTCTTTTTATGAATTATTATCAATCTTGCTTGCAACTCGTTTAAGTGACACTTTCACCAAAAACAGAGGGCCCAACTTTTACTAAACAACAAACAACTTTGTCTCTGCATATAATATGCATCACAAGAAAGCAAAAAAACAGTTGGATATTTATGCTTTCTACATTTTTAGTCATTCGTTAGTTTTATATTCCGTCGTTATAAAATCTCTTGAATTGAAGGAAATCAGAACAAATAGAAACGCGCAGCTAGACTCGAATCTACGAAAAAGCATAAAACGTGCTGTACTTTCTCGTTACAGACAGTGATTTCTTGACAAATATTTATGGGACGGAGGAAGCTTCCACTTTACTTCGGAAAGAATAATATGTATTCTGGACACCTGTAAAAGATACATTTATTATCCTCTTTTCCTTCTCTCGATGTTCATTCCTTGCTGTATCTATAAACAAGGGTTTTTTGGCTTTTTATCTTTTGAATCTTTCTCTTTTTTTTCATTAGCCTTGTTTCCTTTGGTGAAATACGTAGTACTGTGTTTTCCACCTTACGACCTAGTGTAGGTATTTTATTAGGGGTTCATTTACCTATCTGGTTCATGAATATGTACACATGCGTTTGAATCGTGAGGTACGCTACTGCGTGACATTCCCAGTAATGTTGGTCCATCTAGAAGATTAATAGACTACATTATAAATGTTGTTTGCCTCTGCAATCACCAGGAAAGTGTTTTATTTTACCATCTGAAGAAAAAACCGAAGTTTTGAACCCGTGTCCCCTTGGTCTGAATGTCCGTGTCGCAACTAATTGGCCACCCATTCTTTCCTCAGCACAACAAAAGAAAAAGCTAGTAGTCCATGATATCAGCAAATGGACCATACAGGGTTTGAGAGAGGCGAGAATGAGAGAGAGAAAGAGAGAGAGAGAGAAGTACGGTAAAACACCATAAGCGAATGACATATTTAATGAAGCATTTCGTGAACAAATTGGGAATCTAAGTGAATGAACTGTGACAACATGCTAACTTCATTCCAATACCTTTCTTTCCATATATATTTCATTGATCCCATTGTTATGGTGTTCCTCGCCTAAACAAGACACATTTTCACTATAGCAACATCGACAAGTTCACCCTAGTGGCTCCCGGACGAAATAGAATAGAACCACGCCTTAATAGTTGGTCTTTCGACTCGTTTCGGTGTTGGGGTCGTTTTCTGATGTTTGGTGGTTCCTGTTCGAATTATTATTCACAACTCCTTCACCAGGTGCTATTAAGGATTTTATTATGTGGAATTGATGTGATTTCGATTGGTTATCTTGTTTATTATGCTGCATTTCATACCTGGCTCAAGCCGTGGGAGACCAGTCCATGACGGAGTTCAACGTTCCGCTTAACTGTACTTCAGAATCAAGTCCAGGTTATCACTATTCAAAGACCTTCCAGCTCGAACTGAAGCAGACTTCCTCCTGCCCGTCCCTCCCTCCACCGGAGGTTACACGATACCTCTCCCAGCCTCGTATTTTCAGCACAGCAAGGGTCACGCTGACCAAAAGGTGGACACAATCAGAAGCCTCGGCGGCGGGATACGGAAAAAAAGGAAGTTTGACACAGATAGACACGGAAAGCCTGACACAAACATTGGGCTAACACTCCTCGCGGCCGTCATCCCAAGGCAGTGGAGTACTTGGCTCCACCTGGGAAGTATGTAGGGATTTCAGACGCTACGCATGAACACAGCCTCTACAGTTGGACATGGTAGTGGTCGATCGAGGCAACGTGCCTGTGACGCCTACGCGAACATTAGTATTATTATTCCTTCCTCGTATATCTTAAGAGGCGACGAAAGAAGGTTTTTTTATTGGGTTCAGGACATCGCCATCTAATAACCGTTGTTGTATAACCCTGCTGCAAATGACAAGTCAGGATTTCCTAAAAGCTGGCTAAGGTAAGTAGCACTTTACAGAAAGTAGCTTCTTACAGCCACAACCTATTTGACTGTTATAAGTTTCTTGGTAAGTGTGCAGTACTGTAGGTTGCCATTACTTTCCGTACGTGGAGGAGCAATCGCTCGAGAAACATACACAATCTCTGCCAACATGGGCCTGAGGAAAAATCTGGAGTAATAAGGCAGTCTAGTAGCCAAATGTAATGCTGAAACTTTGCTTTAACAATTGGAACGTCGAGGAAAGTTAAGTTCACAACTCGTTAATAGCAACAATTAAACAACACCCATGCTAATTGTCGCCAATCAGTCAACGTTTGATGATGATGAGGTCTGATCCTTTGATACTTGCCCATTCATAGTCTGCTAGATGGACGATGTCCTGGCAAACAATCATACACTCAGACATCTGAAAGCTATCTCAGAGGTGTGAAGAAATTCGAAACAGAGATTAGAAGCTAAAGCATCACAGGAATGCAGAAACGATTAGTTCCAGGCCACGCAAGTAACATACATACAGGAAGTGTGGAAAGTAAAACTAGTCTGCCACAGACTACAGTGAGTTCAATGAAAGCTTATATACCGGGATTGATTTCTGATACGCAGGAAAACATGTAAATCACTCTTTTATCCAGTATCGATTATGTCTTGTTGTTTCTAAAAATACTAAGGCGAGGCTGCGACGGTACTGTGGATTAAAATGAGTAAAAATTTTTTAAAAATCGGATAGTTATGGTTTAGGTGCCGTTTTGGAACATAAACATGAAGAATACTTAAATGATCTTCGTTATGGATAATACACCAACAACTAATACATCATGAAAGGTAGAGATGAACAGTCCACGCATAACCTGAGCTAAACATTCGTTTACGTGTTCATCTCTATTGTACTCCTTGATCTACAATCTCTTAGACTGGCTGGTTGCTGTCTCTACCAGGGCTGCCACTTTGAGGCAGAATTGGGTCTTGGTGAGATTCGGGTCACTGACCCTGGCGCAAGCAGCCATCTATGAGTTCCTGGCTGTTGTCATCTAATTTAATGCTGCATCGTCGGTCCCGTCCCAGAGCGGCATCTGAACCATACTTAGACATGTTTTTATACTCGGTATACTTTATAGATTTTATTTCACACCAGACAAATTAGCCCACACTCAGTATACTATTGGTATGTGTGATTAACAGAGAATGATCTACACTAGAGCAGCTGCTTAGACAACACTGTTAACCGCTCCTTTCTGTCTTGGTTTTACTCATGTCTTTGCCTCCAACAAAGACCTCAAACAAACTAATAGAACAATGTAGCAAGATATAAGGCACGATTTCAAGACTATAGTGTGGAACAAAATTCTTACTTGGCTCTGGAGTGCGCCGAGTATAGCCAAAAGGACTGTCTTCTGTTGACAGTCAGTGGGGATCAAGATGGTGAGCAGCGCATGAGCTGCAGTGGTCAGCGACCCATAGCTGACTGCTAGCGTCAGGGCCAGCGAACCATATCTGCCAAGACCCTTCTACACCTCCACGCGGTGATCCTGGATAACACGCTGCAGCAGGGAAGACTGGCTAAGGAGAAGGGATAGAAGAGGGAATGCTAACAGGTACTCAAAAATGCTTGCTGAAGTCGGAGTATTGGACCGAAAGGTGCAAATATCGCATCCAAGCTGTAAACTACGACACCGCATTCTGTTCTCTGGACTACATTCTGCTACTTACCCTTTCAGGGTTTGGTAGTGGGAGATTTAGAACGAAAGAAGAAGAAGAAGACAGTCAGTGAATTTCATCCCTGCTAAACAACACAAACTGGATGCTGATTGTTATTTATGGTTGATAACAAAAAACAAACAAAAATACTAAATGTGCAGCGAATGTGCCTAAAATAATTTCGTTGATGGAAAAGAGAAAAAAAGCAAAAATTAAACTTCGCACCACATATCATACAGCCATACTACCATATCTTCCACCTCATTGAATAGATGGGGTATTAGTAAAATCTAGGATATAACGATGCAGCACAGTGAGTCAGCAACTCATATCTGGCTGCTTGCATCAGAGTCAACGAACCAGAGCTGATCAAGACCCTATTCCACCTCCAAGATGCGGCCCTGGAAACAGACTGCACTAGTGTAGTCTGGCTAAGAGAATAAGGATCGCAGTGGGAAGGCAAAACCGTTAACAAATAAAGCCAGCTGAAATCGTATGCGTCGGGCCGAAAGGAAGATATATCGCAGCCTCACTGTAGAAGTAGAAGAAATAAAATGTTAATAGCAAAGGAACGTTCATATATTTTCACCAGCGGAAGAAAACGAATGGAGAGACAAATACTTTGTAATAGGGTTTGAACATTTTATCGTTCAGAATGTTCCATTTAAGCCATTGCTCTTAGAGCTGTTGATTCGTCTATGAGCATCGATTTTCTCTTGAGGAGAAGGAATTATTCGGAATAATTGATGGCGAACATGAAGAAATTGGGAATTTTAGGATAAGGGCTCACTGCATTGCTTTGACAATACTAATACAACACTTTGAGTTATCTGAAGCGGGCAGAGAAAGCTCACAATATGTTCATCTCTAAAGGAATGGTCAGCGAAAATAAAGCAATAATATTGCCTGCCGGGGGATGGGGTGAGAGAGGCGATGAGAAAGAAAAGTACGTTAAATTACCGTAAACAAGTGACATATTTAATGGAGCATTTCGTGTAAAAATTGGAAATCTAAGCGAATGAACTAATACAACTGTGACAATTTCATTACAATACATTACTTTCCATATTTATTTCATTTGTCCGATTGTATTGTGTATGTCTACCTTATTCGATATGGCTGAATGAAATTGCTGGCCAGGTCGGACTCAAATGGTGATACATTTGTTTATAATCTGTAATCCTGGTATTCAGTATCAGGCAAAGGCAGTATCTGGTACCAGGTAGCCAAATATTGTTTAAACTTAATTGGTTTGGCACTGGAGTACCATGTTGGACTAAGAGTTTCACTCAGGCCATTGTTGATAAAGCAATAATTGAAGTGGGTCTGATAGTATCAGGGTGCCTAAAACCCACCTCATTGATAAAATATAGCCTATAACTGGTAGAGCACCACCCGAGATTCAAAGAAGCGTGGTAGCAGAAGTTGGACGAGTAAAACAGAAGCCCAAGGCACCCAATGTTTGGTCATAAGGTACACAGCGCAAACATCAAATCCAGACATAGATTCCTAAAATCAACAGCATACACAGACACACCATGAAAGTCGCCGTATCGAGATATGGTACAAATTGATTCTGGTCCCAGATATGGAACTTCGGAAGGAACCTGCCCCGGACATTATCTACCATACACAACATGGATGTCGATGATCCAGACTCCGAACTGGTGTATCACGGTACAAGAGGAATATGAAATGATGGGGATACACAGATGATGACACATGGGACTGTGGCGCAATGCATGACCCTGACCATCTGATGACCTGTCCCGACCTCCAGGAAAACTGTAATAGCTGCGATATGCTGGAAGCAAATGACAAGGCAATCCATGTCGCTGAATACTGGATGCATCCTTTTTAACGTGGTGCTTGAACACGGAAAGTAAGTACTCAGGCCATCTCATTGATGGACGACCCCGTGGTCGCTTAAAGTTGTAGGTCCACCATGACGTCATATTTCGTGCCATCTGGTGTCCATCATACGTACCACATGCCACGCCCATCTGACTGATTTTAACAATGCAGCATCTACAACGCCCGTGAAAGCCTGCCTGCTGAGCTGTGAAATGGGTGACATAGAGAGACTGTCTGATGCATTGGGATAAGGAAATTCATTGAAGACGTCTACCACTCACATCTGGTAGTCGCTTTCCACATGCACAAAGTGTGACTTCAGAAGTGTTCAATTGAGCTAAATTAGAAAATGAAGACACATCACTGCATGTTTTGTTGTATTTTCAATATATGTAGTTGTATGAAGTGGTTAATTGTTCGTGCTTAATGGTAGACCAGATTAAAAGATATAACAAGTATTCCGCTAATTGAATTATGCGCACAGAGATGTTGGTTGACACACTGCCACCCTAACAGCCTGCATTGGCATGGTTGGTGCAGCGTAATGCAAATCGCATTGTTACTTTCCAACTGACATCGTCTATCGGTCTTTAATTATAACATGAAGCTAGGTCAATGAACTGACCACACCGAAAAAGCTAACGCGCAAATTTGATTTTAAATCAGCTAAATGTTCTAAATATGTGTAGAAGATCAGTCCATAGTCGAGGAAACGGGATGGGCTATACAAGAGTTGCTCAATAAAAGCAACAAGCAAAGAAGTATGAAATGACGACAAATTTGAAGAAGTCAAAGGTTATGGAGATTGTAAGAACCCATAAACCCGCAAACATAGTTATAGATGGACAATGTATTGAACAGATGACACAATTTCCATATTTGGAACAGCTTATTACAGAAGATGACCGTAACCAGAGAGATATTAGAGCAAGAATTGAAAATGGAAAAACAGAAGAGTTCAGAGAGAAATGGAGGATTCTAACATCAAAAGTTACGAACATAGCTCTTGGTAAAATAACTCTCTATACACATATATAGCCCGTGTCACTTTATGGAACTACAAACAAGAGAGAGGAGGGGCATTTGGAGGCATTTGAGATGTGGTGTTATCGCAGGATGGAAGCGATCACCTGGGCAAACAGAAGTCAAATAAAATGGTGCCAAATGCAGTTGACAAACAATATAGCAAGTTAGTTAGTTTTCTTTCCACATGCCATTGAGCGCCGTTGAGCTTAAGCCGTCTGCTCTGGCCAAGTGCGTTTTGTCGGTCATCGTGAGCTCGTGTCTCTGTGTCCTTCATATCAAGAATGGACGTGATAATCGTCAACTCGACACGTCCGTAACTTGGTGAGCACAAGAAAAGGTATCTGTTTGCTATATATTGTTTAAATGTAGTTGAATGTGTCCTCGTCGGATAACGCCATCTTTATTTATCACAATAGTCCAGAGGCTTGGCCACAATCTAAGACACGCTTGTCCAGTACAGGCAGTCCTTACGGAACACGGACAAAGCAGGCGATGCAGAGGTCGACCAAGGACTACTTTCATCATTCAGGCCTGCATAGACGGGGTAGTCAATTCCTACGACACAGAGGTCCTGCAGAGAACCAAAGACATTGGCGTGACTTGATACAGGGTCTCCAAAACCAGATTATGGACTAAACCGACGAAATATATCGACGAAATATTCTACAATTGTTAATGTACCACCATGACGGAACAAACTCTCGGTGTATATAATTTAACAGATTGGGTAGTATTTTGTAGATTTTCTTCGTTTTGTTACTTTATATCCATTTACAATACTAGTGTTATGGCTTTGAAGGAAAAATATGTTATGTGAAAACTGCCAAAAACAATTCCTACTTGTTATCAGCGACTGTTATACAAAATGTAACAACAAGTATTGAAGGAAGTTCGGGCTTAGAGATGAAAATAAAGATTCGGAACCTAGTTTTTTCATCATCTTCTTTTTCTACTTCTTGTTCTTTTTTGGGATGTTTGTCCAGAAAAGGACGTTTGTGAAGTTGTGTTGTAGTTTACAGTGAGGCTGCGATATCTGCGTTTTCGGTCCGACACATCCGATTTCAGCCCGGCATTTTTGGGACCGGATTTCCTCTCACTCTTTCATCCCTATTTTCTTAACCATACTTCATGCTTTTAGTGTGTTTCGAGGGTCGCCACTTGAAGACGGAATAGGGTCTTGGTCAGTTGTCAGTCACTGACCATGATGCATCAGCCACCTATGAGTCGCTGTCTGCTGTCAGCTCATTCACACCTCAGCTTCTGCCCTAGGTTCCTTTGTAATTTCCAACATGTTCTACGTGCATACATTACGAGAATGGATGATTTGTCAAAATCTTGGTCTAAAATAGAAACAATTATGCATTCTTGATTCCTTTATATGCATTATTTCTCTACATTTTTATATTGTTAATGGTTTTTTTTGTTTTTTGTGGTCATAAATACATACATACATTCATCATTTAAAATATATAATATCGTTCATGTTTTTGCAAATACCAAAACGGAGCGCCTATTGCAGCAGCTATTGCTGCTCTTTTGTCTTGTTTCTATGCTCCTTAGAAAAATACTACCAATGCGATCTTTATCGCCTCGTTTTACAATGTTGTTTTAACACATTCACAGCACTATCTCTTCTATTGTAATTATTGAGAATTATCAGGTTTGTCTCAGTCATCACATGGATACAGAAACAACAACAACAACGTAACTATCCACATTTCTTCATCGGCGACAACATGCTACATGAATGATATCTAACTAATCTCTTTCCTGATGGAGTTATAATATCATGAGTTTATTTCAAGCATGAATTCTTCTAGGATTCTTATGTTCGCTCCCGTAATTAATATACATGGAATTGTTATCAATTTGTTTGATCTATCTCTCCCTTAACGTAAACAATGCCAGCCGGATCCCTGGAATAATTTGACGTGGTTGGCCTATTTAAAGTAAACATTGTCGCCACACCTACAGATTGAGCCATTATGTAGTGGCGTCTGATTAGTGTAGCAGTAGAGCACTTGTTTTTCAAGACTTCATCCCCAACCGCAGCTTCTGTTATGCGAATGTATTTGTTGTTTTATTGAGACTGTATTGGTGTGACCCGTATCCTAAAACACGTCGCTTGTTATTGTTGTTGGGCGGCCCAGTTAATAATTCTAATAGGCCCGAGTGGTTTCAGAGCGGGCCATGTACGCGACAGAGCCTAGAGACGAGAATAAGGCCCGTCAGCGGAGGTCACATTAAACTTTGTATAAGATCTAGGAGACATGTTTTTTTTGGCGTGCGCGTTATTTCCTTTTCCCCCAAATCGGTGTTCGTTGCACTATATTTTTATTTTGCGTCTGTCGGCTCAGTGCCGCCGGCATTTTATGTAAGGGTCTGCTTCCTCCCCTGCATTTTCTAAGGGTTTGCTTCCTTGGGGTAACGGGGGACGGTGCTGTGATGGGGAGCCAAACCAGCACCTTCGGTGTTGTGAGCCGTGTCACTTAACCGTGTCCCCCGGAGCCAGGCTTAGTCCTGGATGAAAATTGTACCGGAAGAGGAAATTGTGCTAGTAAATACGACCCAGTGGTCTCACGGTAAGGTGTTCGCCTCGGGTGCTGGAGGTCGCGGGTTCAAATCCCGCTGGAGACTCCGGGATTTTTTTAACGTGGATCATCCGGTAAATATTTCCCCTGATCTCTGAGTAGTGAGATCAGACACTCGTGTGCAGTGGCGCGCACGTTAAAAATACCGTAGCAGTTGAACAAAAAAGGGGACTGTCATAACAACAGGTCTTGCTTATGTGGTTAGCGGAGCGGCTTATATGGTTAGCGGAGCGGCTTATATGGCGCCTGACAGGCTGCGGGTTTACCTTGCTCTAATTTACGCTTCCACCTCCACCAGTCTAAAAAAATAGGCGATCGTACATTCCAGGGCTAACAGATGCTGGGATTGACATGGCAAGTCACCAGTGGATCTTCACCTGCCCAAAAATATGAATCTAAGGAGATCGCCCCTCAACGACATAAGAGGACTATAGATAGATAGATAGATAGATAGATAGATAGATAGATAGATAGATAGATAGATAGATAGATAGATAGATAGATAGATAGATAGATAGATAGATAGATAGATAGATAGATAGATAGATAGATAGAGATACGACACTGGTGCCTTTGCAGTGTCTTTATACGATATAGCGCACGGGATTTGTCGTGTCCTGTCGTAATAAGCGACCAACATTGCGGTATAACCACTCTAGCATTGACAAGTCTCCATCTCATGAAATTACACACCCAGCCATTCATGAAGCCAAACCCGCTGAGTTTCACGTCCGGTCATCCCGTAACCAGTGAGATTGTTGGCACACATATGAATACATCCTCACAACACCCCACCCCCCTCTCTGTCAGATACCACTGCCTGTGACTCTTCTGGTCGGAGAATCGTCCATTCTTTTATGATGTCCTCCCACCTCTTTTTGGGACGGCCTCTTCCTCGTCTGCCATGCACCTTTCCGTGGAGGATTGTATTTGCAAGACCATTGGATCTCGATATGTGACCGTACCAAGCGAGTTTCCTTCTTTTCACAGTTGTCAATATGTCTTCAAAAGGCCCTATTGCTGTTGTAATTCTATCTCGTATTTCCTCATTTGTAACTCGATCTTTGTACGTGACGTTTAAAAGTCTTCGGAAACATCTCATCTCCAAGGCCTGTATCTTTCGCTGAAGGTAAGATGTAACTGTCCATGTCTCACACGCATAGAGGAATATTGACAGGACCAGTGTACGCATTAATCTGATTTTCTTACATGGTGCTAACAGTTTATCTTGCCAGATTTTGTTAAGCCGTGCAAGCACCGCTATTGTCTGTGCTATACTGGCCAACACCTCACAATGTAATCCTTCATCGCTGACAATCGAACCCAGATATTTAAAACGGTCAACCACTTCGAGTTTCTGACCGTTAGTTTTTATCCTACTGTATAAGCCCGTAGCGTTGTTGGTCATTAATTTTGCCTTTCCAGAGTTTATCTCCATACCATAGTCAAGAGCTGTTTCATCGAGCCTTCTGACCCATTCCTGGAGGTGTGCTACTGAACCCGCCAACCCATCGATGTCATCTGCAAAACGAAGGTTGGTAATCGTTCGGCCCCCTATCTTGACAGTACCAACGTGACCTCCAAGTGTCTCACTCATAATTCCCTCAAGGAATATATTGAAAAGAGTTGGAGAGAGTGTACAACCCAGTCTCACACCAACTGATGTGCGAAACCAGTCCCCTCGACCCCCATTCACAAGAACTGCGCTGGACGCCTTGTCATACAGGTGTTCAAGGACCTTTATAATATTTCCGTTGACTTTATACATTCTCATGGTTGCTCATGGCGCTTTATGCCATACCCTATCAAACGCCTTCTTAAAATCAACAAACACATGATACAGTTTTTGCTGCAGTTCTAGAAATTTCTCGCTTAGCAGCCTTAAATTAAATATATGTTCTGTAGTGCTTCTTCCCTGTCTGAACCCTGCTTGCTCCTCGGCAATAATGTTCTCTGCTTGGGGTTTCAATCGGTCGAGGATTAATCTAAGCATGACCTTGCTAGGGTGGCTGATGAGGCTTATTGTTCTGTAATTTTGGTATAGCTTTAGGTTTCCAGACTTATGTAACGGTATAACTATTGATTTTGTCCATAAGTCCGGTCAGTTTCCTATCGCCCATATTTTGTTGCAAATGAGTGTCTGGCATTCCACCACTACCTCCCCACCTGCTTGTAAGAGCTCTGCTGTTATATTGTCCACGCCGGCCGCCTTCCCTCTTCTTAATGTCTTTACCGCTGCAGTCACCTCTTCCTTCGTTATCAGTTGGTTATCCTCTATAGTTGTTGGTGTTGGAGGGATTGTTTTCTCAGGCTCGTTCCGTTCCTCATGGTTATATAAACTCGGAACAGTACTCTGTCCATCGTGCCAGTACGTCATTTTCCTCAATAAGGCACTCGCCTCTTTTATCCTGGATCATAAAGTTCCTGCCTTGTCTTGGTGTTACCAGTTCTTTGACTACCTTGTATGCTTCTTTAAAGTCATTTCGGTTTAATCTCTCTTCGATGTTTATACATTACTCATATATCCACGCTTATTTCGCCTCTCTCATCTTTTCTTGTATCGCTTTCTTGACCTCTTTATATCTGCCGACCTCATCATGTGGATAATTTTGGTTTTTCAGTGACCTTCTTCTATCACAAAGGTCTAGAATTTCTTTAGTCACCCATGGCTTCTTTTTTGCTTGGTGGCATTCCAGGATCTCTGTTGCGGTATCTATGAGAGCTGGGTTAAGAGACTCTGTTATTGAATCGGTATCCAGTCCCTCTCTGAGAGCCAACAGTGGAGCAAATCTCCCTCCTACCCTTGATTGGAACACCTCGATGATTGTTGGGTCCATTAGTTTGTCTAGGTCAAACTTTAGTCTTGTCACATCTTTCTTTGCGACTCCCTTCACTCGCAGACGCATAGTCATCATAACAAGATCGTGGTCGCTTCCTATATCTGCTCCGGGGGAACTTCTCGTTTTGTCAGTGTTGATACTAGATCTAAACCTCCTCTGGACCAGTATATAGTCAATTTGGCTGTGCACTTCATTGTTTGGGTTATGCCATGTCCAGCGTCTAACCCAAACGTGTTTGCTACTACCAGCTTATTGCATCGTGCAAATTCTAGGAATCTGAGGCCCTGGTCATTGGTTTCTTTGTTTCCGTATAGGCCACATGTTCCCCTCCAGTGGTAGACTGTATCATCTCCAATGTTTGCGTTCCAATCACCCTGGACTACCAATATATCTTTTTTTGTCGTATCGGTTTGGAGTACCATTTTTGGTTATGAATAAACCTTCAGGGATAATACCACATATACGTATACAGGAATCTGGTTTTCCGAGAAGTGAAAGAAGAGGCAGAATAATATTTCCACTCTAGGCTTGTCTCCACATCTTCTGTCCTTCTCCTTTTACTTCCTTCTTCAAACTTGTAGTTGTTCTTCTTCTTCGCATTTGTTCTTGTTCTTGGTACTCTTCAAATCTTCAACATTCTACTCATGTTTCTTTTTATTTCTTTCTCCTTCTATCTCGATTTTTAAAATATTTTCTTAAATATTAATAAATAGTTTAAAATAGAAATTATGAACTTATATTTACATTGCCTGTTACCTATTTGCTGCTTGTATTTTTCTACATCGTCTTTTTTAATAGTACATTTTTACATGTGATATTCTAATTAGACATTGGCAAAAAGAACGTACACTATTATGTTATGATGTCACCCAGGGAAAAGGATGTAAAACACTCCATTCTAGATCCTTCTCTTCCCGCAGTTCTGACTAAAAATGGACAGTTGGGCAATATTTAGAAAGCGACTGTCTGTTCATTCTTGATTTACTTTGCTATTAGTCATGTTGGTGGAAAAAATATTGTTATGGAGAGTATATCCTTGACATATTACATTTAGTGTGGGGGATGCTTCTTGAGTGTTACTGATAAACATAAACAGAGACTTGAGGTCCTGGAGATTCATCTAGACTTTGTGCAGCGTGCACTTCATGATGTCCTGCATCTATATTTGTGTACTTCCGTGAGCGTAAATGTGTATCTCTCGGTGTTGATGATTTGTTGTCATATGACAACCGGAGCGCATGAGCTGCAATGGTCAGCGACCCATGACTGACTGCTAGCGTTAGGGCCAGCGAACCAGAGCTGCCAAGCGATGATCCTGAATAACAGGCTGCAGCAGGGCAGACTGGCTAAGGAGAAGGGATCGAAGAGAGAATGCTAACACGGTACTCAAAAAATGGTTGCTGAAGTCGGATGTGTTGGACCTAAAGGTGCAAATATCGCAGTCAAGCTGTAAACTACGACACAATGCATTCCGTTCTCTGGACTACATTCTGCTATTTAAGCCCTTTCAGGGTTTGATAGTGGGAGATTGAGAATGAAGTCAAGCTAAGCCAAGCCAAATGACAACCGGACTATTGCATGTTGACGAGTTTGGGAGCTCTCAACTTTCTCCACATCATCTTAGCGAGGATATATTAAACTATACTCTGAATGAGTATCATCTATGTTCTATCTCTAACTTGTTTCTATTTGTTGTAAATGTGGTTAGCATTAACTTAATTGTGTAAAAATGTTCTTCATTGTATGACTTCTAACATTCATTCTGTGTCGTTTCAGTTTTTGTGATTCCTGTATATTCCCACGCCCCTTGTATTCTCTGACATTGTATGACATTGATCTCTCTACTTAATGTAAAATGGGTAGTGAGATTTGTCTTGTATACTAGATATATTTTTAGGTTAGTTTATATAAAAAATTTTGATAAATTTGGCTCATTAACTTCGTAAAACTGTCTTATAATTATCTTATTTTGCTCTTTAAAAAATATACTGGATTGATTTATTCGTTTGATTTTTAAAAAAGGATCCTGTCTGTTTTTGTTTCTAAGAATCGACATTACTGCACCCCGGGCATACCCGTACCCGTAGGTTCTCAGTAAATGGTGCAGAGTCTGGATCCTGATGGTCCCTGTAGCTCGCTGGCTCTTCACTTTCCTGATGTCCTCTCATGCGCCCCACTCCGATCGAACCCCGTTTTATATCGAATGTTTCCGGAAAAGACGGGATAACAAACGAAATGCTGATGGGGCTGGGCCAAACAGCAAAGAGGAAACTACTATCAGTCCTGAACCAAAGCTGGAAAAGGGGTATTGTACCCCAGGCATGGAAAGACGCAGTACTTGTACCAGTACCAAAGAAAGAAAAGACAAAACAGATCCAAATGGATACAGGCCTATCAGCCTACTGAGCTGCGTAGACAAACTGATGGAACGTATGATAAGCACCAGACTGATTTGGCATCTGGAAGAAAAACACATACTAATTCCACAGCAAGCCGGCTTTAGACAGCACAGATCCACTAAGGATCAGGTCATCCTCATAGCCCAGGAAATAGAAGATGCCTACCAGGAACAGAAACACACAGTAGCGGTTTGGGTGGACCTAGAAAAGGCATTTGACAAAGTCTGGAAAGATGGACGTAGAGTCAAGCTAAGAAGAAGTGAGGTCTTTGGGAAAATGTACAAATGGATCAGTCACTACCTCAAAAACAGAACGGCCAGAGTTCAAGTACAAGGGCAGATGAGCAAAAAGGTGACACTTGAGCAGTTAGTACCCCAAGGGGGAGTACTGTCACCCACACTCTTCCTGGTGTATATAAATAACATAACAGAGAATATACCAAGAAGTGTCCATAGCTCAATGTTTGCAGACGATCTGGCTATGTGGACCTCTGGAAAGAATCTCACCATAGCAAGAAATCGAATGCAGCAGGCCCTAACATCGCTGGAAGAGTGGGCGAACTCATGGCTGGTCAAAATAAACGAAGAAAAACGACATGTACAATATTCTCGCTATCAAACAAACCCCAAAACACCAAATTAAGTCTTAACGGCAAATACCTGCAGCCAAACGACAACCCAAACTACCTGGGAGTCACATTTTATCGGCGCATGACATGGAAAAGTCAGATCGCGAGAAACCGAATGAGAGCCAGAGAAAGAATGGCAATCATGAGGAAACTTGCTGGCACAAGCTGGGCAGCAGACAAAAGTATTCTAAAGAAACTGTACACTGGAAGAGTGAGACCTGTTCTCGAGTATGGCAATGCGGCATGGACAACAGCAGCAAAGGCGAACTTCGATAAAATTAGCAACCTCCAAAACTAACCCTTGAGAGTTATAACAGGAGGCATGAAGTCAACGCCAATTGTAGAACTTGAAAAGATTACAAAACTGCATTCCATGACCGACAGAAGACACTGCAGAGCCCAGCAGCATTCAGAGAAACTCAGAAGACTGACTGACCATCCAATGCACCAGAGACTAAACAATTTCGGAAAAGGGAAACTAAAGCGGAGAAACTTTGCAGAAATAGCCAAAGCAAAGATGCGCGAAGACCCCCATGAACGCACTAACAACACCAAAGCCCATCCCTACTGTTCGAAACCCCACCTGGAGGCAGCATATATCTCCAGAGGTGGTAGAAAATATACCAGGTATTGGAAACAAAAACTGCCAGACTGAAAAAGAAAGAAGATATATTACCCTGAGCTACATAACGAAAAACTACCCAAGCATTGACTGGACCTAAGCATACACCGACGGTTCTGTAACAAACACAACACAGAACGGAGGGGCATGAGCATTTCTGAACCTACCAAATGGCAGAAAAATAACACTGTCATTCGCTACTGGAAAATACGCAAGCAATTTCAGAGCGGAGGCAGAGGCACTGAGGGCGGCAGTGGAAGAAATGGTGACAGGTAAGAGGAATGAAAGCCATATAGTCCTGCTTACAGATGCCTTGGCCGTAGTCACAGCACTAAAAAGCCAGAAAAATACTGAACTTAATGATTTAAGAGCAGTATTCTGTCAACTATGCCAGCAGTCTGCACCAAAAATGGTAGTGGTACAGTGGGTTCCATCCCACTGCAACATCCAAGGCAACGAAGAAGCAGACAGACTGGCAAAAGAAGGTGCAAGACTACCACAACCAGATACTAGTATGACGTACGAAGAGTCCAAACGGCTTATTAGAGCTAGATACGTGACCAAATGGGAAACCGAACATACTGGCTACACAAAAAACGATGCTTATTACCAGTTGAACAGAAGAGAGCAGGTCGTGGTCTTCAGACTTTGCACTGACCACAATAGACTCAGGTACCACCTATTCAACAAATTGAAGATAGGTGGCACTGACGAATGTCCGTGTGGTACCGGGAAAATGACCGCTGAGCATTTGCTGCAAAACTGCCCGACATACGAGGATCAGATAGAGCAGATGTGGCCATCACCAGGGGCAACACTAGACAAGCTCTATGGCAGTGTCGACAGCCTCAGGATGACCGCTGCTTTTTTCGAAAAAATAAAGGTTGATGTCTGACTGCGTTCGATGAAGAAGAAGAAGATATCGAATGTTTGCAGTCTGTGGATTGCTGATTCATCTATTTGTGTGTCCTCCTCCAACAGACTGTCGTTGACCGATTTTAAAATGTCATTCCTATCTATCGCTGACATGCCCAGGATTGAAGCTGGAGAAGTCAGGATGTCAGCTCCTTCGTTGCCCTGAACCTCAGCATGACCAGAACAGTAAATCCATATCAACCCCTTAAGGTTTGAGGCCTCAGCGGCTGCTATCCACTCGTATCTAAGCCACCTCCTCTGCACCTTCTGAAGTACGACTTGCGTGTCAGTGACGATTATTGCTCTTGTTAAAGGGGTCTCAGATAGCCATCTTAACGCGGAGGTTACTGCTTTCATTATCAATCTAGAGGTTATTCACGTGAATGCCCGACTCTGCTCAGCATCGACTTGTCTTCTCACTCTAGCTGAGAAGCACCAGCCTGATGTCACGCTGCGCAGCACCAATCAGTCAGTGTATATGACGGCATCACTATCCTGCGTGTTCTCAGTTATCAGCTGATTGTATAAGGATCCTTTACAAAAACCTATGCATTTGTGCCATCAGAAGATCATGCAAAATGGAGGCGAACCATTTATTTCATGTGTGACTGTGTCACAAAATCGATGGTTGTTAAATGGGCTGCATTCTATCGATGTGCCCAAAATATGCAATTGTTCTGTATATCTATTCAATGTGCGATAATGCCGCTGAAATACGTCACGCCTATTTTGTCGGACACCAAATTTGGCACAGGATAAATCGATTATATAAAAACGATCATCGTTGATTGCCATTGTTTCCTTTCAATAGGAGACTGGGATCACTTTTACAATTGGTATCACTGCAGGAAGCCCAAACCAAATCATATTTATGATCTTTTGTGGTGGATGTTTCTGTAGAGCTTTGTAATATTGCGAGGTTACGTATATTTACGTATATATTGCATATTTTGCCAGCCTCACCTTTTATAATAACAAGTTCCAACAGCAGCTTGCAGATGTTCTCACTGATACATCAGGAGACTGTAAAGCTAGTGAAATGTTATATGTAATCAAAGAAGCTACCCTCAAAGCAGTGGTAACAGCTTATGTCAGAGAACACATGAATCAAGACTGGTTTGAGGCAGATAGTTGGATACTGCAGCCTGTGATTGACAGAAAAAAAGGCAACACTACTAAGAAACAAAGACAAAACAACACGAAACACTCTCAATGTATTAATACAAGCGAAAAAAGAAGTGCAAAGGACAGTTAGACAGTGTTCAAATGACTATTGCGTGCGGTTTTACGAGGATATCCAAGATGCCTTCAATAATGGTAACATCAGAGGCATGTATGAAGGGATAAAGAAAGCCATCGGCCGAACAGTGAAAAAGAGTTTGCCGCTAAAAGCTTTATCTCGGGAGATCATTACTGATAATAGCAAGTAGTTAGATAGATGAGTAGAACACTATCTTGAACACTACTTAAGCAAGAGAGAGCTCACAGAAGTTGCTCTCAATGCCATCGAGGCCATGCCAACTCTGAACCATCTGGACTCGCTACCAACCATGGCAGACGTTAATTGTGCTATTGTTGACCTTGCTTCTGTCAAGGCTCCAGGAAAGGATGGAATCCCGGTAGAGATCATCAGGATTGGAAAGGACATACTTGCTCCATAGATACACCGGTTGATAACAGTATGCTGGCATGAAGGACAGGTCCCGCAGGATTTCAAAGATTCGAGCATTGTAACCTTGTACAAGAACAAGGGGGACCGGAGTGACTGCAACAACTACAGAGGAATTTCGCTTCTGTGTATCGTTGGGATGATACTTGCCAGAATTGTTCTGCGCGGACTCCAGGTCCTAGGAGACCAGGTTTGCTCAGAGTCACAGTGGGGTCTTCGTGGGAATAGGTCTACCACAGATATGATATTCTTGTTTAGACAGTTGTAAGAGAAATCCAGAGAACAAAAGCAACCATTGCATATTGTCTTCATAGATCTCATCAAGGCATTTAACTTGGTTAGTAGTGTGGGTCTGTTCAAATCGCTCAGGAGGATTGGTTGCACACAGATTCTTCTGAGCAGTATCGAGTCGTTTCACACTGACATGAAAGGCACCATCAACTTTTACGGTGCGTCCTCAGAGGAGTTTTCAACCAAGTGCGGGGTAAAACAAAGATGTGTACTTGCTCCAACCTTCTTTGAAATATATCTCACTTCTCTTGAAGCACGCATTCCGTGACCAGGAAGGTGATATCTTCGTCCATTCTTGCACAGATGATGGCCTATTCAATTCCTAAAGGTTAAAAGTCAAGACCAAAATAAACAGGGTGCTGATGAGAGAACTCCTTTTTGCGGATGATGCCGCAATTACGACTCACTCAGAGGAGGAGCTGCAAAGCTTTACTTTCTGCATTTTCGGATGCCTGCTGTGAGTTCGGGTTAACACAAGGTATGGTTCTGGGTGCAAAAAAAGGCCACTTGTAATCTCCCTTGATGATAAGGCTCTCGATGTAGTAAATCGTTTCAAGTACTTGAGGTACTTAGTCAATAATAAACTATCCCTGGACAAAGAGATCACTATCAGGATAGGCATGGTAGCAACAACAATAAGCAGATTAACGAAAAGGGTCTGGGAGAACAAGAGGCTCACTGTTAAAACAAAAACACTTGTTTACCAGCGTAGCGCAGTGGTTAGAGCTCTGGCTTCGCATCTGAGTGGTACTGGGTTCATTCCCCAGTTGAGGCGGTAATGTTTTTTTCAGACCGCAATGGCTCCCGGGTCGACCCAGCCTTAAATGGGTACCGGTTCAGTCCGGGAAGTAAAAGCGGCGAGGGAGAGGAGATGGCTACCGCCCTCATATAGCCGAACCTTTGAAATGTGAGATCGCTGACACCTCACACCCCTACGGCAGTAATGCTATGGGATACTTTACTTACCAGACCTGTGTCCTCGGCTCCCTTCTTTATGGCAGTGAAACCTACCTACAAGCACCAGCAGTGGCGGCTAAACAGCTATCACAAGAGGTGCCTGCGCAGAATTCTGGAGGTTGGGTGGCAAGACAAGATTACCAACACCGAGGAGTTGGAGAGAACATGCGCTGTCACAATCTTTTTCATGCTTAGTCTTCGAAGCCTCCAATGGCTGGGACACATTCGGAGGATGGATGATGGCAGAATACAAATATATTTTCTCTATTAGAAATTACAGTTGGGGAAAAGGTCTCGGGACCGGCCACTACTTCGGTACAAGGGTGAATGCAAGCAGATATGAATAGATTTGAATGATGCAGGCATCGATTTGGAATCATGGGAACATAGAGGGCAGGAATGTTAAGCGTGGATTACAGACAAAGGAGATACTGATAGACTCAGCGTTTGAGAAGACACGCCACACCATGCGATGCCGCAAACCGTACCCGACTTTCCTTGCGCACACTGTGGAAGACGCTTCTCTGTCCGGATTTGGTCTTAGGAGTCACATTACCGTCATGGACTGTAGTTACATCCCTCATTTCAAAGCACAATTACTATTGTCTGACAAGACGGAACCCGCGACCTCTGACTCCCGAGGCGGATACCTTACCTCGAGACCACTGAGCTTAGTTACTCTCAGTAAAGATGTCTGGTCTATAAATTTAACCTGAAAAATAATTTGAACAATCAAAATGAGTCTCTATGACAGTACAAATTATCCAAATGAATTAAAGCTTTTGTATGTGAGGTTCACATGAGTGTTTTTTGTATGCAGACCCAGTAGTAGGTATAATATAGTGGTACTAGAAAATGTTGTTGTTGTTGGAATTATCACACTATATTATTACAACTAGTATTAGAATGTATATAATCATCGATCAATATACACGTTTAAAAAAACACATTTTAGATGATAAAGCCATTATCAGGGTACTCAGTGAGTGTGCGGTTAAACTAACTGAAGTTTAAACAAAACTTTATAGAAATCCCTTTTGGCTCAGTTTGTTATTTGACAAGGCAGAACATCTGTTGGATACGAGACCATTTGTGTTAGTTGACATGTGAGAACATTTGTGTTAGTTGACATGTGAAAAAATTTGTGTTAGTTGACATGGGAGAACAAAGGTATTAGTTTATATGTGAGAAAGTTTGTTTTTTTTTTTTTTGGTGAATGCCCTCAATGAGTAGGTTACTCTTTTTGTGCGCCGTGAAAAGGACGTTAAGTGGCGGGTTGCAGTAGCTTTCCTCACATCATCAGTGTGCTGATGAAGGTGGGTGGGGTCCTTCAGGCAGTTGTGCTATGCTTGGCTTCATCTGTGTGTCACTCACTACTACAGTGATCACATCGGTCCCTCACCTGTTAGCCAAACTGCCATGAAAACTTCCCGTTTTCAGAGAGGCCTACTAGGAAGCCGAAGTGAGAGTTTTGGCCAGTATGTTTTTTTTTACCCTGACTAACATGTCTGATGAGTATATTTTGCCTGACCAGACCTTAGTCTTTCTCCCCCATGTGTTAGTTGACATGGGAGAACATTTGTGTTAGTTGACATAAGAGAACATTTGTGTTAGTTGACATAAGAGAACATTTGTGTTAGTTGACATGAGAGAACATTTGTGTTAGTTAAAATGGGAGAAGATTTGTGCTAGTTGACATGGAAGAAGGTTTGTGTTAGTTAACATGGGATACATTTTGTGCTAGTTGAAATGGGAGAACAGTTGTGTTAGTTAACATGGGATACATTTTGTGCTAGTTGAAAAGGGAGAACATTTGTCTTAGTTAACATGGGATACATTTTGTGTTAGTTGAAATGGGATAAATCTGTGTTAGTTGATATGGGAGAACTTTTGTGTAAGTTGAAATGGGATAAATCTGTGTTAGTTGATATGGGAGAACATTTGTGTTAGTTGACATTTAAGAATAATGCTCGAGTAGAAAATTTATATTACAATGAATATTGTTTGCTAGTAAATTAGCCTCGTTCGGTTAACAAACAATCATTTAGAGTTGATATTAGACTTAGTTCGTACCAAGATGCTGTCTGAAAATTTGTTCCACAACGTCATTAAAAAAATACAAACGTCTACAAATAGCAAATAGAATTAGTGTCTTGATTGAGTCTGGAGCGAGAGTCGGGTGTGAGAATAGTAATGTGTGTGTCATTACCTTCGAATAAAAAAACAGGCCTTTTTTGGACAAAAAAACGTGTTCTTCAGTCATGTTTTACGGTATCATCATTTATACATTGGCTGACGCGTTAATCTAATCATACCTGAGTATGTGTTTTGCTGCTGCATCTGTATGTACAGGGGACCGTGACATCTTACAGCTGACAAAGCGAAGGAAACTTGTTTTAGTGGTAGAAATAAAGTACTTTCACCGCTTTGGTGTTGGGGCTGCACTTACCTGTAATCATACCAGTGCAACTCTGTGGCTTGGTCAAACATTCAATGGGAGCCTTGGAGGACTCAACATAAATATATATAAAAAGCCAATTATAGAAACCATCAGTACCTTAATCGTTCGTAATTTTGTGATATAATGAGCATCGATAGGTCTGCCTGGAGTGCAGTAATGTGCATTATATTGTTATTATCTGTAATTCTGGTATTCATTCTCTATAAAATTTAATCTGATACCAGGTAGCCAAGAGTTGTTTAAATTCATTTGTGTTTTTTGCCTTGTGGTACCACGTTGAATCAAGGACTTCTTTACTCAGGGGCTCTCATCATCTCATTGGTAGCTGACCTGGTGGACGTTTAAATGTATATGCCCACCAGAACGTCAATCACCGTGTTCAACTGGCATACGTAATACATGCCCGGTGCTTCTGTATTTTCTTAATAACGCAGTACCTACAATATCATCGAAGGAGGTTTGGCGCATCATTTCGGTGTTATGAATTGTGTCCTGTTGAGAGACTGCCGATGTCCTTCGCTCCACTTCCCTTTGAGCAACTGGAAGCTTTTTTGCAATCTGCTTTTTGTAGGTTCCATACCTGACAGCCATATACCACGACTGGGATCTTCTTCTTATTGTTGTTTCGTACGTTCGTTTCATGCCATCAGATGGACCACCTCCATGAAGTGATTCGTCAATCGTAAGTGCTCAATGGTTCCCCACAGTTGGTCTCGCATGCTTCTTTTTTTGGGTCGTCTTCTCACGGGAGCTTTGATGCAGTAGGTATGTTTTCAAGATGTATTCTGGTGTTTGGAACCCCATTTGGCATGTGCTACTTTCATTTTATGCATGTGTGCATTTAGGCTGCAGGGTGCATTTAGTGTGCATGTGTGCATTTAGCCTGCAGTGTGCAGTTAGTGTGCATGTGTGCATTTAGCCTGCAGTGTGCATTTAGTGTGCATGTGTGCATTTAGCCTGCAGTGTGCATTTAGTGTACATGTGTGCATTTAGCCTGCAGTGTGCATTTAGTGTGCATGTGTGCATTTAGCCTGCAGTGGGCATTTAGTGTACATGTGTGCATTTAGCCTGCAGTGTGCATTTAGTGTGCATGTGTGCATTTAGCCTGCAGTGGGCATTTAGTGTACATGTGGGTATTTAGTGTGCAGTGACCTGTCCTAATACTAACAATTGTGGTATACTGTTTGCCATTGAGCCTATTGGTGGGGTCTTGCGTGTGTTCGCTGTCTGTTCACGTTTTCCACAGTTGTTCATATGTATGTTAGATGTGTGCCGTAACCTCTGGCAGTGATATTGGACGGGGTGATTGTCCTCCTTGTCTGCCCTCCCTGGCCACTTTGTCTGCCCTTCTTGGCCATTCTGTCTACCCTAACATTTCCCTAAATTCCGCAGTGAACCGGGATCCACTGGGGAGAGTGATTCTGTTTTGGTCTGAGAGTGTAAAGCTAATAGATCAATTTTTTTTCTTTCCATGTTATCACGCGGTTTCCTTCTCCGTCGCCTATAGCATTTGCATGCAGTCGCACAAAAATAATATTCTGCTGGAATAACAATGCGGTTGGAAGCCCTCTGTTAACGTGTTTACATATGCTGAAGTATGGATATGATATGAGTGACGCTGTGCCGTACTCCGGCTCTCCTGTATGAAATCTCATTATTTGATGTGTGGGTTTTCGTCATTTATAAGCTAAGGTAAATTTAGGAATTCACATTTTGAATACAAGAAATAAACAGGACTTCTCATTCTCAACTGATATGACCTAATTGTTCTGCCCAGTTGTTGTTCTTTGAAGTTACTCGTGCTGAGTTATTCAATCTTGACATTTCTTTGGTAGAGGGTTACAGTGGCTATTCTTTTATACCAAGGTGTACAGAAGCTGTGCTTATCACAAACTTCAGATTTGCTGATGATATTGATGTATTGGCAGGCACAGAAAGAGAACTCCAGGAGTAGATTGGATAGAGCGGCCCTGAGTTTTGGTATGGAAATAAATGCAGATAAAACAAAGCTCATGACCAATATCATAGCAGGGTTTAAATCTGTAATAGAGGCAAATGAGCAGGAACTTGAGGTGGTAAAACGTTTCAAATATCTGGGATCGTTGATCAGCGAAGAGGGATCGAAGCCAGAGGTAATTGCAAGAATAGCACAAACAACAGTGGAGCTTACTTGGCTGAAACTTATATGGCAAGACAAGCGGCTTGCCCTCGGCATAAAAGTTAGACTAATGCGCTCTTTGGTGCTATCAATATTTCTGTATGCCTGCGAGACCTGGACCATTACAGCAGATATCCAGTGCAGAATACATGCAATGGAAATGAGGTGCTATAGAAAACTCCTAAATGTTACATATAAAGATCGTGTCACGAACGTAGTAATACGTCAGAGAGTTGAAGACGCTATTGGTCCTTTTGAAGATCTGTTCACAGCTATCAAAAGACGAAAGATGGCCTGGTGCGGGCACGTCACGAGGTCCAACGGAATTACCAACTCGATACTCTTTGGTTACGTACCGGGACAGAGAGGGCGAGGACGTCCAAGGAAGAGATGGGTGGACAACATCACTGAGTGGTCAGGCCTTCTTCCCGGTGAGATACGTCAGGCGGCGACAGACAGAAAGGGATGGCGTGGGATTTTGGGGGTGTCTTCGTGTGTGCCCCAACGACCTGATGGGTCACGGGATGAACGGAACTGAACTGAACAGAAGCTGTAGTACAATGCGAGGGTTTTTAGCACGTTCACCACTATGGTGATCACAGTGTCGTTCCCCACCTCGTTAGCTAGACTGTTGTAATACATCCTTTTTCCAAAAGCTTGACGAAGACGAGTGGTGGAGTCTTGGTCAGTATGTTTCCCCTGACCCTAGCGTAAGCTTTCTCTCACAGAAGCCAATGAGGAACTAGTACAACGTCACATGCTAGATACGATGATACAATCTACCCAAAGCGTTTCACCTAAACCATTTAGGAAGACACATATCAATCTAGACGAAGAAATGCGAAGCATCATCTTAGATTTGCAGGAAAATGTCATTTTCAATCGCAGCGTTATAGAAGCTGAGTAAAGTCTCAGTGAGTCCAACAAAGTACAGTCTAAATGAGTCCATCGAAGTAAAGTCTGAGCTCAACGAAGTAAAGTCTAAGTGAGTCTATCAAATAAATTCTGAGCCCAACAAAGTAAAGTATAAATGGGTCTATCAAAGTAAAGTCTGAGCCCAACAAAGTAAAGTCTAAATGAGTCTATCAAAGTAAAGTCTGAGCCCAACGAAGTAAAGTCTGAGCCCATCGAAGTAAAGTCTGAGCCCATCGAAGTAAAGTCTGAGCCCAACAAAGTAAAGTCTAAATGAGTCTATCGAAATAAAGTTTAAATGAGCCCAACAAAGTAAAGTCTGAGCCCAACAAAGTAAAGTCTAAATGAACCCACCGAAGTAAAGTTTGAGCCCATCGAAGTAAAGTCTAAATGAGTCCAACGAAGTAAAGTCTAAATGAGTCCAAAGGAACATTTCTGGCAGCAGATCTAAAAGTTAAAAGAAATAAAAACCCAGTGCATACGGAATACTTTTTCTTCCACAAGGGGAACTGCCGCTTAGCAAATGATTTCGTCGATTCTATATACCATAAACATTATAGAAACTTAGCGCCTTCGTTAAACGTGATACCCATACATGAAATATATGCTGTCGTAAAGAGGCTACAGTTCTCCTATGCTAAGGTCCGATATTGCCCGAGAGCATTTGAGTCAGGAATTGAGTGACATTTCGCACGTTACAGATTGATATTCCAAAGTCCGTGCCATCTTCGCAAGCATTCTAGTAATGCAGAATAAGGGGTTTGTCCATTTTGAAAGAATATCATAAATAACCGGCCGATGGAAGTATTTATCTATATATAATAATGTTCGCCTAGGCATCTAAGGCCTGTTGGGTTGACTGACCACTACCATGTACAGCTGCTGATGCTTGTAGCCAAAACTCGCCCAGTGCTGAAGGAGAGACTGCTTTCTGCCGGATCCATGTAGAACGGTGGAGGTCCTTACCATGCCTCCAACCAGCCGCTTGGAGACCCTTATTACACATTACGTGTATCTAAATATATATATATATATATATATATATATATATATATATATATATATATATATATATATATATATATATATATAAATCTGATATTATGTTTGTTTGTTCCTTAAACCGTTTCACAGGTATCAACCAAATGTTACATAGTTAATTTTTGCGACCTTTAAGACATTACTAGCTACGCGATATTTGGATACTTCACCCCTGTCCTCATGGAAAAAATAAAATTGTACTTTTGTTTTCAACAAAAGCATAATTTTTAAATATGAGACCCCATGACAAAATTTGCTTGGCTGGAGAAGATATGAGCGTTTTATCTACGCACAATATTCATTGCATCGCGTCATTTGTTCTCTTGACACAGAGGACCTGCTTCTATCTTGAATGGTTGAGAAGTTTAGATGTTATAAGAGCAACGCTGAATATGCAGAAAATGGCTGATGGAGATAAATCTGCTTATTACTAATGACAGTCTTTTAAAATAGAGGATAAGAATCACAATAAAGGAGATTATGCGCCCATTACATTGAGATAGAGATAAATGAATTGAAGGATAAAGCTGGATAGAATCAATCTATAACAATTATACTGAATGCGTTTTCTGGGTCAATACAGCTGGATTACGTAGCTTATTCGGCCGCAGGAAACCGAACATTTATATCGCCTAAAAAATCGATAGCCATATGGCAACTGAGCATAGAAATATGATCATTTGAGAATTCGACAAATATGTGTTATCTGACCATTCACAATGTAAATCATATAAATGATCTATAACTATGTCAGTTAATGTGTCATTTGCGTGTTAGATAAATTTGTACCATCTGAGCAGTCAATAATAATGTGTCATTTACGTGTTCGGTAAAAATGTGTAATCTGAGCAGTCCAGAAATATGTGTCATTTGATTATTTAATAAATATATGTCATGTATGCGTTGCGATAAATGTGTGGCATCGTGTTCGGTAAATAGGTGTCATTTGATGCCTTAATAAATACATGGCATCGAATTGTTTCATGCCTATGATGTGTTATCTGAGCAGTCAATACATATATATGGCATGTATGTGTTCCGATAAATATGTGTCAGTTGAGTAGTCAATAAATACACATTCAAGTGTTCGATAAATGGGTCATTTGAGCAATCGATTAGTGTGTTGTATGAGCATTCTATAAACATATGAATATTAGGAAAATATATGTCGTCTAGGCGTTCGATAAATATATTCTTTCTGAGGAATAGAAATGAATAAATATGTCATATAATCGAGCATTCGATACATATTAAATCATCCGAGCATTTTATAATAATAAGGCAACTGAGCATAAAATCATTATATGGCAATTAAGCATTCGATCTGAGTTTTCGATAATGTGTAATTTAAACATTTGATTTTAACGTTCCATAATTTGTTATTTAGACATTCAATACAGCTGAACACTTAATATTACTGATTTAGGTAGTTGTTGAGTAGTCTGGAACGTTCCAGTTAGACAAATGTATCGGTGCAAATTAAAATATAATATTTAATTGGTGGAAAGACTCAGCATACTCTAACAAGGTATAAAAGGAGTAAAGGAAAGTCAAGTAATCCGTCTAAACACGTTGCGCTGACATTCCATGAACATGGTTGATGACAGAATCTCAGTAGCATGCAGGACAGATGGAGTGGAGCCGATGTGTCTCAGCCAGGTGTTGCGTTGGTAACCCTAGAGACGACCCCTGATCTTGCAGGAAGCTGACGAACCAAATAGCCAAAGAAAGCGAGGCAGCGCCGATTCAGATTTAAGGAAATGCTCTGTTATGTTCGTCGGGAGACCTAGCTGTTAGTTATTAGATCTTGCCAGCAAATTCAAAGGATACGACGTTGGTTGCGCAAATGGAAGACATCGGGTCGTTTCCGATCTTCCTGTAAAACTGTCAAGGTCTTGGAGCTGTTCAAAAGAATTGGAATGACAAGTTCTATGTAGGTGCAGCTTGGTGTCAAAGGAGAGTTTCTGCTTGGACCAGACTCTGTGCAGAGAGTCTGTGGTAGATGCCGCAAGGCTGATCCTCCGAGGGATTTCCGAACCAGTGTATCACAATCAGTTTTCTGCCCAAATGCAGTCCATGGTGGGATTGACGTGATTGCCGCTGACAATTATTCCCACTACAGAGACCACTGTCAAATCCTGGACTTTGCCCAGGAAATGTACAGTTCCAATTGTGAATGTGACTGTTCTAAGCGCTCCATGGGGCATGTCAAGGCCTGAGTCTGAACTGGATATCAGGACGTCGTCGGCGTAATCAAGTTCGGTCAAAGTGTCCGTCTGAGACTCTCAGGTTGGGCGTTTCCTTGCATGCAAGGATCTATTCTACGACGCGACATCAACGATGGTGAAAGGTCACGTCACTTGGCTGACGCCTGACGATGTTTCGAACGTGTCAGATTCTGGCCGAGGCGAACTCTTGCGCTGGTGTTGCATTATCGTGAGGAGACGAAGTGCAAGGATTATGTAAATGGTAGAGCGACAGATGGTGAAACCTGGCTGTTGTGGATGTTAATGTCACTTTAACAGAAGTTGCAATCAGGAGAGAAATACAAAGGCAAAAGGTTTACCGGGGACATACAGCAACATAGCTTTGGCATTCTCTTAATGGGTCCCTTCCATTTGTTAACGGATATCTTCTTCTTCATCGTACGCAGTCAAACAGTAACCATTATTAGTTCGAAAAAAGCAGCGTTCATCCTGAGGCTGTCGACACTGCCATAGAGCTTGTCTAGTGTTGCCACTGGTGATGGCCACATCTGCTCTCTCTGGTCCTCGTATGTGGGCAGTTTTGCAGCAAATGCTCAGCGGTCATTTTCTCTGTACCACACGGGCATTCGTCGGTGCCACCTATCTTCAATTTGTTGAATAGGTGGTACCTGAGTCTATTGTGGCCAGTGCGAAGTCTGAAGACCACGACCTGCTCTTTTCTGTTCAACTGGTAATAGGCATCGTTTTTTGTGTAGCCATTATGTTCGGTTTCCAATTTGGTCATGTATCTAGCTCTAATAAGCCGTTTTGACTCTTCGTATGTCATACTAGTATCAGGTTGTGGTAGTTTTGCACCGTCTTTTGCCAGTCTGTCTGCCTCCTCGTTGCCTTGGATGTTGCAGTGGGATGGAACCCACTGCACCACTACTCTTTTTGGTGCGGCCTGCTGGCATAGTTGACAGAGTACTGCTCTTAATTCATTAAGTTCAGTATTTTTCTGGCTTTTCAGTGCTGTGACTACGGCCAGTGGATCTGTAAGCAGGACTATGTGGTTTTCATTCCTTTTACCTGTCACCATTTCTTCCACTGCCGCCCTCAGTGCCTCTGCCTCCGCTCTGAAATTGCTTGTGTATTTTCCAGTAGCGATTGAAAGTGTTATTTTTCTGTCATTTGGTAGGCTCAGGAATGCTCCTGCCCCTCCGTTCTGTGTTGTATTTATTACGGAACCGTCGGTGTATGCATGGGTCCAGTCCATGCTTGGGTAGTTTTCCGTAATGAAACTCAGGGTAGTATATCTTCTTTCTTTTTCAGACTGGCAGTTTTTGTTTCTGATACCTGGTATATTTTCTACCACCTCTGGAAATATATCCTGCCTCCAGGTAGGTTTTCGTACAGTAGGGATGGGCTTTGGTGTGGTTAGTGCGTTCATAGGGTCTTCGTGCATCTTTGCTTTGGCTATTTCTGCAAAGTTTCTCCGCTTTAGCTTCCCATTTCCGAAATTGTTTAGTCTCTTGTGCATTGGATGGTCAGTCAGTCTTCTGAGTTTCTCTGATTGCAGCTGGGCTCTGCAGTCTCTTCTGTCGGTCATGGATTGCAGTTTCGTAATCTTTTCAAGTTCTACAATTGGCGTTGACTTTATGCCTCCTGTTATAACTCTGATGGCTTGGTTTTGGAGTTTGCTAACTTTATCGAAGTTCGCCTTTGCTGCTGTTGTCCATGCCGCAATGCCATACTCGAGAACTGGTCTCACTCTACTGGTGTACAGTTTCTTTAGTATGCTTTCGTCTGCTCCCCAGCTTGTGCCAGCAAGTTTCCTCATGATTGCCATTCTTTCTCTGGCTCTCATTCGGTTTCTCTCGATCTGACTTTTCCATGTCATGCGCCGATCAAATGTGACTCCCAGATAGTTTGGGTTGTCGTTTGGCTGAAGGTATTTCCGTTTAGACTTAATTTGGTGTTTTGGGGTTTGATTGATAGCGAGAATATTGTACATGTGGTTTTGTCCTCGTTTATTTTGACCAGCCATGAGTTCGCTTACTCTATCAGCGATGTTAGGGCCTGCTGCATCCGATTTCTTGCTATTCTTTTCAGAGGTCCACATAGCCAGATCGTCTGCAAACATTGAGCTATGAACTCTTCTTGGTATATTCTCTATAATATCATTTATATACACCAGGAAGAGTGTGGGTGACAGTACTCCCGCTTGGAGTACTCCCTGCTCAAGTGTCACCTTTTTGCTCATCTGCCCTTGTACTTGAACTCTGGCCGTTCTTTGTTTGAGGTAGTGGTTGATCCACTTGTACATTTTCCCACAAACATCGCTTCTTCTTAGCTTGACTCTAAGTCCATCTTTCCAGACTTTGTCAAATGCCTTTTCCAGGTCCACCCAGACCGCTACTGTGTGTTTCTGTTCCTGGTAGGCATCTTCTATTTCCTGGGTTATGAGGATGACATGATCCTCAGCGGATCTGTGCTGTCTAAAGCCTGCTTGCTGTGGAATTAGTATCCGTTTTTCTTCCAGATGCCACATCAGTCTGGTGTTTATCATACGTTCCATCAGTTTCCCGACACAGCTCAGTAGGCTGATAGGCCTGTATCCATTTGGATCTGTTTTTTCTTTTCCTTTCGTTAACGAATATGATAATTCGGTCGCGCCGGAGATCCAGACTTTGGTAAATAATTGGTGTCTGGCTATTCACATTGAATCTAATGCATATTTCAACATTTAAAGATGAATGCCATTCGGACGAACGGTCCTGCCATGTTTCAACTTTTGTACGGTAGTTTTGAATTCAGCTAAAGTGGGGGTATCGGAGTTTGTCTGTGGCAGGAACAACTGAGATGAGGTCTCGGATAAGGGTCGGTGAAGGTGCGTCGTTTAAGGCGTCGTTTAAGGCGTCGTTGTAGTGCTACTAGAAGACTAACTCATTTATAAATTATACTTTTGCATCAGAAAGGTGGATCACTCGGTATGTCATACTGAAAACAAAAGGATGTAGTAAATGGTCGATATGTGAACAATACACTGATGATGATGATGTTCTCATAAACACTGTACATAATGCGCTGCAGGAAGCTACAACATTGAATAATAACAGACAGTGCCCATTCGGGAATGTAAACTATTGCCACCAAAATACAAGGCGTGTTCAAATGAATGCGAACTAAACTGCAACAAGTGAACATACATACGATGCGCATGATGACGTCACTTCTAGTGTAAACAGCACATACAACCGTAAAATTTGCAAAATGTCATTATCCTCTGACTCATAGTTTCCTCAAACATATCGTTGAAAACATGGGAAGTGGGATACGGAATCCGTTCAGAGTTGATCAGCGAGCAGTGATTAGGTTCTAACAGCTGAGGATGTCGACCAGTTGACATTCATCGCAGAATGCCGGCAGTGTATGATGATAAAAAAGTGTCGAAGACAACAGGGAAGAACTGGACAACGATGTTTTAAGAAGAACGTGAGTTAACGAAAGATCTTCCGAGATCTTTAGTTCAGGCGCATATTGTTGCGTTAACTCGCGTCCTTCTTTAAACAAATAATAAATGTTCACTATTGGTTGAGAAGTGATCAGTCAAAATACTACATAATGACTTCATAATATCAAAAAGAAAGATTGTTTAGCATAAATAGCACCACAGAATATCTTTCAAATCAACTGGATTGCATTGTTGGTCATTGCATCTTCAGTACGGGCGAGATATCTTACTGCGACAATGTCGATAATTATATGTCACTTCCTCTTCCTTACGCTGGATTTCCACAAATTGTAATTTATCAGCTCAAATTAACTTATTATTTCTCGTAGACATCCAGAGTTTGCGGAGGTGATTAGATAGGTTGATCGAATGAATCACGTCGTTCCTTTTACGGTGTGAGAAGGTCCAGGGTTAAAATACCGGACGGGCGCTAATATTTGTCCTTCTGATTTGAAGAAAATCTGGTCAACACATCCCATTCTATTATGACGTCAATAAATAAATAGTTGAAATCGGGAAACAGCAGTGATTTGTTTATTTTCTGGCTTTACGCGCCACAGAATTTACGTGGTTGTTAAGGAAGCACTTTTTTTTTTTTTTAAATCAATAAAACGAGGTCAAATTTGTACGAAACAAACTTTTTTCCAATACTACTACATACATCCGTTACCGAACTGTTTTCAAAATCCTAAACGTTTTTCAAAATCCTAAACAAGCCATGATTTTATGTTTCGTTTAATTTTTTTTAAATTATTTTTTAATCTTTTATCAATAGTACACATTCGCGGACATATGTTCCACCCGCATCTTTTAGAGTGGTTATATTTTATGGTCTATATTTTTATTCTACTCTTTGATATATCTGTTAAACGCTCCATACAGTCATAGCAATACGAATGCGACCATTAAAAAATAAAGCAAACGTTGAATAGGACATTATTCTCAAATGACGATAGTCCGCGACATTCCTGTAAGGAGGAGAGCAGGGTGTGTGTGTGGGGGGATAGCTGATGAGAGCAATGAAACAAACTTAATGTATGTTGTGGTGCTATAGAACAACCATAAATAACATCTCACCTGACTGCATTACTGGTATCCTTGTTCTATTTCTTCTTTGCGTGCTATCAAATCACCACATATAATACTCTCATAAACGTGGTGGTCTGTCTCGCCACAATGCATTCCCTTAAAAGTTTTAGTAATAGTAGGTGGTGGTAGTAGTAGTAGTAATAGGTGCTAGTAAGTAGTAGTTAAATGTAATAAATAGTAAATAGAAATTATTATGTAGTAATAAGTAGAAGTAGGTATTAAGTAGTAGTATAAGTAGGTAGTAAGTAGTAGTATAAGTAGGTAGTAAGTAGTAGTAGAAGTAGGTATTAAGTAGTAGAAGTAGGTAGTAAGTAGTAGAAGTAAGTAGTAGGAATAGGTAATAGTAGGTAATAAGAAGTAGCAGTAGTAGTGGGTAGTTAGTAGTAGTAGTAGTAGTGGGTAGTAAGTAGTAGTAGTGAGTAGTAAGTAGTAGTAGTGGGTAGTAAGTAGTAGTAGTAGTGGGGGGTAGTAGTAGTAGTGGGGGGTAGTAGTAGTAGTGGGTAGTAAGTAGTAGTAGTGGGTAGTAGTAGTAGTAGTAGTGGGGGGTAGTAGTAGTAGTGGGTAGTAGTAGTAGTAGTAGTGGGGGGTAGTAGTAGTAGTGGGTAGTAGTAGTGGGTAGTAGTGGTGGGTAGTAGTAGTGGGTAGTAAGTAGTGGGTAGTAAGTAGTAGTAGTGGGTAGTAAGTAGTAGTAGTGGGTAGTAAGTAGTAGTAGTGGGTAGTAGTAGTGGGTAGTAAGTAGTGGGTAGTAAGTAGTAGTAGTGGGTAGTAAGTAGTAGTAGTGGGTAGTAAGTAGTAGTAGTAGTAGTGGGTAGTAAGTAGTAGTAGTGGGTAGTAAGTAGTAGTAGTGGGTAGTAAGTAGTAGTAGTAGGTAGTAGTAGTAGTAAGTAGTAGTAGTAGTAGTAGTAAGTAGTAGTAGTAGTGGGTAGTAAGTAGTAGTGGGTAGTAAGTAGTAGTGGGTAGTAGTAAGTAGTAATAGGTAGCAGCAGCAGCAACTGCTGCTACTGTTGATGATGGGGGTGTTGTTTTTTTATGATGGGGGTGTTGTTTTTGATGATGGGGGTGTTGTTTTTGATGATGGGGGTGTTGTTATCGATGATGATGGTGTTGATGATGATGTTGTAGTTGTTGCTGCTGCTGGTGGGGGGGGGGGTGTGAGTGGGTTTGGTGGTGCAAAAGAAGCAAAAGTAACATGTGTCGATATCAACCGTATTAATACTAGAAATTAATGGCAATACATTAGTGCCAACATGAAACGAAAACCATTTTTATAACTTATATTTAGCGGAGTGTTCACTTGACATACATTGTCTGCGACATTTTTTGTTTATCTCCAGGAGACAATTTGACAAACAAGTACACTTCGACAAATGAGTAAAGTCAAACTTGCTGTGTTTTGTTTTATCGTGTACAGCGCTGGCTGTGTACTGTCGATGCGAAATCTGAATTAGTATACTTTATATTATTTAAACGGCATAAATTGATGGTTGTAATATAGCAAAACTATCACTGTGCTTAAAACACACCAACATCGATAGAATATACCCCATAACTGGCAGAGTCGCAGCAGAAATCGAACGCGAAAAACAGGACACCAAATGTGTGTACATCAGGTACAGTGAACATGACTCAGACAAAGTTTCTTAAAATCACACAAAGCCGGTACCGTAAGTCGCCGTATCGAGAGATGGCACGAATTGTGGTGCATGACCCAGAGGTCGAACTTCGAGACGAAGCTGCTTCCAGACATCGTCTACTATACACAACATGGAAGTAATTAAACAGACTCCGAGCTGATGGATCAGGATGCAAAAGATGTGAATACACAGATGATGACACATATGATTGGGATGCAATACAGGACCCAGATCACCTGAAGACCTGTCCAAACCTGCAGGAACCATGCAACAGGTGCGACACGCTGGAAGCAAATGACAGAGCAATGCACGCCTCTGAGTATTAGATGCACGTTTCATTACGGGGTGATTGGACTCGGAAAGTACAACTTTATGTGGCCTATTAGTGGTTGTATAGAATGTGTTATGTATGGTATGTATGACATATTAATAGTTGTACAGCGTGTATTGTGTGTGATATTTGTGACACCTTTATAGTTGTAAGTAAAGTAAAGTAAAGTATCCCATAGCATTTCTGCCGTAGGGGTGTGAGGTGTTAGCGATCTCACATTTCAAAGGCTCGGCTATATGAGGGCGGTAGCCATCTCCTCTCCCTCGCCGCTTTTACTTCCCGGACTGAACCGGTACTCATTTAAGGCTGGGTCGACCCGGGAGCCAATGCGGTATGAAAAAAACATTACCGCCTCAACTGGGGAATGAACCCAGCGCGCTAACCACTGCGCTACGCGGCTCTACTTTATAGTTGTACAGCGTGTGGTATGTGTGACACATTGATAGTTGTACAGCATGTGGTATGTGTGACACATTGATAGTTGTACAGCATGTGGTATGTGTGACACATTGATAGTTGTACAGCGTGTGGTATGTGTGACACATTGATAGTTGTACAGCATGTGGTATGTGTGACACATTGATAGTTGTACAGCGTGTGGTATGTGTGACACATTGATAGTTGTACAGCATGTGGTATGTGTGACACATTGATAGTTGTACAGCATGTGGTATGTGTGACACATTGATAGTTGTACAGCGTGTGGTATGTGTGACACATTGATAGTTGTACAGCATGTGGTATGTGTGACACATTGATAGTTGTACAGCGTGTGGTATGTGTGACACATTGATAGTTGTACAGCGTGTGGTATGTGTGACACATTGATAGTTGTACAGCGTGTGGTATGTGTGACACATTGATAGTTGTACAGCATGTGGTATGTGTGACACATTGATAGTTGTACAGCATGTGGTATGTGTGATACATTGATAGTTGTACAGCGTGTGGTATGTGTGACACATTGATAGTTGTACAGCGTGTGGTATGTGTGACACATTGATAGTTGTACAGCATGTGGTATGTGTGACACATTGATAGTTGTACAGCGTGTGGTATGTGTGACACATTGATAGTTGTACAGCATGTGGTATGTGTGACACATTGATAGTTGTACAGCGTGTGGTATGTGTGACACATTGATAGTTGTACAGCGTGTGGTATGTGTGACACATTGATAGTTGTACAGCATGTGGTATGTGTGACACATTGATAGTTGTACAGCGTGTGGTATGTGTGACACATTGATAGTTGTACAGCGTGTGGTATGTGTGACACATTGATAGTTGTACAGCATGTGGTATGTGTGACACATTGATAGTTGTACAGCGTGTGGTATGTGTGACACATTGATAGTTGTACAGCGTGTGGTATGTGTGACACATTGATAGTTGTACAGCATGTGGTATGTGTGATATAATCTTTGCCATTAAATGCTGTATGTTGTAGGCGTGACATATATTGTACATGTTACACGAGGACGTGTGTATGCTATGTATTGTATATTAGTAAAGCTTGATATTTGAATATACGTAAGGTGTTTAGTATTTGGTCAATTCTTTTAAATTAAATTCCGTAGGAGCATGATCACCCTCGAATGATGTTCTTTTTACTGGTCGTCTGTTCGAGGTTCACATATGAGACACACGTTTCTTTATCTTCCTCTTCTCTGCAGCGTGTATTCTTTAGTATCCCCACTATTCTCATTGTCTGTGGGTTCAGCGTATGATTGGTTGTGTTGTTTAACTGCCTGTGATGTGTTATGTTCTTTGTTTCGAAATTAGTATTAATTGTGGCCTTTTCAACAAATCTACTGAAATTATATACATGGTTATGTAATACAAAGTATGCGTCTGGGACATCGGTTAGTGAATGTCTACAATCTATATCCCATACTTGTAGCTACATTTCATGTTTCATAGCCATGTTTACTAGTTGCGGATGAATACAATGGGAGTGATATGTTATTGATATAAAGAGAAACTGCTGTGTATCTATTTGCAAATGTATTACACGCATCTCGCTGCTACACTTTTTCTCTCACTACTATCAGCATTTCGGTATTGTACAAGCTACTGAATCCTGCTTAATTGTTTCGTTCGCTGCACTAATAAACCCGGAAACTATTCATAGATCCGGGCCCTATGTGTGCAGATAATGGTTTAGTTTGGAAGGTAGGCTGGGATGTGTATATATGCAACATCATTATATGTCTATTTTACTAGACTAGAGCTGTTAATTGTTCATTGTATTTGGAATACGGTTTTGTACAGTTTCTGGCTCAGTTCCCACCAGCTTTGTAAAGATATGGAAATGCTGTAGAGGTATTTACATAAGTAACTTGCTGTGTATATTTTAAAACGTAGACAGATAAGTATTGTATAAACTATAAGGCATTTGACAAAGTCTGGAAAGACGGACTTAGAGTCAAGCTAAGAAGAAGTGATGTTTGTGGGAAAATGTACAAGTGGATCAACCACTACCTCAAACAAAGAACGGCCAGAGTCCAAGTACAAGGGCAGATGAGCAAAAAGGTGACACTCGAGCAGGAAGTACCCCAAGGGGGAGTACTGTCACCCACACTCTTCCTGGTATATATAAACGACATTACAGAGAATATACCAAGGAGAGTCCACAGCTCAATGTTTGCAGACGATCTGGCTATGTGGACCTCTGAAAAGAATCTCACCATAGCAAGAAATCTGAAGCAGCAGGCCCTAACATCGCTGGAAGAGTGGGCGAACTCATGGCTGGTCAAAATAAACGAGGAGAAAACCACATGCACAATATTCTCGCTTTCATTAAAACCCCAAAATACCAAATTAAGTCTAAATGGCAAATTCCTGCAGCCAAACGACAACCCAACCTATCTGGGAGTCACATTTGATCGGCGCATGACATGGAAAAGGCAGATTGAGAGAAACCGAATGAGAGCCAGGGAAAGAATGGCAATCATAAGGAAACTTGCTGGCACAAGCTGGGGAGCAGACGAAGGCATACTAAAGAAACTGTACACTGGAAGAGTGAGACCAGTTCTCGAGTATGGCATTGCGGCATGGACAACAGCAGCAAAGGCGAACTTCGATAAAGTTAGCAAACTTCAAAACCAAGCCATGAGAGTTATAACAGGAGGCATGAAGTCAACGCCAATTGTAGAACTTGAAAAGATTACAAAACTGCAATCCATGACCGATAGAAGAGACTGCAGAGCCCAGCTGCAGTCAGAGAAACTCCGAAGACTGACTGACCATCCAATGCACCAGAGACTAAACAATTTGGGAAATGGGAAACTAAAGCGGAGAAACTTTGCAGAAATAGCAAAAGCAAAGATGCACGAAAATCCCATAAACGCACTAACAACACCAAAACCCATCACTACTGTACGAAAACCTACCTGGAGGCAGGATATATTTCCAGAGGTGGTAGAAAATATACCAGGTATTGGAAACAAAAACTGCCAGACTGAAAAAGAAAGGAGAGATACTACCCTTAGCTTCATATCGAAAAGCTACCCAAGCATGGACTGGACCCATGCATACACCGACGGTTCTGTAACAAACACTACACAGAACGGAGGGGCAGGAGCATTCCTGAACCTACCAAATGGCAGAAAAATAACACTCGCTACTGGTAAGTACACAAGCAATTTCAGAGCGGAGGCAGAGGCACTGACGGCGGCAGTGGAAGAAATGGTGACACACAGTGAAAATGAAAGCCATATAGTCCTGCTTACAGATGCTCTCGCCGTAGTCACAGCGCTAAAATGCCAGAAAAACACTGAGCTTAATGACTTAAGAGCAGCACTCTGCAAACTGTGCCAGCAGTCCGCACCAAAAAGGGTAGTGGTACAGTGGGTCCCATCACACTGCAACATCCAAGGCAACGAGGAGGCAGACAGACTGGCAAAAGAAGGTGCAAGACTACCACAAACAGATACTAGTATAACGTACGAAGAGTCAAAACGGCTTATCAAAGCCAGATACATGACCAAATGGGAAACCGAACATACTGGTTACACCAAAAACGATGCCTATTACCAGTTGAACCGAAGAGAGCAGGTCGTTGTCTTCAGACTTCGCACTGGCCACAATAGACTGAGGTACCACCTATTCAACAAATTGAAGATAGGGTGTACCGACGAATGCCCGTGCGGTACTGGTAAAATGACCGCTGAACATCTGCTGCAGAACTGCCCGACATACGAGGATCAGAGAGAGCAGATGTGGCCATCACCAGTGGAACTGCAAGACAAGCTCTATGGCAGTGGCGACAGCCTCAGGATGACCGCCGCTTTTTTCGAAAAAATAATGGTTACTGTCTGACTGCGTACGACGACGAAGAAGAAGAAGTATAAACTATAGCTGTTAGGTAGCTATTGTGTGCGAGTTTCATTATCTAAAATAATGCATCGTTCTATAGCTTTTGCGTTTATCGTGCGACTGTTCTCTGACAAGATCCGATACCTTCCTTGTTCTATGGTTTGTTAATTTGGCATTTTGGGGTGGGAAATGGGTCATAAAGTGGGAAGGAGCCGCGTAGCGCAGTGGTTAGCTCGCTGGCTTCGCATCTGAGTGGTCCTGGGTTCATTCCCCAGTTGAGGCGGTAATGTTTTTTTCAGACCGCAATGGCTCCCGGGTCGACCCAGCCTTAAATGGGTACCGGTTCAGTCCGGGAAGTAAAAGCGGCGAGGGAGAGGAGATGGCTACCGCCCTCATATATAGCCGAGCCTTTGAAATGTGAGATCGCTAACACCTCACACCCCTACAGCAGTAATGATATGGGATACTTTACTTTTTCTTTAAAGTGGGAAATATATTTCTTAGCCGAGTCACATGCATTAATTAGTATAGTGCACATGTTATGTAAATATAGTGAGAGCTCTTGGTTCATGACTGTAAACTGTAAAGGTGGTGGGCGCTCTTAGTTCATGACTTGATACTGTAAAGATGGTGGGCGCTCCTAGTTCATGACTTGATACTGTAAAGGTGGTGGGCGCTCTTGGGTCATGACTTGATACTGTAAAGGTGGTGGGCGCTCTTGGGTCATGACTTGATACTGTAAAGGTGGTGGGCGCTCTTAGTTCATGACTTGATACTGTAAAGGTGGTGGGCGCTTTGGGTCATGACTTGATACTGTAAAGGTGGTGGGCGCTCTTGGGTCATGACTTGATACTGTAAAGGTGGTGGGCGCTCTTGGTTCATGACTTGATACTGTAAAGATGGTTGGCGCTCTTGGGTCATGACTTGATACTGTAAAGGTGGTGGGCGCTCTTGGGTCATGCCTCGATAATGTAAAGGTGGTGGGCGCTCTTTGGTCATGACTCGATACTGTAAAGGTGGTGGGCGCTCTTGGGTCATGACTTGATACTGTAAAGGTGGTGGGCGCTCTTGGGTCATGACTTGATACTGTAAAGGTGGTGGGCGCTCTTGGGTCATGACTTGATACTGTAAAGGTGGTGGGCGCTCTTGGGTCATGACTTGATACTGTAAAGGTGGTGGGCGCTCTTGGGTCATGACTTGATACTGTAAAGGTGGTGGGCGCTCTTGGTTCATGACTCGATACTGTAAAGATGGTGGGCGCTCTTGGGTCATGACTTGATACTGTAAAGGTGGTGGGCGCTCTTGGGTCATGACTTGATACTGTAAAGGTGGTGGGCGCTCTTGGGTCATGACTCGATACTGTAAAGGTGGTGGGCGCTTATGGGTCATGACTCGATACTGTAAAGGTGGTGGGCGCTCTTGGGTCATGACTTGATACTGTAAAGGTGGTGGGCGCTCTTGGTTCATGACTTGATACTGTAAAGGTGGTGGGCGCTCTTGGATCACAACTCTCTAGTTTCTTCCTGTAGTAAGCTTTTGCCAAATTGTGTTGTTATTGTATTGTGCTCTACCAAACGTCAAAATTGAACTCACAAGTGGTGTCTGTTCCATTCCGCCATCTTAAGGAAATATAGATGCTAGTATTAGCAGTATTTTTTTTAAAATCAGGCCCCTAGCAGACCCTGTCTTCGTGGATGAAGTGTTAGAGACTTCATTATACTATGCCAAAGCTTGTGGAAAATGGGGTGGCCCGTTCCATTTCTCGCTGCTGTTATTTACACGACCGTAGGTCTTGTACCCATTTACATATGAACCCCCTGTACAGTTGGGTCAACTGTAGCTTGCCGGTAACGTGAGTTAAACCCCGTACCTTTACCTTGAAAAGCAAGTGCTCTACCACTACACTACAATATTACAGATGAAGCAAATCCTTAATCAAAAATAATTCATACCAGCAAGGATACTTTTTATCAGCTGTCATTAGCAGTCAACCAAAGACATAAGTGATGCACATTTGATCAGTGCAAAGCACAAACTTCAGCTGGAGAGGAGAAATTGACTTGCGAACAGATCAGACGGATGTCTTCAAATAAATAATTGGGTAAGCGACTAGATGAGGCAAACCCTACTGTGTACAGAGAGGATGTGTCAATTACAAGACTCACACGAAAGAACACTGAAATTGAACCAAAAGAAAGATGTGTCTAGATATCTCCGGCTTAGTTGTTCTAGGATATGTATAGCTAAATGCAACTACAAGAAGAGACTGACTTGGAAAAAACCGGGCCACTAATTTAGTCACCTGTACATGTTCCTGTATCCTGGTTGACTTTCATGTCGTTTTACACGCTGCATAAAAAGATGGTGTGTTATGATCTAGAAGATAAATGGTGTGTTATGAACTAGCAGATAAATGGTGTATTATGAACTAGACGATAAATAGTGTGATATAACCGAGAAGATGTGCTATCTAAATATTATCGTGCTATTTTATTGTAATATGTCCCTCTTATTTGATTGCACCCTTACATCCAAATGGGCTTATTAATGTGTAATTGTGATACTCAGCAATCTTATTGAACAAAACTTATGCTCGCTGTTAGGGATTCTTCTTCTTCTTCTTCTTCTGCGTACACAGTCAGACAGTAACCATTATTTTCTCGAAAAAAGCGGCGGTCATCCTGAGACTCTCGCCACTACCATAGAGCTTGTCTTGCAGTTCCACTGGCAATGGCCACATCTGCTCTCTCTGATCCTCGTATGTCGGGCAGTTCTGCAGCAGATGTTCAGTGGTCATTTTACCAGTACCGCACGGGCATTCGTCGGTACACCCTATCTTCAATTTGTTGAAGAGGTGGTACCTCAGTCTGTTGTGGCCAGTGCGAAGTCTGAAGACAACGACCTGCTCTCTTCGGTTCAACTGGTAATAGGCATCGTTTTTGGTGTAACCAGTATGTTCGGTTTCCCATTTGGACATGTACCTGGCTTTGATAAGCCGTTTTGACTCTTCGTACGTCATACTGGTATCTATTTGTGGTAGCCTTGCACCTTCTTTTGCCAGTCTGTCTGCCTCCTCGTTGCCTTGGATGTTGCAGTGTGACGGAACCCACTGTACCACTACCCTTTTTGGTGCGGACTGTTGGCACAGTTTGCAGAGTGCTGCTCTTAAGTCATTAAGCTCAGTGTTTTTCTGGCTTTTTAGCGCTGTGACTACTTCGAGAGCATCTGTCAGCAGGACTATATGGCTCTCATTTTCACTGTGTGTTACCATTTCTTCCACTGCCGCCCTCAGTGCCTCTGCCTCTGCTCTGAAATTGCTCGTGTACTTACCAGTAGCGAATGACAGTGTTATTTTTCTGCCATTTGGTAGGTTCAGGAATGCTCCTGCCCCTCCGTTCTGTGTAGTGTTTGTTACAGAACCGTCGGTGTATGCATGGGTCCAGTCCATGCTTGGGTAGCTTTTCGTTATGAAGCTTAAGGTAGTGTCTCTCCTTTCTTTTTCGGTATGGCAGTTTTTGTTTGCAATACCTGGTATATTTTCTACCACCTCTGGAAATATATCCTGCCTCCAAGTAGGTTTTCGTACAGTAGTGATGGGTTTTGGTGTTGTTAGTGCGTTTATGGGATCTTCGTGCATCTTTGCTTTGGCTATTTCTGCAAAGTTTCTCCGCTTTAGTTTCCCAGTTCCCAAATTGTTTAGCCTCTGGTACATTGGATGGTCCGTCAGTCTTCGGAGTTTCTCTGACTGCAGCTGGGCTCTGCAGTCTCTTCTGTCGGTCATGGATTGCAGTTTTGTAATCTTTTCAAGTTCTACAATTGGCGTTGACTTCATGCCACCTGTTATGATTCTCATGGCTTGGTTTTGAAGTTTGTTAACTTTATCGAAGTTCGCCTTCGCTGCTGTTGTCCATGCCGCGATGCCATACTCGAGAACTGGTCTCACTCTTCCAGTGTACAGTTTCTTTAGTATGCCTTCGTCTGCTCCCCAGCTTGTGCCAGCAAGTTTCCTCATGATCGCCATTCTTTCTCTGGCTTTCATTCGGTTTCTCTCAATCTGACTTTTCCATGTCATGCGCCGATCAAATGTGACTCCCAGATAGGTTGGGTTGTCGTTTGGCTGCAGGATTTTGCCATTTAGGCTTAATTTGGTACTTTGGGGTTTTAATGAGAGCGAGAATTTTGTGCACGTGGTTTTCTCCTCGTTTATTTTGACCAGCCATGAGTTCGCCCACTCTTCCAGCGATGTTAGGGCCGTTTGCATCCGATTTCTTGATATGGTGAGATTCTTTTCAGAGGTCCACATAGCCAGATCGTCTGCAAACATTGAGCTATGGACTCTTCTTGGTATATTCTCTGTAATATCGTTTATATATACCAGGAAGAGTGTGGGTGACAGTACTCCCCCTTGGGGTACTCCCTGCTCGAGTGTCACCTTTTTGCTCATCTGTCCTTGTACTTGGACTCTGGCCGTTCTTTGTTTGAGGTAGTGGTTGATCCACTTGTACATCTTCCCACAAACATCACTTCTTCTTAGCTTGACTCTAAGTCCATCCTTCCAGACTTTGTCAAATGCCTTTTCCAGATCCACCCAAACAGCTACTGTGTGTTTCTGTGCCTGGTAGGCATCTTCTATCTCCTGGGCTATGAGGATGACCTGGTCCTCAGTGGATCTGTGCTGTCTAAAGCCGGCTTGCTGTGGAATTAGTATTCGTTTTTCTTCCAGATGCCACATCAGTCTGGTGTTTATCATCCGTTCCATCAGCTTGCCGACACAGCTCAGTAGGCTTATGGGCCTGTATCCATTCGGATCTGTTTTGTCCTTTCCTGTTTTTGGTACTGGTACCAGTATTGCATCTTTCCATGCCTGGGGTACAATACCCCTTTTCCAGCTTTGGTTCAGGACTGATAGTAGTTTTTTCTTCGCTGTTTGGCCCAGCCCCATCAGCATTTCGTTTGTTATCCCGTCTTTTCCGGGAGATTTCCTTCTCTTTAGTGTTCTCATAGCCTCTTCCATTTCGCGCATTGTTAGTTTGGCCATCATGTGCTCTTCAGGAGCCGTATTTATGTTTTCGTGCCCCTTTAGCTCTTCGCTAATGTCTGTATGCTTATCTGCAGGGACCTCGATGTGGTTTGCTCTGGCATAGTGATCGACAAAGGCGTTTGCGGCTTTCTTACCTGTGATCAAGTTCTCGCCTTGCTTGATAGTAATTTGTTTATTTGACGGGGTTTCGTCGTTCATGGCTCTGACTAGCTTCCATAGCTTGTTCCCTTCTTTGTCCAGGTTTAAACTTTCCGTTTTATTTTTCCAACTTTCTCTTGCTGTTTGCTTGAGAGTGTGTTTGTACTTCGCCGCGGCGGCTTTGAGGGCGATGTTTGCCTCCACGGATTTTTCTCGTTCTGCCATGTTCCTAGCATTTGTTACCGCATCTTCCACTTTCTGTAACTCATCATTCCAGTAGGGCTTATAGTTTTTCCTAGCTCCTCTTGGGATGGTTTCAGTGGCGGCTTGCATTATTGCCTTGCTTAGGCTCTCTACCATGGGCTTCATTTTGGTGTTTCGTGTGTTGATGGTTTCACACAGCCCATCTGTCAGGATTGCAAATCTGTCCCAGTCGGCTCGTTTGTAATTCCAACGTGGGAGCGGTTTTGTTTCCTGTGGGCCTACTTCCATGTCAATGGTTAGTCTGATCGGCCTGTGGTCGCTACCTGCCAGTTGGTTTAGCACCTGGCGGTCTATTTTATAGTGTATGTCCTGTGTGGAGAAGGCCAAATCTGGAGTCGAGGTGGTATGCCATGTTCTTGAATAGAAGCTAGGGCTATCCTCCGGCCTATTGATTAGGGAGAGATTTGCATCTATCTCCCAATCTTCCACTTCGTCACCTCTGCTGTCTGTGTCAGAGTATCCCCATCTCTCCGAGTGGCTGTTGAAATCTCCAACCACTATGCAGTTGGAGTCTCTGACCTCCATACTCGAGAGCGATAGGTCTCTGTTTGGTGGTCCGTACAGATTGAAAATGCGGAGCTTCGTCTCTTGAGCCATTATGTCAACTCCTACAATTTCTGCTTGTCCGGTGTGATTGACAGGTACCGCGCTACTCGGTATGCTGTTTCTGGTCAGTATCAGGACCCCTCCTTTGTGGCCTTCTATATCTAGACGGAAAGTCTGGTATCCTCTGATTGAGAATTTATGGTTTTTGTTGAGGTGCGTTTCCTGGATACATGCCACGTCAATCTTACCTTCATGCAGGTGATGTGTTAGGGAAAGTTTTTTGTTAATGACTCCCTCCGCATTCCACTGTAATATTCTGAGGGTCTTGAGGTTTTGGCCAATAGTCGTTTCCCCATAGCCATGTGCCTTGACTCCACGACACATGGGTGGGTGACCACCAGTAGTCAAGGGTGGGCCCCTTCGAGGCGTGGGGCCCGGCGCTATCGCTGCCTGGCGGGTCTCCTCAGGATGAGCGCCATACGTTTTTCGAATAGGTTGTGCTGCCATCATACTGTGATTTACGTTGCACTGTTTTGTTAGGCTTGCGGCCCCGTGCATCCGATTTCAACAGGCGTTTCTGTAGGGATGCCCTCCTTAGCCTTTGGCTGTCCCCAGCCTATCTGCAAGGCAGCAGTTGTTTACGATCAGAGTTTTCTCTCCTATGGAAGTTGTCTTACCAGACTATCGAGTCTTCACTACTCGTGTCTATAGGGTGCAATGATGGTATGTGATATATGAGATGGACTGGTTTACCCGGAAGAGAGGCAGTCCAGTGTGTCTGTATCCCAGGATCGTCACGTCCTGCCAGAAACGTAGCATTTGCATGTGAGTGGGGTATCTCTTTGTCCCTTTATTTTCTTGGCTTCTATGCAGGGATGGTACGCCTAGCATTCCCCGCCACCTGGGGTGTTGACACAGTGGGGCAGGTGTGCAATGTCCGCTGGTCTGCATCTCTTCTGCGTCCAGCATGATAGTTATGGCTGATAACGTACAGAGGTAGATATCGTAACCGGAGTGCATTTAGCCAGAGGACAAGCCTGGTAATGTCACAGAGATGTTGATCGCCTGGTGTGCGGACAACTCTCATGGTCAGTGGTTGAGTCTTGACAGTTCACAGTGTGGTGGCTGCTCTACTGTTTTCGACACCCCGACCAGGTTCTAAGTCTTTGGTTGGTGTTTTTCGCACCCCATCGCCGTATAGGGTGAGTATCAAGCAGTTTTCCGCCCGCTTTGATTTGCGGGCGGCAAGGACCTCTTACTGTGGCTCTACCTGATAGGGCTGGGGCGCAAGCCCCAGGTCCCGAGCATGTAGGAGCCTCCCATTGCAGTGGTGCTGAGATTTTGGGCGGGATTGCGGCTTTCAAGGGTTCGGCCGTAATCCCCCACATGGTAGCCTCGCGCCCTTGGCTTATCAGCCTGGTACGTGAACCAAAGTGTCTGCGGCTCCTCTCGATTTGAGCTGGTTTTCCGTAGCAACGCCCTGTCATTTGTAGGGTAAAACTGACCTGTCTTCAGATCTATTTCCAGCACCCGTTCACTATTTGGTCAGACGAATTTATTGAGGGCTTTTGTTTGTCAATGACCAGGTATTTGAAATCTGCGGAGTTAAACACGATTTCCGTAGCGTTCTTTCATTTGAGCTGACTTGTCGTCCGTGAGTCTAATACCAGCGTACGTTCATTATTAGACCCAAACGGCAGTGCTCTCAATTTGTCAGTTGTTCTACAGTATTGGCGTGTTCAGTCAAATTAAGCCGCAGGTTCCACACCTGGCGGTGCCCTTCCGTCAATTCCCTTAGCGAGATAATCAAGTTTCTTAAAGGGTAGCCCCAAAGATTTTCGAGGGTCTAATTCCAGCACATGTTCTCTATTAGACCCCACTAAGGTGTACTTTTTGATAGTCATTCTGCAGTATTGGCGTGGTAAGTTAACTTAGGTCTCAGGCTCCACTCCTGATAGTGCTCTTCCGTCAATTCCTTTATCAAACACTGGATGCAGACAAAACCGAGCCACAGGGGACATAACCCCAGATTTCTGGGGGTCTAAATCCAGCACCAGTTCCATATTAGACTCCAGAAGAGTGGTCTCGGCATGTCAATCATTTCAGTGTTGGCCGTGTTGAGTCAAATTAAGCCGCAGGCTCCACTCCTGGTGGTGCCCTTCCGTCAATTCCTTTACGTTTCAGCTTTGCAACCATACTTCCCCCGGAACCCAAACACTTTGGTTTCCCGGAAGCTGCCCGCAGAGTCATCGAAGCAACTCCTGCGGATCGCTAGTCGGCATCGTTTATGGTCAGAACTACGACGGTATCTGATCGTCTTCGCGCCTCTGACTTTCGTTCTTGATTAATGAAAACATTCTTGACAAATGCTTTCGCAGTAGCTCGTTTTGCGGCGATCCAAGAATTTCACCTCTAACGCCGCAATACGAATGCCCCCGTTTGTCCCTGTTAATCATTACCTCCAGTTCCGAAAACCAACAAAATAGAACCGAGGTCCTATTCCATTATTCCATGCACCATTATTCAGGCAGCCGAGGCCTGCTTTGAACACTCTAATTTTTTCAAAGTAAACGCGCCGGCCACCCAGGACGCTCAGCGAAGAGCACCCGTGGGAGAGAGCCGGCAGACGGTAGGGCAGGAGACAACGGGCAGTGAACCGGCGCGAGCCGGACCGCCCGCCTGCGCCTGAGATCCAACTACGAGCTTTTTAACTGCAACAACTTTAATATACGCTATTGGAGCTGGAATTACCGCGGCTGCTGGCACCAGACTTGCCCTCCAATAGATCCTCGTTAAAGGGTTTAAAGTGTACTCATTCCAATTACGGGGCCTCGAAAGAGTCCCGTATTGTTATTTTTCGTCACTACCTCCCCGTGCCGGGAGTGGGTAAGTTGCGCGCCTGCTGCCTTCCTTGGATGTGGTAGCCGTTTCTCATGCTCCCTCTCCGGAATCGAACCCTGATTCCCCGTTACCCGTTACAAACATGGTAGGCATGTCACGTACCATCGACATTTGATAGGGCAGACATTTGAAAGATGCGTCGCCGGCACATGAGGCCATGCGATCAGCACAAAGTTATCCAGAGTCACCAGTGGGGACGCCGCAACCCCGCGAGGGGAAACGACGATTGGTTTTGAACTAATAAAAGCGCTCTTTCCGCGAGGGTCGGAGCTTGGTAAGCATGTATTAGCTCTAGAATTGCCACAGTTATCCAAGTAGGATCGTGTCATCTAAGGAACCTCGACTGATTTAATGAGCCATTCGCGGTTTCACCGTGAGACAGTGTGAACTTAGACATGCATGGCTTAATCTTTGAGACAAGCATATGACTACTGGCAGGATCAACCAGATATCTGTCGGAGACGTACGTACTGCGCACACCGGTCGGCGGAGGAAGGGTGTGTAAAAAGCCTCACTGGGACGGCCGCAGGGACCGACTGACGGGACGGACGGACGGTTGTTCCACCCGTCCCTCACTCCGTCGACCTAGGACCGCCTGACAGGGGCCTCCCACACGCACCAGACGACCGACCGACCGGGCTCGCTCGAGGAGGGATGGCAGCGCTCTGTGCAGAACGGATCCCAACGACCTCGGCGACGAATTTCACTGGGACTAGAGACACAATTTGGCCTGCCCTTCTCCGTAGGGAGAGAACGCAGGGCCTCGAGGCAACGATTCCTGCTTTCCATTTGCCGGTCACAAGCTCTTTGCGAGAGTCGGACCACCAGCGAGACGTACTGTCGAGCTCTGCTATAAGCCTTAGATAAATCACCAGGGACGGACCACGTTTCCTGATACGGACCAGACTAGCGCACCTCGGTGGAGGAGCCACTACCACAAACCGCACCCAATTCGCACTACGGGGAAAGGCAGGCGAGCGTTTTCCGCAAGCCCGCGCTATCGCTCCGCCTGGCGGGACTGAGATCGCTTTACGAACACTGGATGAAATTGAGTCGCTGCGGCGAGACAACTACCCCAGATTGTTAGGGATTCAATGTTAGAGACTTCGCAGTGTTAGCGATTCTATAAAAATATTGGTAAAGTAATAGTCTTAGAATTGTTTGTTATTTTCATTTTAAAACAGCATAATTTAAGCAAAATTTTCTAGTATATCTTAATTATGGTGGTCGTGTTGTTGTTTGCAAATGCCCACAATGAATAGGTTACTCTTTTGTACGCCCTGAAAAGGACGTTAAGTGGCGGGTTGCTGTAGCTTTCCTCACATCCCGAGGGTACTGATGAAGGTGGACCGGGGTCCTCCAGGCGGTTGTGTTATGCTTTGCTTCATCTACGTGTCACTCACTACTTCGGGAATCACGTCGATCCCTCACCTCGTTAGCCAGGCTGCCATGAAAACAGCCCAATTACAGGGAGGGCTACTAGGAATCAGAGGTGAGGGTCTTGGCCAGTATGGTTTGCCCGACCAGACGTTATTCTTTCTTCCATAATTATGGTGCGTATTTACACATACCTCTGCAATGTATGTTATCATTGATTACCCGCATTTCTAAGTGGGTTATCAGTGAAAACTCGCATAATTGTCAGAACATGCTTCTAGTTCAACGTTATCAGTTACTTTTTCTGATCCCCTAGGGAAATGGACATTTTTATTTTGTTCCTTGAAGTTCACTAACATAATTATAAAAAATGGAAATATGAAGTGCAGAGTTCTACGTGATGGGCATCTATATGGGCCCTTTGAGATAAGAACTGGTGTGCATCAGGCATGTCCCTTATCACAATACCTCTGTCTGTTGGATATTTGCTGGATGATGGAGAATACAACTTCAACCAGCGAGGATGGAATTCAGTGGTATTTGACAAAACGGCTTGACAGTCTGGAAATTGCTGATTATTTTTTATGAGATGAGGTTTGTCAGTTTCTTTCATGTTGCATTTCCTTCCGTATAGTAATTTACATATGGGTTTACTGGAGCGTATGAATCAGGAAGATCTTCTTCTTCTTCTTCGTACGCAGCCAGACAGTAACCATTATTTTTTCGAAAAAAGCGGCGGTCATCCTGAGGCTGTCGACACTGCCATAGAGCTTGTCTTGCAGTTCCACTGGTGATGGCCACATCTGCTCTCTCTGATCCTCGTATGTCGGGTAGTTCTGCAGCAGATGTTCAGCGGTCATTTTACCGGTACCGCACGGGCATTCGTCGGTACCACCTATCTTCAATTTGTTGAATAGGTGGTACCTCAGTCTATTGTCGCCAGTGCAAAGTCTGAAGACAACGACCTGCTCTCTTCGGTTCAACTGGTAATAGGCATCGTTTTTGGTGTAACCAGTATGTTCGGTTTCCCATTTGGTCATGTATCTGGCTTTGATAAACCGTTTTGACTCTTCGTACGTCATACTAGTATCTGTTTGTGGTAGTCTTGCACCTTCTTTTGCCAGTCTGTCTGCCTCCTCGTTGCCTTGGATGTTGCAGTGTGATGGGACCCACTGTACCACTACCCTTTTTGGTGCGGACTGTTGGCACAGTTTGCAGAGTGCTGCTCTTAAGTCATTAAGCTCAGTGTTTTTCTGGCTTTTTAGCGCTGTGACTACGGCGAGAGCATCTGTAAGCAGGACTATATGGCTTTCATTTTCACTGTGTGTCACCATTTCTTCCACTGCCGCCCTCAGTGCCTCTGCCTCCGCTCTGAAATTGCTTGTGTACTTACCAGTAGCGAATGACAGTCTTATTTTTCTGCCATTTGGTAGGTTCAGGAATGCTCCTGCCCCTCCGTTCTGTGTAGTGTTTGTTACAGAACCGTCGGTGTATGCATGGGTCCAGTCCATGCTTGGGTAGTTTTTCGATATAAAGCTTAGTAAGGAAGATCGAAATCGGTACCTTGGCTGTTAGAAGCGAGCACTTTGCCACTCACAGTTTTGACAGTAGCGTGTAAATAGAGGAAAGCTTTCACGGATATTCAACAAAATATTTTGGTAACGCTAGCTCCAATTGTAAGGTCTTATCTCAAGTTCAAATGAGATGCTCAGCATTATACTAAATATATAAGTTTAACTAGCAGATAGCTAGTTAAAGATAACTAGTCAGATATGGTTTGACATCGCTCTGTGATCTTCTTTTTCATCTTCAACTTCTTCATCATACACTTCTTGATTGGCGTTCGTTCTGAAACGGACGTTATGACGCTGTATTGTAGTTAACGGCGATGATGCGATAACTGCGCTTTTCAGTCCAACACTCTATTTCAGCGGACTTTTTTGGGTACCGGGTGTGCGTTGCCACTGCAAGCCGTATTCCATTAGCCAATCTAGACTAGTACCGCCTGTTTCCAAGGCCCCCGCTGACCCTGATGCACGCAGCCTATTAGGAATCGCTGTCTGCTGTCAGCCCATTATCTCTTCTTGTAGACACTAACTTAACCTGTTCTCAACTACCCAGTTGAAGACACTTGACAGATAGCTCGACAAGTATACCCTACCTGGAAACTATGGGGATCTTATTTGACAATTTGGCATGTCTCAGTAGTGGTATATATTCTAAATATATTATTGTAGCTTGAGCAATATACAACACAACAAAATAATTGGTTTAGAGACAGTTTTGGACCATGCCTCAGCACATGCCACCTTTTATTTGCTTGATTTGGTAATAATCTACTTGCATGTAACCGCCACTGACCACTTTTCTAGGTTGTTGTTTTTTTCCAGGTACCATTGGTATTCAGTTTTATCACAATATCTCTTTACCGCTATCGCTCTCATTCAACATCTCTCTTTCTCACGTTGTTTTTCACTCTCTCAATATCTCTCTCTTTTAAACTCGTATCTCTCAGGCTTCCTTACCTCTCTATTTCTCTCTCTCTCTCTTTCGCTCTTCTCTCTCTCTCTCTCTCTCTCTCTCTCTCTCCACATCTTGACGAAGAACGGGTAGTAGAACTAAGTATGAATTACAAGCTTCCTTTACGTTCGCTTTCAAAGAACCACCTCCATTTCACTCATATCTTTGTTGTTGGGGAACCACTAGATAGTTATTGTTGCTTAGATGTTTGCCTCACTAGTTTCTACTGGCGGAGGCGCTCCATTTTCCACCCTAGACCGTAGTCCATTGGGCGATATCAGGACGCACAAACCAGTGCTTGGATGCATGTGTGTGTCTGTATGTCCCTAACCTAGTGTTTTAGTGATGCAAGAGTGTTTCATGTCATTTCTTGATCCTCTCGTTGATCCTTCCTGTCATTGATAGGTGGTTTCCAATTAATTGTTTTATTTTGGTTTTTTTCCATTGGTTCTTTGGGTGTTTTTTTTAAATTATTTTTAAATTTTGTGGTATTCTGCCCGGTTTCGGAGGCAGTCTTACTTTGGATTTCCAGGGATTGGGGTGCCAAAAAGTGGGAATGGGTTTATTTATTTTTATGTCCACACCTCACTTGTCTTCTTTTTTTTTCTTCTTCCAAAAATTGTTAGGGACCATATTTTTTTTCTTTAAATCATCATCATATATTTGCAAAAGAAAGTGAGGATGCAATGAAATGATATGTGCAAAGTTGATCTATGAAACGGAATGATTATGAGGATGCAAAATATATATATATATAAACTTTAAATCAATTAAAATTAAACATTGTATAAGTAAAATAAATGATTCTTCTGCTTGGCTCGAGGAACATCGGCAATGACTTCTCAGGATAGAGAACTGATTAGTTATTAATAATTCATGGGGTTCTGTGAGATCTCACGGCTGTGTATTTTTATCACTCTGTGCCAACATTTAGTTGTGTGCCAACATTTAGTCGAATTCTGAAGCGTTTTCTTTTAAGGTACAACATTTTCCATTGAAACTTTTGTCCTTTTTTCTGAATCGTTTACTTTAATTCAAAGATACACGTGAAATGTTGTATTAGTCTAGCAAAACACATTCTTGAATGGTTGAATTATAGACCCTCATAAAAAATGTATGGGAAAACCTCAACCACAACAAAACAGCACTTTGAATAGATGGAATAACTAGTCTGTATTATTGTATTAATTAATGTATCTTTGTGTTTGACATTTATTATGATTTTCGGCGGTTCTAGATTTAATTTAAATAACAAATTTTTGTTGTGGTTAAATAGTCACATGCCTTCTTGTCGTGAAGATATGTTTATTAGTGCACACCTTCATGCACACCTTCATGCACACAAAATAGACGCAGATGTATAATTTCAATTCTCTTTCTCTCAGTAACACTTTTTCCACCGTCTCTTCACACGCATATTTACTCTTCTTTTTCTCTATATCACTTACTTTATTACCGTTTCTCTATCAGATATTTTCTATTTCTCTGTGTCATATACTTTATCACCGTCCATCTGTCAGATATTTTCTCTTTCTCATATAATTTATCTTCATCTTTCTAACACACACTTTATATCCGTCTCTTTGTCTCTCTCTTTCTCTGTGTATCTCTCTATATGTTTCTCTCTCTCTCTCTCTCTTTCTATACCTCAGACTCTATCTCATTCTCATACACATTTTCTTCATATATTTTTCAAATGTATCTCCATCACTTTTAACATAAACATGATCTCCATCACTGTCGCGCATACTCTCTCTTTCACATACTTTCTCTTCTTCATGTACTTTCTCTCCTACACGTACTTTCCCTCATACACATACTTTCTCTCCTACACGTACTTTCTCTTTCAAATATTTTCTCTCCCACACTTACTTGCTCTCTTTCACATACTTTCTCTTTTTTACATACTTTCTTTCTTTCACATAGTTTCTCTCTTTCGCATACCTTTTCTCTTTCACATACTTTCTCTCTTTCACATGTTTTCTCCCTTTCACAAATTTTCTCTCTTTCACATACTTTCTCTCTTTCGCACACTTTCTCCCCTTCCCATACTTTCTCCCCTACACATACTTTCTCCCCTACACATACTTTCTCCCCTACACATACTTTCTCCCCTACACATACTTTCTCCCCTACACATACTTTCTCCCCTACACATACTTTCTCCCCTACACATACTTTCTCTTTTTCACATACGTTCTCTCTTTCACATACTTTCTCTCTTTCACATACTTTCTCTCTTTCACATAGTTTCTTTCCACATACTTTCTCTCATACACATATTTTCTCCTTGTTTCACTCACACTTCCTAACCCTCTGACGTTTTCTTTTACTCCTTCACACACTTTCTCTCTATCTATGATGTGTTTTATTTCCTTCTCTCATTTTATTTTGTCGCTGTCCTTCACACACACACTCGCACACGCACGCACACACACACACTCACACTCTCTCTCTCTCTCTCTTTGTCTCTATCTTGCTTGTACACACATAGCTTATATTTCTCTGTTACGCACATACTGTAATTCCATATTTTTTATATTACATATACTTTTCCTCCCCAACCTCTCTATTCACCCCGTGTCTAGGTACTTAAGTGTTTCTCATTTCAATAGAAAGCATTGCCTTTAATTTTACACAATTCTCCTGGCTAAATAATGTACAACTGTGTACTAATTCGTACACAAACTGTCCAGTTATGTTTACTATCAATGACTGGTCAGCCGTACAGCTTGTATCATTCTTTGATTGTTGGTTTTTGTTCAACATCAGTATTCCAGGACATGTATGAAGTTCTACCATTCTCTTCCTATGATACTCATTTGGCCGATATTGAAACGCAGAAAATGTATGTACCTTCGGAAACATAATATATATTAACCTGTCGTCAATTCTGTGACGGGCGTTCGAGTGACATGGTTGCTAAAGCGTTCGAGTGACATGGTGGCTAAAGCGTTCGAGTGACATGGTGGCTAAAGCGTTCGAGTGACATGGTGGCTAAAGCGTTCGAGTGACATGGTGTCTAAAGGTTTCAAGTGACATAGCGGCTAAAGGTTTCAAGTGACATAGCGGCTAACGGTTTCAAGAGACATAGCGGCTAAAGGTTGCAAGGGACATAGTGGCTAAAGGTTTCAAGTGACGTAGCGGCTAATGCGTCTGAATGACATAGCGGCTAAAGGTTGCAAGGGACATAGCATATGAAGGGTTTGAGTGACATAGCGACTAAAAGTCTCTAACAATTGCTCCTTTATTTATCCATGTGTATCATTTCCACAAGCAATCTAAGGCTGCAGCTTTTACACACCACAATTTTTTCAGCAAATTGCTGGCATCTTTAGCTTTGCTCTCGGCTGTTTACTTTGACTAAATATTCAGATCTACTTTGCTCTTGGGTTCCTGATTACTTTGACTGTGAATCTTTAGATCCAGTTTTATTTCACCATTCATCATTTCTCTTGTGCTTTTCAGTCAGGGAAATGTATTACTTTACTCGCTGTAATAATAATAGTTACTCATCACAAGCCAAGATGGCGATAGGAACAGACTTGTTCTGCGAAATTTTTTTTCATTTGACTGAAAAGATCAATTCTGACACGGCAGCCCCTGCCACACCTGGATAAAACGTTCAAAAAGTTGTCTGTGGAGCTGGTGGGTTTTCTATCCGCAACACGCTTTCTCTGAACCTCCACGATGGTGTTACCCTCTGCGATCTGAGCACATGTGGTGATGCAAGCGCCTGGTGGAATGGTTCTGTGCAAACATCTGCCAGGAGTTGATAACAGTATTGAAGCTTTTTAGGAACACTTTTAAGGAGTCTCTATAGCGTTTCTTTTATCTCCCTGGTGAGCGACTGTCAGTTCTGAGCTCCCCTTATAGCAGCGGATTGGGAAGGCGCTCTTCGGACATGCGGGACACATATCTCGTCTATTTTATCTGGACTTTTTGTAGAATAGAACAGTATGGAGTTCAACATGTTCGACTTCCTAAAAATGTCAGTGTTTGCCAATTTGTCCTGCCACTCTATCCTGAACAGACTCCGCAGACAGCTGAGATGAAAACGATTTAGCTGTCTAGCTTGTCTGCTATGTATTATACATGCTTCGCAGGCATGCAACACAGTTGTTAATATTACATCGCGAAACACTTTTACCTTAGTGGCGACGCTGATGCAGTTCAATACATTTGCTGGGAGTTTCCCATACGCAGAGCTCGCCTTTACAATTTCTGCTGTTGACCTCAAAGTCGATATTCGCCTCTCTGGTGAGGGAATTGCCTAGGCAGGTGAGGTTATCGACTGCCTAGAGACGTAAGTTCTGTAGGCAATGTTTGGTTAGATTTAGACTTCCCAAAAACAGACTGGATCGTGAGGCCAAAGTTACAGCTCGCCGCTGATAACTTCGTTATGGTTGACTGCATATCGTGTTCTAAGCAGGTGTTAATGGCGCAGTCGTCAGTGAACAGGATATACAAGATCGTGTCTTCACTCACCTTGGTGTAAGACTTCATACGTCTCGCATTGAACATCCAACCTTGCGTGATGTATGTTATATGCATGTAATGAGCAGCTTCGTGTACATCATCAGAGAACATTGCTGGAAAGACCATGCTAAATAGTGTCGGTGCTAGCATGCATCCAAGTTTGACATGTTGGTGTCTGGGAAGGCTTCAGACAGTTCTCCCTCATACAGTACTCGAAACATCATGACACTGGCGGACAACAATAATGAATCTGCCGGAGCAGCCAAACGTTCCCATGATTTGCAAGAGTCCTTCCCTATTGACAAAAAGTGTGTATTTCACAATGCTGTTCTTGACATTTCACTTGGAGTTGACGCGTTACAAGTACCATGTCGTCGGTCTCACGACCCGCACGAAAACCACACGTTTGTGGAAGTAGATTGTGCTCAAAGTCACCAGTTAGGCGGTTGAAAAGGTTCGGGTCAGAATTTAGCCAGCTATTGACATCATTTCCTTCAGATGTAGCACTTCGCTAATCCCCTGACTATTATTAATTGTGATGTCTTAATTTCTGCAAGCATAACTTAGTTGAACATTTCCCGGAACATCTGCATCATTCAATTGGCCTAGTTCCTAGAATAACCAGAACCACCGTACCTGGTCAAAGACACCACTTGCTGAAAATCATGACGGTTTACGTAAATCCATCCAATGCAAGGATAGTTAAATTGACAAAGCTTTCGTCCAACGACTACGAATATTTTTCCAATTGTAGTGTATTAATAATATTTTTACGGCTTTGGATGTTCTCTTTACATAACGCGTATTGCTCTGCATGCCAGCAATAGCCTTTAAATTGTCACCTCTCTCTCTCTCTCTCTCTCTCTCTTTTCTCTCTTCTCTATTCTCTCTATCTCTTCTCTCTTAGCACACATGAAGACATCCTCACCATCCCACGCCACTCTTCTCTGTCAGCGGTCGCTCCCTGTGCCTCTTCTGGTCGGAGATTGGTCCATTTTTGTTATGTTGTCCTCCCGTCTCTTTTTGGGCTGGCCTCTTCGTCGTCTGCCTTGCACCTTTCCGTGCAGAATCGTATTTGCAAAACCATTTGATCTTGATATGTGACCGTACCCAGCGAGTTTCCTTCTTTTGACAGTTGCCAAGAGGTCTTCAAAAGGCCCTATTGCTGTTGTAATTATATCTCGTATTTCCTCATTTGTAACTCTTTCTTCGGAAACATCTCATCTCCAAGGCCTGTATCCTTCGCTGAAGGTCAGCTGTAACTGTCCATGTCTCACAAGCATAAAGGAATATTGACAGGACCAATGTACGCATTAATCTGATTTTCGTGCAAAGTGCTAACCGTTTATCTTGCCAGATTTTGTTAAGCCATGCAAGCGCCGCTATTGTCTGTGCTTATTCTGGCCAACACCTCACATTTTGATCCTTCATCACTGACAATCGAACCCATATATATCGATATTTAAAACTGTATGCTGACTATTTGATTTTATGTTTTACACGCCCGTATTAAAACCAAAAAGACTGTCTGCTTTTCAGACTAGGTTAAGGTTGTATCATAGCAAATGAAGTGTTAAATCATTCATTATTCTATTCCTCCGCTTCTTATGTGTTGGACGGCAGGCTTTTCCCCTCACTGCCTTTCCTTCTCTAACTGTAAAGAATGTACTTATTTCTAAAGAGTCGAATTAGGTTTGCCAATATCTACGATCGAAATTCGTATGTCTGCCTTTAAAAGCGAGCGTTCTGCCACTGTCACATACATGCATGCATTCAAACAGTATATTTTATGTACGATATTTATATATTCTATTTTATATACACACGTGCACACACAACACAGACACACATAGATAGAGAGAGAGAGAAATAGAGAGAGAGAGAGAGGTATGCGTCGCATAGCACCAACGACATGCGATTAGCACGTTGTGCGAAAACTATACTTAGCTATGTTATATGGGATACTGTAGTATATCAGTGTTTACTAAATAACATATATACTATACAGTACTGTATTTCAGTGAGGTTAATACTTGCGTTTGTAATTCAACCAACGTACTGGTTCTCGCTTTAATATTCGCTGCTCTTCTACGATCGTCATGTTTAATTACATTTTGTTTTACGTCCAAATCGATGCCTGTTGCTGCTGCTATAACCAGAACTCGTTTTCCTGGACTTGAGAACCAAAATGTATTTCGCGGTAATGTATTTTCTAGAAAGAAAAAAAAACAGACTTTGAGAAAGAAAATTTTATACAGCTTAAGATAAGCACGATTCGGAAAATGTAATACTGTTACCAACGTTTCGAAGCATAAGCTGTTATTCTGCAAACGTTTGTAAGTAGGGAAAGTTCACATTAAAATTACAATAGAATGTACAGCACATTGTGCACTTAGGTCAGTGATAGACTTTTATTATGCCTATGAAGACATACATATTGCATTATGTTATATACGTACTATCATATATACGTCTGTCATCTTTATTACAAGAGACACGAGATACACGTGTTGTGTGCGAAGTTGTAGCTTTCGCTACGTTTGGGTTATGTTACAACGACCTGTTCTCCTATCGGTATTTTTGACATCTAATAAGACCTCATAGGACCAGGACATGTATGCGGTCGAATATTGCCCGAGCGGATATTATGCGCCGCATAATTGTGCGTGCGTGCGCTCATGTTTTTTCCCTCACAAGATTACCTAAATGAGTTGCCTGTACGTGTTCATTTCAGATTTTCTTCTGCGCCTTAAATGGGAGCATGCGACCACAGCCACACTTTGCCTCCTTACATGCATCATACAACAATACATACATTTGCCTTTGTAGATGTGTATGTTTTATAAATGTATTAGTATGAGGATGTTCCATGCACAACCCTGCTTATTCACATTTTACAATATAATGAAATGACCATATTATTACCTCCGCAATCATGATCGCCCGAGAGGTATGCGTACTCACAACCACACATGTATTGAGTTGTGTGTGTAATCATTTGAGATTTGCCTTCTTTTATACATGTCTCTTTTCTCTTTCGCCTTCTATCACCCAGGGATGCATAGGTCATCAACCAACCCTCGCCAAGCAGCTCTGTCCTGTGCAATCTTTTCCACTTCCTTTAGCTTTTTTCTGTTTTCTTTACTTCCGCCTCCAGATTTCGTCTTCATGTATTCCTTGGTCTGCCTATGCCTCTCCTTCCCTGGGGGTTCCACGACAGGGACTGCCTGGTGATACTGGCCTGGAGCTTTCTTAATGTATGACCCATCCATCTCCACTTTATTCCTAAGATTTCCTGTTCAAATTTACCTTGTCCCGCTCTCTCACACAGTCTGCCGTTTGTAATTTTGTCAAAATATTGTATATCAAGAATCTTTCTCAGGCATCTGTTGACAAAACCCTGCAGTCTTCTGCCATTGTCTTTGGTCATCCTCCAGGTTTCCGTTCCACACAGCAGGACTGGCTTCACATTTTAATTGAAAATCCTTATTTTTGTCTTCCGTCTCACTTCCTTGGAGTTCCATCTTGGTTTCAATATTCCGCATGCAACTCTTGCTTTTTGTATCTTTGTTTTTATATCCTCGTCTGTCCCTCCTTTCTTGTTGATGATACTTTCTAGGAATGTAAATACCTCTACCTCTTCCAGTGGCGTTCCTCTCAGCCTGATTGGTAATGTGTTTCATTTATACATATACTGTATCATAATTTTCTTACTCAACTTCATTAAACTTGTTCTACAGAGTGTCTATTTCAGCCAGTTTATTCCACTCCACCGATACCAACAATAATTCTGAGCATCCAATCTATTTGTAATGCATTAACTGACCCTGCTTCCACAACATTCTATGGCAATACATTCCAAGCATTCAGCACTCTCTGACTAAAAACTTATTTCCTAATATCTAATCTAGACCTGTCTTTAAACAATTTGAAGCTGTGCCCTGTCTTGTTCTTGTAGCCGGCTGTACTTTGAACAACTTTATATAGTCTAATTTATCCTTTTCATTTATACACATAAACATGAATTCTCGAATTCTTCTCTGTTCTAGATACTGTGGATCAGTTTCTCTACAGAAAATTTGTTAATCGTGACAGAATGACAAGCTTGCACCCACAGCCTACGCGGCAAAAACCAACAAGACACAGAATATGAATGATGAAGTCCGCCAGTGTCCTTTCAGAACGTATGCTTGGTCCAATCTTCCCTTGCCCACGAGTGCTCTCATGAAGACCTCAAGGGGGTCGCAAAATTGAATTTGTACTTTTCACACAACTTTCAGCTGTTGCCTCGGGGAAGTTTATGAGGGGGGGGGGGGTGGTTGGCAGAGGAGGAGAAAGGTTTGTTCGCCATGTCAGAAAATACGTGTGTAAATATGTAAACCAAAATTCTGCGTGCTACTGCCAAACGAAATATTTATTTTTAACTAAGCCTCTCTCTCTCGCCTCTCTTTCTCTCACACACTCGCTCACAGGCGCTCGGTCAGACATACTTGTGAGCTTCTCGTCTAAATTAACAAAAGTTTTGGCACCATGCTTTACGTGTCACGTCATTACAATCAATGATGGTTTTCATCAATAAATCAAGCCTCATTTGCACGCCTTCAGTTACACAATTGCATTGTTTTTAACGAAATCCTCAACACCCTGTCTGCTTACAAATCTGACATCAAATATGTGTGTTTATAACGCACGAAGACATGCCGTTTTTAGTTCATAACGACAAACTACATTTTCCCATGGCCATCTGTAGCTTCTATTACAGAAAACTACGATATTTGTTTGCGGTTGATAATATGCTCTTGATGTGTATGATGCTTAAACCCTGTGAAATTTTCTAACTATTACATTGACAATTTCACTTTGCACTGCTTTGTGAAGGTTACCGTTTTCACCCTGTTGAAAACTTTGGGTTATTCAATAAATGCTGTCTATGCGAATTCACTTAAGATTTACCCGAGTTAGTATGAATTAACATTCGTTTTTCCCGAGTTTGACTTATGGGTGGAGCTAAAACCTGCGACTATAAGTGCAGGAAACGTTAGATTGTAATTGTGGTACAGTGCGTGGGGCATTGATTATAATTTAGGAAAAATGTTACTGGCTCGCAAAACAATAGTCGCAAAATATCATGTTTTCATACAACTCTACATCGTATTAATAACTATAGCTACTGAGTTGTTTTTGTTGTTATTGATGCTGTTGCTGCTGTTATTGTAGTTGAGGATGTTTTTGTTGTTTTTGAATGCGCACATTGAGTGTTTTTACCCTTTTTGTGCGACAAGAAAAGGGCGTTAGGAGGCGGGTTACACTAACTTTCCTCACATCCGAGCGTGCTGATGAAGATGAACCGGTGTCACTTTTGGACGGATGCACAAAATAACAACTTTCGCCATACGTACACGGTGTAATGAAGTCAGACGCTGAAATTGGGAAAAATGTGCATGATCTGATTGACTTCATCTATTCACTTAAATCGCTAGACGTCTTGGTTAAGTGCATTCTTCTTGAAAATTTCTTATGTGGGCGCGTTGCTATTTTCAATCTATACCTCTCTGGTGTTTTTTTAACATTGTCAATCCATATTTTGTGTATCTTGTACTTCTCTGAAACCCTGCTGTGTTAGTCACTAGGGGAAGGCTGGAGACATTCTTGCGACATGTTCAACCAATTTCTCTGTCTATATACATTATGCAGACAGAACCGTGTCTCGCTTTTTGTCTTGATTCATTTGTTGTCTTCGACGTCTCTCCTTGTGATCACTGCCGTTTTCCATGAGCGTCTCGTGCTTGTGTTTCAATTATTCCGTTTATATTCAGATACGCTATTATTTAAGGTTAAGTGTTTTTGCGACATTATTGCGAGTAGTATCACAGATAAACAGAATAAGGTCGCTGTAGCTGTCCGTGCAACTTGTAAAAGGCAATTAAAAATGGGTTTGTTTGTTTAACTTCATTATGTAAAACATTTTGCTATTGTAATCAACCCCTGTTAAGCTCGGAAAGAGGCTTCCTGTAAAGGGCCTAGCTGCAGTAGCTTCCCATTACAGCGCGATGATGAATGATTGTATATGCCTGGAAACAGACTTACTTTAAAATGGATCACAAAGTTGAACGATGGCGACTTTTGAAATTAAAAGTCGTTAACTCAAATTTGAGGAGGCGATACAACATTCATGGCAACACGCAGCAAAATAAGCCAATGACATAGAGAGTACGAGTAAAGATCTGGACTGGCAGGGCAAGATGGCAGAAAACAACACCCGAAGTGTTAAAGTGCTGAAACTGTGGATGAATGTGGTGAGAATAGTTTGACAGCCAAACTAAGCAGGACACATGAATAAAGAAAGCGAGCGTTAAATGGTTAAATATATATGCACTGGTTAAATATATACCGATTATGCGCACAGTCGATCCTTCCATCAAAAAATGATAGCCAAGAGAAGACTGCAAAGGATAAGGGCACTTTGACAAAATGTGACCTGACTAGATAGGCATAATGAGACAAGCTGGCCTCTCAATTTGAAAATAGGATGAGCTACGAAAACCTTAAGACGGAAGACCTCAAGTCAGATACATGGAGATAAAGGTTCACAAGAAAGGGAATTAGTGATGTCGGGTAGCGCCAGGCCAGAACAAAGTAGACTAAACGAATAAGAAAATTTCTTTAATGAAGTAGAAGATACAATTAATCGTTTCAATTTATGCGAACAAAATTAGGACCATAAAGAAAAGGAAAGAAACGAGACTTATTTAACTCTTAGTAAGAGAATGACGTTTGTTATTTTAACTTTTAGTAAGAGACTGACTTGTTATTTTAACTTTTAGTAAGATACTGACTTTTGTTATTTTAACTTGTGCCTTGTAGCCAGATCTTTTGTGTTGTGAACGTGCAGTAGTAATTGTAATTGATCAGGTTGCATTCTCATAAGATGACTGAACCAACCTTTTTTCAACGACCTGTCGCCGGTATCATTTAAGGTAACTTACAAGGTGTGTTCAAAACGTATTCGACCTTTGGACCATGAAAAATACAATTACTTACCTGGAGGTTTGAAACCCTAACCCCCTTCAAAGTACTCTCCATGGGACTCCACACACTTCTCCCATCGGTCCCACCTTTGTTGGAAGCATTTCAGGAAGACCTCTTTGGGAATTGATTAAAGCTGGTTCGTTGAATTTCATGTAATGTCTTCTCTGGACACAAATCGGTCCCTTTCAGCGGAATTTCCAGTGATCACATTGTACAGTAAGCCGGAGTCACCGTTCACGCAGTCCAGTATGTCCCGCGAGACTTCGAGACAAGGGTTGCTTCTGCTCTATCGTTAACAGCTTCGGCACGAATTTCTTGGACACTCTCGGCTAAGGCCAAATCCTCGCTCAAAATGAAATGTACCGAACCAATTCTTATCCCCACCTCATCCTCAAGTTCTTGGATAGTGACTCTGCGGTTCTGTAAGACCAAGGTCTGTATTTGGTTAATGACTTCATCATTCCGGCTTCATTGGAGTCCTACCGGAGTGTGATCCGCTCTCCACCGATATGCGGTCATCTTTGAATCGATTGTACCACTCATTAATTTGTGTGATGCTCATGCCATAGTCACAGAAAGCCTGTTGAAACTTCCTATTGGTTTTCACTTTGGTATCGCCTAGCTTTTGGCAAAATTTGATGCAATACCGCTGCTAAATTATTTCCGTCATTTCGTGGTGAATGAAGACCCAACGGGTGCTCACTACACTCAACACTGAGAGACTGACTGCCAGCGACTGACGAAATCTGCAGACGGGGAAAAATTCGTGCATGTACCTACCTGCCGAATGACAACACCCATACTTGTTTCCACGGAAAAAGTTACGGTCTGAAACTTTTTCAACACATCTCGTATATAGGAAAGAAAAGCTTGATGCAATCAGTGAGGAGGTATAAGCCCGAAACATGGTTAGTGTTGGGTGAGAATGTGATTAAAACGTTTAACATACGTACACATTTCAAAATTGTGCACATACATATTCAACTTTGGAATAATCGATTGCTACTGGATGCAGAATATTTGGGGATGAGAACTACGCCTTTGCATAATAAAAAAATAACGTTATTGTTTAAAATAGAAAGAAGACTTTCCCTTATTGAAAAAAAATAATTCGCTTGATAACAGATAGTATAGATACCCTCCTGTTTTTAAATATGTATTAGCCTGTCTATGTAATGTTACCTTATAAATCTTATAAGGTCCACACACACGGCACTCTCTCAACATATTCAGTGTTACACTAAGCGATTTACATTACTAACATTAGTCTTCCGCCCAAATCGCGTAAACTGAAGCACAGCTCCGCCAAAAGTAGAATAAGAAAACAATCATGTGTGGTAAAGTTGTGTATTTTATTAATTGGTGGGTTAGCATATATCTTCGTTGAAGTATGGGTTTCATTAGAAAATGGATTTATATAAAAACAGTAGAGGGAACAATCTATTAATTAAAGCGATACTTTAGCCTACTAACCTGTTTTTATTTTACGTCTCTGGTAAAATGTTGTTTTAGTTAGACAGTGACATGTTTTATTGTCACTTTTAGTTAGAGAGTTTTATGTTTTCGGAGAGAGAGAGAGACCTGTAGTATTTTTTATTCTGATGTTGAGAAAGACTTGTTCCTCTCATTTATAGAATCACCTGTTAGATATTCACCCATAGAAAGAAAGGGATAAGTTCTAATTTATATTTTAAGTAGAAAGTGATCTATTTTAGTTTACCTTTCAGGGAGAGAATGACATGTGTTATTTTAGCTCTAGTGTAAAAAGGTGAACTGTTTTGTTCTTACACTGCGCGAGTGAGTGACCTGGTTAGTAAATGTGTATTTTAACCTCTCACGAAATAGCTTTAAAATAATTATTCATTTCGCCTGGGGCAGCTATTTCGATGCGTTCCCCCCTCCATCAGGGCCATCAGCTGGCATTTTATTTATTTGTGTTTTCTCCCGATTTTATCAGTAAGGTAATATATGGAGTCCAATCTAAACAGTATGTGAAGTTCGCTGTCAGATTAAATCGATTTTCTACTTTCCCTCATTCCACAAGGGATTGTTCATAATATATATTTTTGTAAAATCCATTTATTGCGCTGTCTGGTTGCCTACTTGTGCCACTGTTAGGGAGTGCTGGGGAGTAACAGAGACTATCTGTAGTACACAGCTTCGCACGGAAAATAACTTCAAATCGAATGGAATTAGCGGAAATCTTGAAACGAAAAGATGTCTTCCCCACCCCGTGTGCTCATAACAAAGAAAGTTGTGGCCTCAATTTCACCCATTTCTCCCCCCTCCCTCGCCCTTTCTTCTTATCCACACATCTCTAGCATACCCTAACTATCCGTCTCATCCACACTGTTTGCATGAGATATAAGATAATTGTTAATGCACCCGAAGCTGACACCTTACCTCGAGAACACTATATATATATATATATATATATATATATATATATATATATATACACACACACACACACAATTATATGCCCATAACTCGTGAAGTGAACTGTATAAGAAATGTAAATATGTTGCACTGATATACAAGTCGGCCATAGATTGTTCAGTAAAAATGTTAGCAAACCATGTCTTTCCGTACCGGGGTTATTGCGCCATTAGACAAATATACACACTTTGAGACTTATATTATTAGATAGATATGTCCAAATTCTCATCATTCCATCCAACCTGTCTATTTGAATTTCTCCTAACGTTTGTCTAGCTTTTTAAATTAAAATGCATTGTGCTATGCTGTGGGCCTTACGATCCAGTGCATCCTATTCCAGCACAGATTTTTACAAGTCTGTTCACAATTCGTGAACGACATTTACGGATCATGAATTTGAATACATGCACGTTTTTTGTTTGTGAGCCGTGCCGATAACCACTTGACTACGCCTCCATATGTGTAAACCGAATATCATCACTAATGAAGAACTGCATGCCAATAGTAACGAAGAACATATGCATGTCATCTTAACTGGTAGATGCTGGAATTGATAGGTCCTAAGAAGAGGACCTGATGTCATTACCAGAACCACCATTCTGTGGACGCCAGAGGGAAGACAGAAGCGAGGTTGACCTAAGAGAATTTGACGAAGAACCACTGAAGTTAAAATTATCTTAACTTAACGTCTTTATACTCGTTTAACTTAACGTCTTTATACTCGTTTAGAAGACACTGCAGAGTATGTATACAACCAGTTGCATTTACATTTCCTTGCTCTAAAAGCTATGCTCATCCAATCTATTCTTGAATGCATTAATTGTCCCTGCCTTCACTACTTATGTGGCAATGCATCCGAAGCATTCACCACTCTCTGACTAAATAACTATTTCCTAGTATCTAATCTGGACCTTTCTTTAGTTCATTTGTATCTTTGCCCTCTTGAATAGAGTTGCAACACCATGCAAAGGATGCCTGCATACTGACAGAAGCGGATGGAGTTTGTTGCTGCCCTGAAAAGACAAGCTTAATGGTTACTGATCGTTCTCCGGTAATTCATCTGGAATCAAAGAAAAGAAATACTTTAACAAAATAATTAATTTTGCCTTTGGCACCATTGAAAAATTGTATTTATCGTTGTAATCCACTGATGATATCAAACTTTGAGTTCATGAAGGTAAAATATGAAGTCCAATCTAAATAATGAGTGATGTTCGTCAGCAGATTAAATCGATTGTCTGCGTTCCCTCATTCCCCTGGGATTTGCTATTGCATAACTTTTTTACAGTCAATTGTTGCGTCACCTTTTATTGTGTTTTTTTATGTTTTATACAAGGAAATGAACAGATGCTGTGGCGACATAACATCTGTGTTGGTTTTTAGAGTGTATACAGTGTTGGTTGAGTGTCTGAGCAGCAGAATGGTAAAGCACAAGCATCTCATGACAAAGATATCGGGTTTGGTCCCTGCTATTGCCACTCTGTAGGGGATCTGTGAAAACATACCTGATTTACTGTAGGGAAGGAAAGGCAGTGAGGAAGGGAACCGGTCACACCTCATAGAAAACAACGAACAGGTATGAGTTGTCTAACACTTCATCCTTCACATCAGTGTCTGCTGTGAGACTAACTTTACCTGTTTTACCAGTTAGAATTATATTTGACAACATGCAGAATGATATTTGACAACATACAGAATGATATTTGTATTTGACAATATGCATAAAAAGGATTCATTTTGTAGATTACGTGAGTAGAAGTACTGTTTTGGGACTCGTTGCTTTCCCGGCTTCAATAGAAAACAACTTATTGGCGTCCTAAACAAAGTATGGACTGAAAATGGCAAAAGTTTGCCCTTGCTCTATATTACCCAAAAAAATCACCTCGAACCAAACCCCAGCAAAACTCAAGTGTGTGCCTACCATCTCAGAAATAGAGAGGCGAACATAAAGTTCAGATCAAATGGCAAGGACATGATCTAGAACACAGCACGGCCCCCAAATACATGGGAGTAAAGTTGGACCGCGCGCTGTTCTAAGCCGCACATTGAAAGGAGACAAAACCGAAAATACATGCGAGAAATAATATCATACGAAAACTGACTGGCATAAACTGTCGAGCAAAGCCAGATGTCCTCAGAATATCTGCACTCGCTCTGTGTTTATCTGTAGCTGAGTACGCCGCACCAGTCTGGAAGAACTCTGCACATGTCAAACATATAGATACAGCAATAAATGAGACAGGCCGTATAGTTACTGCATGCCTAAAACCTACACCAGCTGAAAAATATACCCCATAATCAGCATAGCGCCGCCAGAGATACGAAGAACTGTCGCGTCAGAGATAGAAAGAGAGAAACAGGTAAATGACCCAAGACACTCTATGTTCGGACAGCAGGTGCCCAAGACTAAGGTCAAGAAGTTTCTTACAGTCAACCCAGCTCCCACAGACTAGTCCAGGAAATTTACGCATCGAAAGTTGGAAACGGCTGACACGGGTCCCCTTGATCGAGTTACGGGAGGAACCTACGCCTGGACATTTCCTGCCCTACGCAACATGGAAGTCACTAAATAGACTTCGAACTGGCGTATTACGATGCAGGAAAAACTTGAAAAGATGGGGATGCAGGGATGATGAAACATGCGAATGTGGAGTAACACAAGACCAGAACCATCTGATGATCTGCCCAAACCTCCCAGAGACTTGTCGCATGGATGGCCTGCTGCTGAGTGCCAGTGGCAAGGTAATCCACGTGGATGAATACTGGAGGAATGAAGTGGGACTCAGTGCCTAGGATAGGGGAAGTAAGTAAGTATGAAGACTAAGCACTTATGTATCTCCCTTGGGAGATGTGATGTGAGTTATGTTAATATTAGTATTTGCTATATATATATTCAAATTACAGAGTTAATTTCCTGAGGTCTTGCCGCTGCCTTTCTGTAAATATAACATAACACATATGAGTAATCACGAGCAGCAGCATTTAAATAAGCCTATTTAATTAGCGGCATCTAATCCAGCAACAGGTTTAACAAATAATCAATAATGGTTCTGTTCATTAATGGAATGATTATCTCTTGCTCTGATGTGATTTCGTGAATACAGCTTTCATCTGCGTCTTCTTTACCCTTCGAACTCTTCAATGTAAATGTGGTCGCCAGTTGTAATATCTATTAATTTGTATTTTATATATTTTCAGTGCCCAACTATAGTTTAACAATCATTATACAAATACACAGCACATACTGTAAGCTACGTACTGTACATGGTTTATCCTGAGATTAGTCCTTTAATGTTATAAATAAATTCTCAGTTTATTTGTTCTGAGGACCGTTCCCTCTTAACCCAATGCTGGTAGGCCACTTTGATATAGCCTATGAACCACATACTGTACGACACATTTGGATCTTAAACATGCTTTATGCAGACTACATGCGGTGCACACTACATGCGGTCCGCAAAGACATGTGGCCCTAAAATCGAGCGGCATCACACAGTGAGTAAAGAGATACATTATAGAGAGAGAGAGACAGGGCATGCAACTATAAAGGGCTAATCATGAACTGCCCCGATACGGATACACTGATTAGAACACAGCATGAAACACTAATAGAAATTAAGATTAAGATATAAATATTTTGTTACAGGTGAACACTTCTTTTTGGGAGAGATAAGTACACTGTACTCCGAATGGGAAGTACAGAAAAACAGTATTTCGACAAAAAGAAAAGAAACTGCCTACATCAATTACTTCTGCTGGTTCTACTTTTCTGAAATCTGTGTGAGTCCATGGAAGCTATTTCCGTAGAATACATCATCATCGGGTGCCCTGTCGGTTGGCGTTGACGATCATGGTCCTTTATCCACTTCTATTACGTGTGCCGTTTACCAACTCTGTTGTTGATTGTCGCCCATGCCATTCGCTCAGGCTGTCCAACATCTTCTCTCTCTGCCTTCCTCTGTCTCTCTTTCCTGCTATCTTTCCCGTTGTCACGATGTACTTCAAGCCGCCTCTTATCATAATATGTCCGAAAAGGATGACTGCCTTATTCTGATCCTTGCAATGAGTTGTCTTTGTGTTTGTGCCTCCTCGAGCCTTGTTCTGATCCTTGCAATGAGTTGTCTTTGTGCCTCCTCGAGCCTTGTTCTGATCCTTGCAATGAGTTGTATTTCTGTTTGTGCCTCCTCGAGCCTTGTTCTGATCCTTGCAATGAGTTGTCTTCGTGTTTGTGCCTCCTCGAGCCTTGTTCTGATCCTTGCAATGAGTTGTCTTTGTGTTTGTGCCTCCTCGAGCCTTGTTCTGATTCTTGCAATGAGTTGTCTTTGTGTTTGTGCCTCCTCGAGCCTTGTTCTGATCCTTGCAATGAGTTGTCTTTGTGTTTGTGCCTCCTCGAGCCTTGTTCTGATCCTTGCAATGAGTTGTCTTTGTGTTTGTGCCTCCTCGAGCCTTGTTCTGATCCTTGCAATGAGTTGTCTTTGTGTTTGTGCCTCCTCGAGCCTTGTTCTGATCCTTGCAATGAGTTGTCTTTGTGTTTGTGCCTCCTCGAGCCTTGTTCTGATCCTTGCAATGAGTTGTCTTTGTGTTTGTGCCTCCTCGAGCCTTGTTCTGATCCTTGCAATGAGTTGTCTTTGTGTTTGTGCCTCCTCGAGCCTTGTTCTGATCCTTGCAATGGGTTGTCTTTGTGTTTGTGCCTCCTCGAGCCTTGTTCTGATCCTTGCAATGAGTTGTCTTTGTGTTTGTGCCTCCTCGAGCCTTGTTCTGATCCTTGCAATGAGTTGTCTTTGTGTTTGTGCCTCCTCGAGCCTTGTTCTGATCCTTGCAATGAGTTGTCTTTGTGTTTGTGCCTCCTCGAGCCTTGTTCTGATCCTTGCAATGAGTTGTCTTTGTGTTTGTGCCTCCTCGAGCCTTGTTCTGATCCTTGCAATGGGTTGTCTTTGTGTTTGTGCCTCCTCGAGCCTTGTTCTGATCCTTGCAATGAGTTGTCTTTGTGTTTGTGCCTTTTCAAGTACAGTATCATTAGTTTTCTTTGCTGTCCATAGGATCCGCAGCATTTTTCTGTAAAGCCACATCTCCGTTGCTTCCAAAGATCTATGCGCCTTTTTGCTAATTGTCTATGATTCACTGCCATATGTCAGTACTAGTTTCACGTAGCATCCAAGGGCTCTCTTTCTCAGATCCAGCGGCAAGGTTTTGTTGCACTATATTCTTTTCATGGTCCGGAAGATCGATTTTGCATGGGTTATTCTGCATTTTAAATTAGTAATTGCATCTTTCACTGATGTTATGTATGTGCCCAGGTATTTAAACGTGTTAACTTATCTCAATTCGGTCCCCTTCACTTTGACCCAGCATTTTTCCATGGTCATGTATATAGCTTCATGTAGTCTGGGATCAATTTTCATGGTTTTATGCGGCCCTGGTGCCGGTTTGAGTTTGAGACTATTGTAAAAGGGCCATATGTGATTAGTGGCTGGTACATACAAGACAGTCATGTATGTCTTACTGATAAGAGCTTCGTGTATGGTAGGACGCCTGTTGAGGTTATCACCTGAAACGGTTGGTTCTTAGATTTTATTCTCACCCCCACACAAATGATGGCTTTGCTCAGAGGTGTGCACACTGATGCATCTATCAGGTGGCTCGTGAAGTATTCTTTATTAGTTTAGTTGGTCATTAGATCTTGTACAAAAGTGTACATGTTTTCTGATAAAGGCAGTCGTGTTAATATATCTTGTTTTTCTTCTAAGTATTTATAATTTAAACAACAACAGGATTGTGTGTTTTTGAGCAATATATTAATCACATTTTCTTTATAAACAGACAGGTTTTTTTCAAAGTACGTTAGTCATTTTTTTCATAAACTGACAGGTTTTTTCTACGTACTTTTGTCATCTTTTATCTATTGTTTCAAGATCAAGATGTTTAGCAGTGCATGAGCTGCAGCGGATAGCGACCCAAAGCTGACTGCTAGAGTCAGGACCAGCTTCCCAAAGCTGACTGCTAGCGTCAGGACCAGCTTCCCAAAGCTGACTGCTAGCGTCAGGACCAGCTTCCCAAAGCTGACTGCTAGCGTCAGGACCAGCTTCCCAAAGCTGACTGCTAGCGTCAGGACCAGTTACCCAAAGTTGATTCCTAGCGTGAGGACCAGCTTCCAAAAGCTGACTGCTAACGTCATGACCAGCTACCCAAAGCAGCTTAGACTCTTCTCCACTTTCAGGTAGTGGTCCTGGATAACAGGCTGCAACAGGGCAGACTGAAGAAGGAATCAAAGAGGGAAAGCTAACACGGTGCCCAAAAATCCCGTCCTAGAGTCAGATGTCGTCGGACCGATGGGTGCAAATATAGCAGTCATTATGTAAACTACGACACAGCGCATTCCGTTCTCCAGAATACATCCTGTTACTTGCAAAGCCCTTTTCATGGCTAGGTAGCGGGACGAATGAAGACGAAGATGGTAATCTTTTTTCATAGAACATAAATAGACTTCCTAGCCAAAGTGCATTGATCACCGTTTTTACATGGTCAGCAGCACTTTTCAAAATGTCTTTCTTTCTGGCATCCGTCTTAAGGACATTTTGTCACTGTGTCCGTAGCTTACAGCGAGGCTGCGATTTCTGCGCCTTTCTGTCCAACACATCCGGTTTCGGCAAGACTCAATTTTGGGTATTGGATTGCCTTCCTTTTTCTATCCCTATTGTCTCAACCACGTTGCACATATGCAGTCTGTTTCCAGGGATGTCACTTGGAACCAGGACAGGGTCGCCACTTGGGGCCGGGACAGGGTCGCCACTTGAGGCCGGGACAGGGTCGCCACTTGAGGCCTGGACAGGGTCGCCACTTGGAACCAGGACAGTGTCGCCACTTGGGGCCGGGACAGGGTCGCCACTTGGGGCCGGGACAGGGTCGCCACTTGAGGCCGGGACAGGGTCGCCACTTGGAACCAGGACAGGGTCGCCACTTGAGGCCGGGACAGGGTCGCCACTTGGGGCCGGGACAGGGTCGCCACTTGGGGCCGGGACAGGGTCGCCACTTGGAACCAGGACAGGGTCGCCACTTGGAGCCGGGACAGGGTCGCTATTTGGAGCCGGGTCAGGGTCGCCACTTGGGGCCGGGACAGGGTCGCGACTTGGGGCCGGGACAGGGTCGCCACTTGGGGCCGGGACAGGGTCGCCACTTGGGGCCGGGACAGGGTCGCCACTTGGAACCAGGACAGAGTCGCCACTTGGAGCAGGGACAGGGTAGCCACTTGAGGCCGGGACAGGGTCGCCACTTGGGGCCGGGACAGGGTCGCCACTTGGAACCAGGACAGGATCGCCACTTGGGGCCGGGACAGGGTCGCCACTTGGAAGCAGGACAGGGTCGCCACTTGGAACCAGGACAGGGTCGCCACTTGGAATCAGGACAGGGTCGCCACTTGGGGCCGGGACAGGGTCGCCACTTGGAACCAGGACAGGGTCGCCACTTGGGGCCGGGACAGGGTCGCCACTTGGGGCCGGGACAGGGTCGCCACTTGGAACCAGGACAGGGTCGCCACTTGGGGCCGGGACAGAGTCGCCACTTGGAACCAGGACAGGGTGGTCACATGGGGTCGGGACAGGGTCGCCACTAGGGGCTGGGACAGGGTCTTGGTCACTCTTTGCTCGCTAACTTTGACACAAGTAGCCAGCTATAAATCGCTGACTGTTATTAGCTTGTTCACTGCATCCTCGCACCCTTCATTTTTTCGAAATGAACTAATCACCAATTTTCGTAAACAGCCCCTACATGTTTTACTAATTAAATTGGTCAGCTATTTTCAAAATGAACAGATTCAAGGGCAAGTTAATCCCCCATATTTGATAAACATTCTGACGTTGTAATCGAACTAATGATCACCGTATTTAACAAGGAGCCATACTTGTCATATGCTCCGTCAATGCATTACCCAGATCTTGCATGTAGTATTTATTGAATAATATTATTAGTACGCACATTATTCGCTTTCTATCTAATTAAATCTTAGTTTTGCCTGTGCATGTTCAATCATTCTGCACTGGAAATACCTGTGCTCCCTGTTATCATCTGTCATGCCTCTAGGCTTTTGTTGTCAAGTGCCTCCATAGCTATCTGGCTTTTCAGCACTTCACACGCACTTTTACTTTCCCATCCGTCTTGTTATGCATCGGAAATATCTATGCTCGTTCCCTGAATCTATACTCCATTTACTCAACATCCGGTTTCTTATTCTTTGCATTCTCCTTATTTCTGTCTATGTTCTCTTTTGCTACTTCTTTTCCCGCCATTGCCCTTTAACTTTGTGCCATTTTCCCTTCAGTAGGGTACGCGATGATGATTCATTATCACTGAACATTGTATCCCATTCCTGAACGAACGAACATCCATATGATAAGAAACGCCTTTGTCACGTTAACGCGTATGTCTGTGGTTAGGTAATGTTCAACGCCTCTATTATGTTGTTGACTTTGTGATATAGTTTGCTGCTTTAAGGCACCACTTCTAGCACACATCACTGATCGTTATGTTTCTTTAGATGTGCGTACTTTTAATTAAAATTCTGAGAATTTGATATACGAAAACAGTCATTTAATTATTTAGGAAAACGAAGTCATTAGTTTTGACATTTGAAAAGTTTAATATAATCCTTAAGTTGGTAAAATGAAGAGTGTTATGTAATATTGGTCTGTGTAAAATATCGGTGCTTGGTACATAGTGGAAGTGAATTATTAAGGTTCAAGACTAGAACATATGTCAAATGACCTGAAATTTGTATCAAAGTCTTGACGGTTTGGTGTTAAGTAAACGTTATATTTGACTGAACTTAGTGTGCTCTTGTTATAGTCTCTGTTAACTCTGGCTGACACATTTCAGACTATCTTCGGGATTTCAGACAGATAATATTGTACACGTACATGAAAGCTAAATTCTGGTTAAGATGAGCATGCCAATTTTTTCTTAACTGTATGTAACACTATTTTTTCTCTCGATTCTGAATGTCTAAATGCGCAATACATTTTCTCTTTTGTTCTAAGTTTTGCGTATGTCACATTTTCTCTGCTGAAGGCTTCCACAAATGTGGACTGCTTCTTTCTGGTGAAGCATCGCTTGCACGTTGTCCTTTCTTAACATTTCCCCATCTTAACTTTGCCCCATCAGTCTATCTGTGTTACACATTTCTAGTTGTTTGTCTATTTATTACCAATGCTTCGCTTCCCTGTGACAGAACGTGTTTGTTAATTTGTACTTCAATTCTTCTTCTTCTTCTTCTTCGTTCATCCTCAGTTCAAGGTTCCGGTTTCTCTTACAAAGGACACCGTTGTTTGTAAGGCTGTTTTATCTCCATACAGCTTTTGTCTCATATCTGTCTCACGAGGCCAGTACTGTTCTCTCTTTTCCTGCGTGAGCGGGCAGCTTTGTAGGAATTGTTCCACGGTCATGATATGCTCCCCACATGAGCACCTGTCATCTGTCCCAAACCTCATTTTGTTGTAAAGATGAAGCTTGAGTCTGTTATGCCCAGTTCTCAGTCTGAAGATGATGACTTGCTCTTCTCTAGTTGTACTTCAATTGACAAAGTTTTGTTGCAAATGATACATTTCCCTTTCCTGAACGCCGGTTTTGTCACGAAAAAAGCAACAAACGCTTAACAGTTTAATTAGCAGCAAACAGTAGAGGCTTTTTCTAGTGTTGTAAATTCACAGCGACAGCTCAAACTGACACTGTTCTGTAACTGGTTTCACACGAATGTTAATCTGACCAAGCAAATCCATGTACCGTGATACAATGACAATGAGTCAAACAGACATTGATAACCAGTCGGGAGCTTGTTGGCGACGAAATGGAGAATCACATCCGTCTGATTCACTTGCTAGGGCTGAGCCTTTGGATGTAGACAGTGATCAAGGTAGGTTGTCTTCTCAGTTGAGTCACCAAAAACGAAACTATAATTAGTTATATAAAACATTTAATCGATCAAGGATTTATCACATGTGATTGCCAGCAGTGTCTGGGATCTCTCAACACAAATGGCATCGCAAGGTAGGATACGACGGGATCAGGATTGTTTTTATAAAGGTGCTAAATCTGATTTAATCAAAGTTTACCCAAGGTTATACTACTCAAGATCCTCCTCTATATCAAGGCCCTACTAGTCTAGGCCCTGCTGATCTAGGCCCTACTGGTCTAGGCCCTGCTGATCTAGGCCCTGCTGATCACTGCCCTACTTATCTAGGCCCTACTGGTCTAGGCCCTACTGATCAAGGCATTCCTAATCAAGGTCCTACTAGTCAAGGTCCTACTAATCATGGTCCTACTAATCAAGGTCCTACTAATCAAGATCCTCATTTTCATTAAGTTATTACTGATCAATGCCCTACTGATCAATGCCCTACTGATCTAGGCCCTACTGGTCTAGACCCTACTGATCAATGTTCCACTGATCAAGGGACCTCTTTCTCCTACTGATCAAGGCATTACTAATCAAGGTCCTATTAGTCAATATCCTACTAATCCAGGCCGTCCTGAAAATGGTCCTACTAATCAAGGTCCTAGTCAAGATCCTACTAACCAAAATCGAACTGATCAAGGTTCTGTCAATCAAGGCTCTGTCAATCAACGTTCTAAAAATCAAGGTTCTGCTCATCAACGTTCTGTTAATCGTGGTTCTGCTAATCATGGTCCTACTGAACAAGACCCTGCTGTCAATGATCTACTGATCAAGGTTTTGCTGTTTGACGTTCTTGAGCCGTATATAATTTCTTCACGCGATCAAAAAATGACCGAGCTTACCTTCTTAGGCCCCCTTTGTATTTTGAGTTTTAGATTCTTGCGCTAGATCATTCCAACATTCACTTGATGGCACAAACTTTAACGGTACGACTTAAATATTCACTAAACGACTCAACCCAACGACTGAAGCGTATATTAAATTACTCAAACGTTCACTAAACGACTCAATCGTTCACTAAACGGCAGAACCGTTCACTAACGACTCAACCCTATATTAAATTACTCAAACGTTCACTAAACGACTCAACCGTTCACTAACGACTCAACCATATAATAAACTGCACAAACATTTACTAACGGCTCAATCAGTAAATTACTTATACGTTCACTAAGTGAGTCAAACATTCAATACACGACTCAAACATTCACTAAACGACTCAACCGTTCACTGACGACTCAAACAGTCACTAAACTACTCAACCGTTCACTAACGATTCAACCATATATTAAATGACTCAAATGTTCACAAAATAACTCAAACGTTCATTAAATGGCTCAACCGTTCACTACACGACTCAACCGTTCAATAACGGCTCAACTATATATGAAATTACTTAGCCATATATGAAATGACTCAAACATTCTTCTTCTTCTTCTTATGATGATGACGGTACAACCTAACTCAAACATTCACTAAGTGACTCGACCACTTCAAGTCTTAGTGAAATTGTTAGACCAAAGTTGTTAATTTATCGAGGGCATGTTTCATATCAAAATACGTCTAAATGAAGATCAAGGTAGTCCTTTTTCTTCTTCTTCGTCTTTCGTTCTCAATCTCCCACTACCAAGCCCTGAAAGGGCCTAAGTAGCAGAATGTAGTCCAGAGAACAGAATGCGTTGTGTCGTAGTTTACAGCTTGGCTGCGATATTTGCACCTTTCGGACCAACACATCCGACTTCAGCAAGCATTTTTTTATTACCGGGTTAGCATTCCCTCTTCGATCCCTTCTCCTTAGCCAGTCTGCCTGCTGCAGCCTGTTATCCAGGATCACCGCGTGGAGGTGTAGAAGGGTATTGGCATCTCTGGTTCGCTGGCCCTGATGCTAGCAGTCAGCTATGGGTCACTGATCACTGCAGCTCATGCGCTGCTCAGCATCTTGATCCCCAAGGTAGTCCAATAGCATATAGTGCTGAGGGGAAAGAAGTGTTAAAGACTCAATTGTATGAGGTATTAGCTTGTTTACGAGGTGGTGTAAGTTTGCTTCCTCGCTGCCTTTCCTTCCATAACATTAAACAAAGTACCCATTTACAGCTTGGTCGACTAGTGCTTACTGGTAATGGGAGTTGAACCCCGCACTTGAATACAGGATGCAACGCTTAAGATTCCATTTTCATCCCTCATTTATAATGTCTATTTAATTACAGACCGATTTAGTTGCGTACACTAGAAATGTGTTCTCTGCGCAGCATTAAACTTGAGGGAAGTGTGCTTCCATTATACGATTCTGTCAAGGATTGTGTTTCTCTGTCCAAGAATATCGGCAGTGTCTGAAAATATCTGTCCCTTCACAATAGTCCTCGGATTTGGGAATAGCCAGAAGTAACACAGAACCAATTATAGTGGATTGCGTTATCGATTTTGTAACCTTTGGCTTAAACTAGTCGCTGATTCTGGCTTTCAAACTAAACTCCTAACGCCACATTTCCTGAAAATATCTTCATTGTTATATTTATGAACCAGTTTATTTCGCAACTTCTGTCTACAATTCGCCCATCATCAGTCTTTTTAACAGCTAGGCGTCTGTTCGCCTAAATAGTATTCACAATAGATTGATTCTTATATTTTCTTCTTTGTATTTTTAATTAGTTCCGATACTTGCCCAGTATAATTATATTGTCAATGAATTGTCTGGTTTTATCTTTGTGTGTCTTCCTATACAATCATTTTGTACATCTTCTTGATTCTCAAAACGTTATTTAAAAAAGTGATAGGTAGTTTCATTGGCAGACACCGCTTTCAGGCATGAAATATTAGAGATTGTATCTATCTTTTGTGATATGAGGTAAGTATTTTCCTTACTGACTGCCTTGCTTTCTCTATTTGCAGGTTATGTACCCATTTACTGTTTGGTAGATTGGAACGTGCCTGTAGCGTCGACGATAAAATACCCCTTTGCTGTAAGAAACTAATACAATCGCTCTGCTACTCAGAATCTCAAACATTTTATCACACTCAAAAAGAGGTGATCTCCCTCTTCTTCTCCTTCTCCTCCTTATCCGTCTCCTCCTTCCTTCTACTTCTGGGAACTAAATGGTCTCTAGGTAAGACGTCGGCCTTGTGTGCTGGAGGTCGCGGGTTCAAATCGTGGTGGAGACCGAGATTTTTTTTCAGGTGGACTTTCTGGTATTTCCACGTATCTCTGGGTAGTAGAGATCGGACGCCTGTGTGCAGTGTCGTGCACGTTAAAAACCCCTCGGCAGTTGAAAATCGAAAACAGTAGGCTTAAAAGCGTAAATTTGCTGTCCCGGTAAAATTCAAAACTATGTTAAAAATCTACCCAGTCTACGAGAACAATAGAACACGTATGGGTTCAACCGCGTGCAATGACGTTGGTTCTTCAAATAAACTAAACTTCTGCTTCCTCGTCTTCATCTTCTTCTTCTTCTTCTTCTGCGTTCATTCTGAAAATCACATTGTGACTTTTTGAGTCGTAGTTTGCAGCTAAGCTGCAAAATCTGCGCCTTTCGGACCAAGGCATCCGATTTCAGAACGGCATCAACGGGGTCAGGTTTTGCCTTGCCTTTTCGATTCCTATTGTCTTAGCCAGACTGCATGGGTGCAGCCTGTTTCCAGGGCATCCACTTGAAGGCGGATTAGGGTCTTGATCAGCTATGGTTCGCTGACCCTGGTGCAATCAGCCAGCTATGGGTCTGTTACTGCTATCAGCGCATTCACTCTTTCGTCTTCAGACATTTGATCACTTTCGAAACATTTATCACAACGCCCAATTATTCACATGTTGATCTCCATTTTACGTTTTAACGTGTATCTACATTTACGTGTATTTACATTTATATAGTTCAGCGTATTATTATGTGATTTCAGCAATATGCCACTCGCTGATCCTCGTGAAATCAAATGCATGCTCTTCTTAACCCTACCATTCGTTCGCTATTTCAACTTTATTTGCATACGTCTCAACACGCCACTCTTGGTTTGTTTTTTTGTCTTTTTTGGTTGTTATTTTTTATTGTTGTAAGATGGGATTGCGCTTTCCCCGGCACCCAACAATCACACAAGCATAAGTTGCAGCTTAGCTGTCGTTATGTAAATATGTATGAGACACATGCTGGTTGTGTCAGGAAGATTTTTTTTCTAAGTTGTTCATAGATCCTGTAAAACCCCCAGGTACCAGGATTGAAAAATAATATGACAGCTGCAACCTTCGAAGCATGTAGCAAAATGCGACTACAGAAGGTTGTGCGCCTATCTAGCGAACTCATCATGTAAAATTATTACAATTGGAGCCGAATCCTCAAGTTCTTCCATTCAGGCTTCCTAGGAATAGGTCAGTTATAGTGGTGCCCTTATGCTTCAATTTAGCTAAAAAGCCAATCATCAATTATCAAATGATGTGTGCATGATGCCGACGCCAAAATTTATTAGGGCAATAGATGCGATTATTTTAGAGCAAACGATGAATAAGAAGAAAGACATTTCTGAAAATCTTCTTCTTCGTTCGTTCTCAAACTCCTGCTACCAAGCAGAAGAAGAAGATTTCTGAAAATGAGGCGTGATGCCAGATGCATATCAATACATTGATCCGTCTTCTTCTTCTTCTTCGTACGCTGTCAGACAGTAACCATTATTTTTTCGAAAAAAGCAGCCGTCATCCTGAGGCTGTCGACACTGCCATATAGGTTGTCTAATGTTGGCACTGGTGATGGCCACATCTGCTCTCTCTGATCCTCGTATGTCGGGCAGTTTTGCAGCAAATGCTCAGCGGTCATTTTCCCGGTACCACACGGGCATTCGTTGGTGCCACCTATCTTCAATTTGTTGAATAGGTGGTACCTGAGTCTATTGTGGCCAGTGCGAATTCTGAAGACCACGACCTGCTCTCTTCTGTTCAACTGGTAATATGGATCTTTTTTGGTGTAGCCAGTATGTTCGGTTTCCCATTTGGTCATGTATCTAGCTCTAATGAGCCGTTTTGACTCTTCGTATGTCATACTAGTATCAGGTTGTGGTAGTTTTGCACCTTCTTTTGCCAGTCTGTCTGCCTCCTCGTTGCCTTGGATGTTGCAGTGAGATGGAACCCACTGCACCACTACCCTTTTTGGTGCGGCCTGCTGGCATAGTTGACAGAGTACTGCTCTTAAATCATTAAGTTCAGTATTTTTCTGGCTTTTCAGTGCTGTGACTACGGCCAGTGCATCTGTAAGCAGGACTATGTGACTTTCATTCCTTGTACCTGTCACCATTTCTTCCACTGCCGCCCTCAGTGCCTCTGCCTCCGCTCTGACATTGCTTGTGTATTTTCCAGTAGCGAATGAAAGTGTTATTTTTCTGTCATTTGGTAGGCTCAGGAATGCTCCTGCCCCTCCGTGCTGTGTTGTATTTGTTACGGAACCGTCGGTGTATGCATGGGACCAGTCCATGCTTGGGTAGTTTTCCGTTATGTAACTCAGGGTAGTATCTCTTCTTTCTTTTTCGGACTGGCAGTTTTTGATTCTAATACCTGGTATATTTTCTACCACCTCTGGAAATATATGCTGCCTCTAGTTGGGTTTTCGTACAGTAGGGATGGGCTTTGGTGTTGTTAGTGCGTTCATGGGGTTTTCGTGCATCTTTGCTTTGGCTATTTCTGCAAAGTTTCTCCGCTTTAGTTTCCCTTTTCCGAAATTGTTTAGTCTCTGGTGCATTGGATGGTCAGTCAGTCTTCGGAGTTTCTCTGACTGCAGCTGGGCTCTGCAGTCTCTTCTATCGGTCATGGATTGCAGTTTTGTAATGTTTTCAAGTTCTACAATTGGCGTTGACTTCATGCCTCCTGTTATAACTCTCATGGCTTGGTTTTGAAGTTTGCTAATTTTATCGAAGTTCGCCTTTGCTGCTGTTGTCCATGCCGCAATGCCATACTCGAGAACTGGTCTCACTCTTCCAGTGTACAGTTTCTTTAGTATGCTTTCGTCTGCTCCCCAGCTTGTGCCAGCAAGTTTCCTCATGATTGCCATTCTTTCTCTGGCTCTCATTCGGTTTCTCTCGATCTGACTTTTCCATGTCATGCGCCGATCAAATGTGACTCCCAGGTAGTTTGGGATGTCGGTTGGCTGCAGGTATTTGCCGTTTATACTTAATTTGGTGTTTTGGGGTTTGATTGATAGCGAGAATATTGTACATGTGGTTTTCTCCTCGTTTATTTTGACCAGCCATGAGTTCGCCCACTCTTCCATCGATGTTAGGGCCTGCGGCATCCGATTTCTTGCTATGATGAGATTCTTTTCAGAGGTCCACATAGCCAGATCGTCTGCAAACATTGAGCTATGAACTCTTCTTGGTATATTCTCTGTAATGTCATTTATATACACCAGGAAGAGTGTGGGTGACAGTACCCCCCCCCCCCCCCCCATGGGGTACTCCCTGCTCAAGTGTCACCTTTTTGCTCATCTGCCCTTGTACTTGGACTCTGGCCGTTCTGTTTTTGAGGAAGTGGTTGATCCACTTGTACATTTTCCAACAAAATTCACTTCTTCTTAGCTTTGACTCTAAGTCCATCTTTCCAGACTTTGTCAAATGCCTTTTCCAGGTCCACCCAAACCGCTACTGTGTGTTTCTGTTCCTGGTAGGCATCTTCTATTTCCTGGGCTATGAGGATGACCTGATCCTCAGTGGATCTGTGCTGTCTAAAGCCTGCTTGCTGTGGAATTAGTATTCGTTTTTCTTCCAGATGCCACATCAGTCTGGTGTTTATCATACGTTCCATCAGTTTGCTGACACAGCTCATTAGGCTGATAGGCATGTATCCATTTGGATCTGTTTTGTCTTTTCCTTTCTAAGACATTGATCCGATAACCGAAGACATGACTTGTTAGGGAGATCTGGATCAATGATACATATCAAGACATTGATCCGATTATCGAGGGCAATATTGGTTGAGGAGATCTGGATCAATGATAAATATCATGACTTTTGCCTACCATCTGACACGCGAGGTCAGTATTACTCTCTTGATGTATGCGTGAGCGTAAAACTTTACAGGATATGTTCAACGGCCATTGTGTTCTACTTACATGGACACCTTATGTTGTTGTAAAGATTACCCATGACTCAATTATATCCATTTCTCTCAATCAAAAGATGACTTGTTCATCTCAAGTTAAATCATAGTGGTAATCTTATTTTAGGAAATGATTCCCCTTGTGTTGGCTTTCATTATGGCCTTTGTCTCATTATACGTGAGGCCTATGTCTGTTTGTGGGTAAGCTCCTTCACATTTTACTAGTCTGCTACCGCATTGCCTTCGGAATTGCAGTGGTGGGAGATCCACTGAGCTGTACCAGGGAGTACATACATTGCACGAGATGTCCATCTCTGTGTTGTTTTAGCGCTGCTAATACTGACTAAGCATCAGTCAGGAATACTATGTTTCTTGATGGGCATCTTAATTCTGTATTATAATCTCAGCTGCGGCTTTCTGTGTCTCAACTTTCTAGTGGACGGTATTTGAATATGTTCTAGCTGTTATAACTAGTTTTTATCTTAGTCTATAATACTTTTATCTCTATTGGATGTGACTTTTCTAGCTAAGCCATCTGTATATATAAGTGTAACTGATGAGTAGACTCTCCTACGATATTATTCCGTGTTAATTGTCCTTTTCCGAGTTCCCTTCCTCTCTGTACCTTCTATGGTTTCTACCATCTCAAGCGATTTTGCTTTTGTCCGTGGTGGAATTTTGGGTATTTGTTTAATAGCAATATTTGCTGTCTGTCTTATGATTCGGTCTGCTTTTGTCAGATATTTTGTTTTTGATGTGAAGGACTTGTTCTTGAACGTTATTTATCCTACCATTTTTAGCATGAATTGGAATGTGTTTGAACTTCTCCTCCGCTTGTGTTTGGTTATTTTTGTGTTTTTATTTCAATTAGTCCCTGCGTGTCTCTCCATGCTCTCGAATCTTGTGATGTTCTCGATTGTATTTATTAAGGTTGTCTCATAACTCCAGTGATGAAACGTTTGTATTGGTTTTGGGTCGTATTAAATATTATTTTTTTAAGTTATTATGTGTTGCTCTGGACCATGCTGCAGCCCTACATTCTAGCACTGGTCTCCTTTGTATTTTCTCATTTGTATAATGTCTTTATGGTACTCATGTCAGCTTCTTATGTTGAGTCCGATATCTTTCTCATTATGTCCATTCTGTTATTGGCTATATTGGAAGCATTCTGGGTCTGGTTTCTTCGTGTCAGTCTTGTGCCCATTGTTTTTTTCTAGATAAGTCGGATTTATGGCTAGGTGAAGAATCCTGTCAATTTACTATTAGGTTTACTCCTCTGTGTTTTTGAGATGGGTAGAAAATGGTGTAAGTGGGCTTCGTTGATGGCAGTATGCGATTTCTTTGTCTGTTTCTATTTTATTTAGGGCCTCTTGCATTTGGTTTCTGGCTACAAGTGTAGGCTCTACTCTTCGTGTTTCAGGTGGTGATACGTCGATTTTCTGGTATATTTCTTTTTCAGTTGGAAGTAGGTCTTATGCATCATGTAATTAATTACCCGACGTCTCATTTATTGCCGTATCAAAAGTTTGTCGTGTGCAGAGTTGTGTTGTTTTTCTCAAACTGACGGGGCGTACTCAGCTTCTGAGAAGGACTTCTTCTTATCTCGTTCTCAATCTTCCGCTACCAATCCCTGAACAGGGCTTTGCAAGTAGCAGGATGTAGTCCGGAGAACGGAATGCGTTGTGTCGTAGTTTACAGCTTAACTGCGATATTTGGACTGTTCGATCCGACTTCAGCAGGCATTTTGTAGTACCGTCTTAGCCTTCTATCTTCGATCCCTTCTCCTTAGCCAGTCTACTCTGTTGGAGCCTGTTATCCATGGTCACCCCGTGTAGGTGTAGAAGGGTCTTGGCAGCTCTGGCTCACTGATCCTGACGCAAGCAATCAACTCTGGGTCGCTGACTGCTGCAGCTTATGCACTGCTCAGCATCTTGATCCCACAGAAGGAAAAGGTGATTGTTGATATTTGGAGAACATGTGACTGTGTTACTGTTGTTATACTAATCCCTTTTTGATTATATTAATTCTCGTGCGTAACTTCCGTTTTGTTTCCTGTCAGTGTGTCATATATTACCGTGTAGTTCTCCGCATGCCTGTTTACTGGTTAGAAAGGACTTACATGGATTTTGCTGGGTTCTGGTTTGAGGGTGGGTTGAGTGGCTGGGGGTGTGGTGGTTGGTTGTGTGATTCTGTTTTTTGTTCTGTTTATTTGGAGGGGTGGGGGCTGGGATTGCTATCGACTCTTCCCTTCACCCTCACCTATGACATACGGCCGCCTATTATGTGACATTTTATGAGGTAGGCGAGCTTCCAATTGTTTTTCATAAAATATAACATTGTAAGCAGCTTTCGGTGTTTTATAGTGTCGTATGCTGCTTTTGGGTCGATAAAAGTCACTCCCGTGACCTGCTTGCGTTCATACCGGTCGTCTATTAGTTGTGTCAGCTTAAGGATTTGACTTCAGCATGATCCCCTAGGTCTGAAAGCGGTTTGGAACACCTTAATAAGCTTCTTGTCTATAATGGGAAGATATGGTTCAAGATCAATCTTTCAAAAACTGTATACCGACGACATAATAACGACACCGTTAGGAAATCATTTGTTTGTGTTGTGTTTCATGGTTTTATCAACGCAACCACGTGGAATTTCCTCCAGATTTCAGGGATCTCCATAGATTATATGCATGTATAAAAACGCTTTAGCCGCCATTTGACGGTTTCTGGTCTTTTTTAGCTGCTCTATTCTCAAATCATCAGGGGCAGTTGTTTTGTTGTTTGTCATGGAATGTATTTCCTAATTTAATTCCTCTATGGAGAAAGATGTTGCCAATAAATCATTCTCATTTTTACAATTACACCGGATCTTGGTTTGCTCTTTTTGTTTGCGTTTTTCCGGTTCCTCGGTAATTGGGGGGATATTTGGCTGAGAATAACTTGTGTGATCTTCGGTTTCTGTCTGATGTCATGAGCCATTTGAACTAACTGCAGCAGAAATTGCAAAGAAAGAAAAGTTGATTTTGAACTAGCTTAGAATATTCGTGAATTCGAGGCACAATAATCTATTACCCAGTCAAGTCCACGCTGTGGGAAGATGTGGATGTGGAACTATGCTGAAAACATGACTCACAAGTTCGATTTAACGTTTTTCTGACGATCAACAAATTCAAAAACGCCTCTCCAGTTCTTTAAGAATACGATTAGGTTCACGTTCCAAGAATTATTGAAGTATTTCGTTAGTTTACTTTTTGCGAAAATTTGAAGCAGATATGCTCACATTTAAAAACAATGAATCGTACAGTTGACTCCATGACTAATCGCATCTTGAGATTCGGGAAACACTTCTGATTGGTCCGTTTGAAATGACTATCCTTGCCTGAAGGTAATGATTGACATAGTTTTCCATGTTTGGTTCAACCTTGATTTACATTTTCAGTAGTGATGTACTTACTTCAATTTTAAATATAAAGCTCAATCTTAATGTGGAAACCCGAGTTCAAATGCGGATTGTATTCTAAGTTTGATCCATAATTTATGAGCAATAGTAGTTGCCTTGGAAAGAGTGCTGCCAAGACACCTGAAGCTGTCTAAAGATTCGAGGCGCTCGTTCTTGACTCTGATATCTGGGTCGCGATTTGCGTCACTCGGGGCAGGCTGAAACATTACTTCGGTTTGTTTTGTTTTTTTTTGTATTAATTGTCGTCTGCCTTGCACCTTTCCGTGGAGGATCGTATTTGCAAGAATATTTGATCTCGATATGTGACAGTACCAAGCGAGTCTCCTTCTTTTGACAGTTGCCAAGAGGTCTTCAAAAGGCCCTATTGCTGTTGTAATTATATCTCGTATTTCCTCATTTGTAACTCGATCTTTGTACGTGACGTTTAACAGTCTTCGGAAACATTTCATCTCCAATACCTGTATCCTTCGTTGAAGGTCAGCTGTAACTGTCCATGTTGCACAGGCATAGAGGAATATTGATAGGACCAGTGTACGTATTAATCTGATTTTCGTGCATAGTGCTAACCGTTTACCTTGCCAGATTTTATTAAGCCATGCAAGCGCCGCTATTGTCTGTACTATTCTGGCCAACACCTCACATTTTGATCTTTCATCACTGACAATAGAACCCAGATATTTTAAACGGCCAACCACCTCGAGTTCCTGGAAATTAGCTTTCATTCTGCTGTTGAAGCCCTCGGTGTTGTTGGTCATTAATTTTGTCTTTCTAGCGTTTATCTCCAAACCATAGTCAAGAGCTGTTTCAAAGAATCATTAGCACAAAAATCTAAACTTCTGAAACAGAATGTCTTGATCTTACAATTGACGTCAATAAGACAAGAATGAAACTAATAAGAATTGGAAAGGCGGTAACATGAGAAACCTTTAGAAAGCATTTATTATATAAGACATATGTCGCCCCAACTACCTCAATGGTTACGGGATGACCTGACCTGACCTGACCTGACCTTGTTCTTTGATTGACATCGTTGGTCTCCGAAAACTGTAGGTACTTTTATCTAAAGGTCAACAGATTATTGTTAACTATTATATTATCGAAACCCATCTCATTTATTATAAACATCAGCAGATGTGGCAGAATTCAACAAAACAATTGTTATGAAGTAAGAATGCACCGGGTTTGTTAGACAACAATCTACACAACCATTCAGACATGCACCTCACTGCTTGAGTAGACGTCGGACGCCGTCGCAGAATAAGGGCACAGCAAGGGGTTCAAGCTTCACACCGCCTTAAGTGGTAGATCATCATCTGTGCGTTACTTCAGTTTCTTCCTAACCGCGATTTGAACTGTCCAACGCGATAGAGTGACTTCCTCTGCTAACGAATGTAATCTCCGATGACGATCCATTTATGACCTACAGTATGCTTTGGTCCACCCGTATTGCAGCATATATATCGGCGATGATTTCTTCTGTTGCAACAGCATGCGCCTGATCAGGTCGTAGAAAACCTTTTGTTTTAACTCGCGTCCTTGCAGAAACATCCGTGCCCAGTCTTTCACTGTTATCTTCGACACACTTTTGCCACCATACAGTGCTTGCATTCTGCGTTGAATTTCAACTGGCCGGCATCCTTCAGCTGTTAGGAACTGAATTACTGCTCGCTGGAGATATAACCGTAAAACCCGTATAACCCCCGCCAACGGTTTGTAGTAGAACCTATGAATTCGAGGATAATGAACAGGTGCACACTTGTACATTAATTAGTATGTGTTTATTAAGTCAGATGTAACGCCACTAGGCTCCTCCCGCGTATGTCCATGTGGCTCAGCCTGGGTGGGTTTCATTTAAACGCATCGTACATCAAATGCACATTATTACTGATCATTTTTTGCTCTCTCTCTCTCCCTCTCTCTCTCCCTCTCTCTCTCTCCCTCTCTCTCTCCCTCTCTCTCTCTCCCTGTCTCTCTCCCTCTCTCTCTCCCTCCCTCCCTCTCTCTCTCTCCCTCTCTCTCTCCCTCTCTCTCTCCCTGTCTCTCTCCCTCTCTCTCTCTCTCTCTCTCTCTCTCTCTCTCTTTATATATATATATATATCGCGCCTTATCCTCGGCGTCAGTCCGGCATTGGTGCCGTATGCGAGGTAGCCCAAAAAGTGGAGATGCCGAGAACACAACTAAATCAAGAAACATAAGCACACATCGTTTATTCACGCATACATTGAATTGGAACTGACAGGGAAGGAGAAGAGTCGTGAAATGAAAGAACACCCGGCCATAAACATCACTTCTGCATTCTTTTACCTCCTGCTTGTGTGCAGTCCTTGCTTTCAGTTCCGTCATCTTTCAGCATCTTTATGACTAGTTTTGTAAACAAAAAAGTTTGACCTGGGGTTTTCTAGAGACGACATTGAGTGTTGGTGTGTATGGTTATTTTCTCTGTCTGCTGCTTTGGTGCAAAGATGGCATCAACGCATGTTCACTTACTTTGTGTCTTCATTTTCCCAGTAGTATTTTGAACGTTTGCGCCAGATTCTTTTGTAATCTCTACGTCCAACATAAGACTGGAAAGCATTCTCCTAGAAAAGAAAAATTCGGATTTTCAGCATCACCGCAAAATCAGCCCCATTATATAGCATTACACCGAGACTTATGACTGTCACACCGAGACTGCAGAAGTTTATCCATACATGTCTTCATTGCATACTTCGTGCCAGATGCTATATCAAACGTTCATTTGCAACAAAATGTCTCAAACAACTAATACAGTAGGAGAATAACGAGAGAAAAATAATATTGCGAGAATGCTGAGGTACTTAGAATAAACAATGATAAAAACCAGATATGCGTGGCTGAGATACAGAGGCAGAGCATGAGCATCAACGATACCTGACAATGTAAACAGCTAACAAATCATAAGAGTAACAACAATGAGAACGACAGGCTATTTAGCTGCAATCCACCGTCTTGATAGTAGACCAGCAGACTGCAGCTACGACGCTGGCCAGGCCTCCTTCAAAATTCATGGAGCGCGCATGGAAAGTGAACAATGGTGAGGGGAGTGAACACCAATCGAAGAACAAGCAGTTACTACACGGCTCTATGCTATTAAAAGTCATCAGTGTACGCCGGACAGGACCATAGTCGCTCAGTCTCTCTCAGTCAATGAATTGTGGGTACAGTACGTCACTGGTTCTGCTAACTTCTGATCCGTCAAGCGCCACTCCTGGCTGGATCCTAAACTGATTTTAAAATGTGCAATCTTTGGATTTCCGGTTTATTGATTGCAGTCCAATCATCCAAGATGCAGCCGTTCATCGATTTGAGAATATCACTTCTTTCAAATCTCTTTGTTATAGACGATTCTAGGTCAGGATCCTTCTTCTTCTTCATCGTACGCTGTTTACAGCGATATTTACGTTGCACTGTTTTATTTTGTTAAGCCAGTGGCTCAGTGCATCCGATTTCAACAGGCGTTTCTGTAGGGTTGCCCTCCTTAGCCTTTGGCTGTCCCCAGCCTAACTGCAAGGCAGCAGTTGTTTTTGGTCAGAGTTGTCTCTCTTTGGGAAGTTGACTTGCAGGACTATCGAGTCTTCCCCACTCGTGTCTATAGGGTTTGGCAATGATATGATATGATGGACTAGGTACTAGTTGGTATTATCCCGGAAGAGAGGCAGTCCAGTGTGACTATGTCCCAGGATCGTCACGTTCTGCCAGAAACGTAGCATATGCATGTGAGTGAGGTATCTCTTTGCTCCTTGTATTTTCTCGGCTCATCTGCAGTGATGGTACGCCTAGCATTCCCCGCCACCTGGGAGGTTGTCACAATAGGGCAGAGGGTGCAATGTCCGCTGGACTGCATCTCTTCTGCGTCCATTGGGATGACTGATAGCAGACAGAGGTAAAGAGCAAGGCAGGAGTGCATTTATCCAGGTGCATTTCTGCGGCTCGACCGGGCCGGGCTGAGACGCAAGCCCCAGGTCCCAGCCATGTCGTAGCCTCCCATCACAGCGGTGCTGAGATTTAGGAAGGGGTTCTGGCTTAGAGGCGTTCGGCCGTAGTCCCTCAGATGGTAGCTTCGCACCATTGGCTTATCAGCCAAGCACGTGGACCAAATGTCATCGACCTGTGATTTCTCTCGAAGGAGTGCATTTTACCAGGGGACAAGCCTGGTGATGGCACGGAGATGGTGTTCGCCTGGTGTGCGGACATATCTCATGGTCAAGGATTGAGTCTCAGCAGTTCGCAGTGAGGTAGCTGATCTACTGCTTAGGACACCCCGACCGAGAACTAAGTCTTCTACAAATGGTTTCATACCTCATCGCCGTATGGGGTGAATATCGAGCAGCTTCTCGTCCGCTTTGATCGGCGAACGGCAGAGACCTCTTTCTGCGGCTCGACCGTGCGGGGCTGGAGCGGGAGCCCCAGGTCCCCACCATGTCGAAACCTCCCTTTGCAATCGTGCTGAGCTTTTGGGCGGGATTTTAGCTTAGAGGCGTTCGGCCGTAATCCCTCACCTTGTAGCCTCGCGCCGTTGGCTTATCAGCCTAGTACGTGGACCAAATGTCAGCGGCTCCTCTCGAGTTGAGCAGGATTACCGTAGCAACGCCCTGTCATTAGTAGGGTAAAACTGACCTGTCTTCCGGGGGTCTATTTCCAGCACCCGTTCAATATTAGACCGGACGTATTAATATAGGGCTTTTTAGTTTGTCAATGGCCAAAATTCTGGAACCTGCGATTTATGCAGGGTTAAGACCAGATTACCATAGCAGACGCGGTCAGGATCCAATGTCTCTGTTATAGACGATCCGAGGTCAGGATCAAATGTCTCTGTTATAGATGATTCAAGGTCAGGATCCAATTGCTCTGTTATAGATGATTCAAGGTTAGGATCCAATGGCTCTGTTATAGATGATTCAAGGTCAGGAACCGATGTCTCGGTTATAGACGATCCGAGATCAGGATCAAATGTCTCTGTTATAGATGATTCAAGGTCAGGATCCAATGTCTCTGTTATAGACGATTCGAGGTCAGGATTCAATGTCTCTCTTATAGCCGATTCTAGTTCAGGATCAAATGTCTCTGTTATAGATGATTCAAGTTCAGGAACCGATGTGTCTGTTATAGACGATCCGAGGTCAGGATCAAATGTCTCTGTTATAGATGATTCAAGGTCAGGAACCGATGTCTCGGTTATAGACGATCCGAGGTCAGGATCAAATGTCTCTGTTACATGCGCATTCTAGGTCAGGATCCAATGCCTCTGTTATAGACGATCCGGGGTTAGGATCCAATGTCTATGTTATAGACGATCCGAGGTTATGATCCAATATCTCTTTTATAAACAATCCGAGGATAGGATCTATTTTCTCTATTATAAACGATCCGAGGTTAGGATCAAATGTCTCTGTTACAGGCGCATTCTAGGTCAGGATCTAATGAAAATGAAAACTGTCCGTTAACCTCGTTATGCAGCCACTTTATAACGAGAATAGGACATGTTGTAGATGTGTGACACTGAACAACATTGCATATTAGTCGTATGTGGTTCTAGTCAGAGAGTGGTGAATGCTTAGAATGCATTGCCCCAGGAGGTAGTGGAGGCAGTGACAGTTAATCCATTTTGGAATAGATTGGATACGCATAACTTTTAGAGCAGGGTAACGGAAATGTAACTGGTTGTATTCAGACTCTGATGAGTCTTATAAACCAGTATAAAGACGTTAGGTTAAAATGAAAAACGAATGATAGAACATCGACAAAATGACAAACATAAGATCCTGGGGACTTGCATATTCCAGGAGGCAATGTGTGGATGCTAGACATAGTCAATCACACAAACCAAACTGAAGAACTAACATACACACTCGCACATACATACATACACACACGCATACATACACACATCTTGAATATGCTATGTACACTCAATCCTTCAGATGTTCTAGTATATGTTGGTGTGAGTGTACAAATAGTGCGATTTCAAAGCATATGATTTGTTGTTGTTGTTTGTTTGCGTTCGTTTTATTTCTCTATTTTCCAAGGCGGGTGTGCGTTCCATTATGTTTTTATTTTGCGCCTGTCGGTCCAGTGCATCTAAATTCGGCATGCATCTTATGTAAAGATCTGCTTCCTCCTGCAGTTTCTAAGGGTTTGCTTCCTGGGGGTAACGGCCGGTGCTGTGATGGGGATCGAACCCAGCGCCCAGGTTGTGAGCCGTGTCACTAAACCACTAGCCATAGCCGTGCCCTGTATGATTTGAATACCTCGTGTTTCACTTTAAACAACGTAATTCACTCGCATCATCTTCTGCGCATGTCTACCAACTGGTCTAGACGTACGTACTTCCGCTCATTTGCATGTTTATAAATGATGATGTTGACGTCCTTCCTAGCCATGATAAAATGGCTAATATCGGTTTCCTATTTTTCAGAAATTTCGCTAGTCTTCATTGTAAATGTATCCACAAACACTGCCGCTCTTATAATGGGTTCAGAATTGATATAAGCTCTCATTTTGCGTTGGCTTGTCCCAGCTCATCCTCATTAATCTTGTAGCTGTTTATAGGATTACTGATCCCTCGTTTACGGTGTCGTCATTGCCTTTATTTGGCAATCTTACGTTAATGTTACGTTAATGTTTACGTATTCAGTAAAATTAACGCTTGGCAGATAGATAGGTGACATTAAAGAAATCTGACAACAACAGAGACTTACAACAACCAATGCAACACACTTGGCCCGAGAAAGAAAACTGATGCTTTCTACTGCGCTTAATGGCACAAATAGAGGACAACGTTTCTTCTGAAGTTTAGAAAACCGTTTTAAGATGTGTGCTAAAATACAAACCATGTACAACTTAAAACCAACGTGTATGTATCAAGTTTGTTTGTTTGTTTTAATTTGTCAAATGTTTGCATTTTTTTTTGGGGGGGGGAGAAAAGGGGGGGGGGGGGTGGTTCCAAGAAAATACGATTAGCTTGTTGAACACTATAGATGTTGTTGTTTAATGCCCACAATGCAAGGATTTGCAAGTAGCAGGATGTAGTCCGGAGAACGGAATGCGTTATGTCGCTAGTTTACAGCTTGACTCCTATGTTTGCACCTTTCGATCCGACACATTCTTCTTCGGCAGAAGGCATTTTTTAAGTACCGAGTTAGACTTCCCTCTTTGATTCCTACTCCTTAGCCAGTTTGCTCTTTTGCAGCCTGTTATCCAGGATCACCGCGTGGAGGTGTGTAAGGGTATTGGCAGTTCTGGTTCTCTGGCCCTGACGCTAGCAGTCAGCTATGTGTAGCTGACCACTGCAGCTGATGCGCTGCTCGGCATCTTGATCCCATCATACTTTCAATGCATGATTCGATAGGTATAAAACATATAGCTAAACCGTTAGTGGATAGCAGGCATCAATTCTTCTGGGGCTTGTGCTAATCCACTGTCTATGCCATATTGAAGTGTTTACTGTAATTGAATAATATGCATGGCTTCGTAAGCTCTAGTCTTCTTTCCGCTTGTTGTCCTGTTTGTGCCTTTCAGCGTCAGGTTAGGAAGAAGTTTCTTGGCCGGGCCCTAGTATTTGCTTCATACACGGGGAGCTGTATTGCTTCTGTTATTTCAACTATTCATCTTTTGTGTGGTCTGCCCTTGGCTTTGTATCTATTGTATCTTTCTAACATTGCTTTCTGGGGGATACTGTCGGGTGTTTGGCGTGTCACGTGGCCAAACCATTTTATTTGCCTTACAATGAAGGAATTAAAAAACGATACGTTGGACCTGATGACGCCTTGTTGGATAAGGACATTGTATCAATGGAGCATCAATCAACAGACTGCGGGAATGTTAAATAAAACGACATATGTCAATCGCAAGATGGTGGATCTAAGAGGTCTGAGTAGGAGAGTGCACAGCCAGCGAACTGCATGAGACGTAAGTAGAAGTAGTAGTAATCCGCATAGGTAACCGTCCTGGTCGCTCAGGCTTCCATTGACCAAGGCTGATGGCAGAGTCCCAGGTAGCGTGCATGACAGAAGTAGTGGCAGCGATGTGACTCAGCTAGCGGATGCGTGGGCGACCAGTGAATGACTCGTTAATGGGTGCTGTCTTTTTTCACTCCTAGTTGTCAGGGACATGTGTAAATACGTGGAATCAGGACATACGTATCCATATCCTATTCCAGAAACAGATTTAGCACATACTGATCATGCTATAGTGCAGTGATTTAGATTTTACATTACATAGAATAACATCTTGTGTATTTTGTGGAACATACTCCAAATATTTACTTGGGGATCAAGATGCAGCAGTGCATGAGCTGACAGCAGTCAGCGACTCATACATGGCTGCTTGTATCAGGGTCAGCGAACCATGACTGATCAATACCGCATTCTGCCTGTACGTGGCGGTCCTGGAAACAGGCTGCACAAGTCGCTACTGTAGTCTGACCAAGGGATAGGGATCGCAGTGGGAAGGCAAAAAACGTAATAAAAAAAGCCGGCTGAAATCGGTTGAGTGAGGCCGAAAGGCGCGGATATCGCAACGTCGCTGTAAACTACGACGCAGCGTCCTTTTTCAGGACGAACACAAAAGAAGAAGAAATATTTACTTGTATGATTCATCTGTATTAAACGTTTACCTTTCTTCTTTTGTTTTCTTTTTTGGCAAAGACACGCCACTGTCAACCTGAGAAAGTTTCTGAGGTTAAATCACGGCACTTTAACCATTGTGTGGATTCTTCTATGTGTGGGTGAATGGTCACGCTGGGGTGATTTCATTGTCGTACGTTCACTTCGCTGATTATGTCCAGCCGGTAGTCTAGCCTACCACATTTGATGGATGTCCCATTTAGAACAAGCTTACTCTTTTCGGGACCCACTTGTCCCTTTCGGCGGTTTTTTTTTTTTTTGGGGGGGGGGGGGGGGAGTTGGTAGGGGGGAAATTGGACAGAGAGCAGACGGTCAACAAAGTAGAGAGGAACTCAGAAAAGTAGACATATTAATGGTTATTTAATAGGTGTAGTTCTCTTGAACTCGTGAGAACTTTTAGGAGAAAAAGAAATAAGAGAGAGAGAGAGAGAGAGAGAGAGAAAGAAATAGAAAACCAACAAATGCTCACTTACTATAAGTACAGTTGTTTACAAGTATATACGAAATGTTGTTATTTGCGAATGCCCACAATGAGTAGGTTACTCTTTTGTGCGCCCTGAAAATGACGTTAAGTGGCGGGTTGCTGTAGCTTTCCTCACATCCTGGGGGAACTGATGAAGGTGGACCGGGGTCCTCCAAGCGGTTGTGCTATGCTTGGCTTCATCTGCATGTCACTCACTACTACAGGGATTACATCAATCGATAACCTCGTTAGCAAGGCTGCCATTAAAACAGCCCGAATCCAGGGAGGGCTACTTGGAAGCCGAGGTGAGGGTGTTGGTCAGTATATTTTGCCTGACCAGACGTTAGTCTTCCTCCCCTAATACGAAATGTAAAAGCACTAACTCACGTCTACCTTTATAAAAATGTGCAACAGTCACTGTCGTCTAGGATGAAGTGTTAGAGATGTAAGGTGACCAGATCCCTTCTTCGCTGCTGCCTTTTCCCTTACCTAGCCGTCAGCCATGAACCCATTTACATCTGGGTTGACTGGAGTTACCGTAGCGGGAATTGAGCCCCGTACCTCTGCAATTAAAAGCGAGTGCTCTACGTTTCAAAGTGAGCGAAATCACTGGCTGTGATCATTCAACATTTACTTCTATGATATTTGACAGATCAAGCCTTTATATAAACATATCCTGCGTACGTACAGAATAAACATATACAATTAAACGGGTATCCTAGAGGACAAACTTTTATTTCTTGGTATAGTTGTCGTGATAGTAAGTTGTCCATTTACCTGACTGCTTGAGAAACGAACATGACAGTGGTTCTTATTTGTGTCCTACCTACAGAGCAAGCCACAATGGAGGAGCTGCAGATCAGGCCACATCTTCTGTTTGTCCACTCATACAAGTCTCCACATTTCTGTGACTTTTGCGGAGAGATGCTTTTCGGGCTGGTCAAGCAAGGTCTCAAATGTGAAGGTAAGTGCACTTAATTTAGCTAATAAAGCGTGGTGAAGGATATATGTTGCTCCTTGCTATCTTCTCGTGTATCAGTAATGTTAATATTAATTCAGCTAACAAAGCGTGGTGATAGATACATGTTGCTCCTTGCTTCGTAAACGGATCTTCTCATGTGGCAGTCATGTGAATATTCTTAGTGTCGCCGGGAACAGGCAGTTGTGCTAACTTTCTCTGTGATGACCTCATCTCTAACTTTCTCTGTGATGACCTCATCCCTAACTTTCTCTGTGATGACCTCATCCCTAACTTTCTCTGTGATGACCTTATCCCTAACTTTCTCTGATGAACTCATCCCTAACTTTCTCTGTGAAGACCGCATCCCTAACTTTCTCTGTGATGACACCATCCCTAACTTTCTCCGTGATGACCTCATCCCTAACTTTCTCCGTGATGATTTCATCCCTAACTTTCTCCGTGATGACCTCATCCCTAACTTTCTCCGTGATGACCTCATCCCTAACTTTCTCTGTAATGACTTCATCCCTAACTTATTCCGAGATGACCCTATCCCTAACTTTCTCCGCGATGACACTATCCCTAACTTTCTCCGAGATGACCCTATCCCTAACTTTCTCTGTGAAGACCACATCCAGACTGCTTCTTGTCATCTCGTTCTAATTTACCTGTGGATGACACCTATGATATCCCAGTCCCGCCCTCCTCCTTCAAAATGAGAGCTCGTTGTGAGGTCATTCACACACTACATGTGGCACTAGTAAGTTGTCAAGCGCACGGTAAGTAAAACTACAGCTGCAAGCACCTACACGTGTGCAGGTGAAACAGAAGGAGGTAACGGTACATCAGGTGAGAACACACGGTACAACTATAAGTAGCGAACCGCTCTGTGTTAGATTTAACTCACATGTTTACACACATTGCCGCTGACACAGACCAAACCTCTGCTGAGTTTGGAACAGTCGTGTGGGATTGAAAGAAAGTTCTAAAAACAATTCCCTAAACATGACAAAGAGAAGAGAAAGTGAATAACTTGTTTTTCCAAGAATCAGAAAAATAATAATCGTAAACAACACTTTAATAATGTTCGCCTAGGCATCTGAGGGGGGGGGGGAAGAGTTGCTATCTGTTGAAGCCTCGTATTTCGGGGACGGCCTCTCCTGCGCTTCCAGCCAGCTGGTTGGATACTTTTAGTACTTTGAACTGCCTTGAGAAGGATCTGGTGAGCTAGAAAAACATCAGTTTGCGACTAAACATTAATGGAAAAATAACCAATAATCTATAATATGCTTATGACACGGTATTGTGTCTGAAAATGAACAATTGTTGCAGGGACTGGTGGAGACAGTGAACAACAGAAGTATAGAATATGGATAGGACATTAACATTAGTGGGGAAAAACTGATAATTAGCAAAACGGACGTGAAGTCCACAGTAAAAATCGCAGCAAATGGGAATAAGATGAAACAAATAATGGTACAATGCGTGGACAATAATGGTACCTAGGACTGAAAATAACAAGTGATGGTATATGTGAGAGGGAAGTGAAGAGGAAAAATGAATGACCAAAATTACATTTAACAGCATGAGAAATATATTGACATTCAGGCAAATAACAAATATACTGTAAATGAAGGCATCAGGCGATATGTATGTTATCAAAATATAAAATGTGGATATACAGAATAAAGGATCACATTTCGTGGAAATGAAAACAATGAAACTGGTTGTATACAGACTCTGCAGGGTCTTCTAAACCAGTATAAAGACGTTAAGTTAAGTTAAGTTCAGATACACGATACGATACACCGCTGAAAACGATACTGATAGGGTAGATTGAAGCGTGGCCTACTTTGGTATCTACACTAGACTGGTTGAAGGCAGGTGGACAAGGGGAAGACATCGCTGTACGTGGGAGAGCAACATCAAGAGATGGACTTAACATTCTGTCGAAGTGTACCATCAAGGCCAGAAATATAGCTGAATACCTAATATAACTTTACGTCTTTATACTGCTTTAGATAACACTGTATAGTCTGTATACATCCAGAATCTTGGAGAGTGGTCTTACCGATGTGCTAGTCCATCTTAATAGACTCAAAACACTAGAGTTAAGTAGACCCGCAGCCAGTTAAGCGCTATATATATAGCTGCTCTTAACAAACCACGCGGGAAAAGGTATAAATATCTTGGGTAGATTTTTAACTTGATTTTTTTCAGAGAAGCGGCCGTTAAACCTACTCTTTTCGATTTCCAACTGCCAAGAAATTGTTAACGTGCTCGACACTGAATACGGAAGTCCGCTCATGAGAATTTTTACCAGAAGATCAACGTGGGAAAAAATCCCAGTCTACACCGTGATTCAAACCCGTGACCTCTGGCACCCGAGGCGGACACCTTACCTCGAGACCACTGAGTCCCTAACAATAACGATATATCTAATAAAGCTGAAAGTCTAATATAACGATAGCTCAAATATAGCCGAATGTCCAACATAGCCATAGTTCTAATAAAGATGAATGCATTACATAACGATAGCTAAAATAAGGCTGTTTGCCTGACATAACAATAGTTCTAATAAAGCTGTTCGTCTGACATAATAATAAGGCAGTTTGCCTGACACAACGATAGCTCTAATATAGCTGATTGTCTGACATAACGATAGCTCTAATAAAGCTGATTGTCTGACACAGCTAAAATAAGGCTGTTTGCCTGACATAACAATAGTTCTAATAAAGCTGTTCGTCTGACATAATAATAAGGCAGTTTGCCTGACACAACGATAGCTCTAATATAGCTGATTGTCTGACATAACGATAGCTCTAATAAAGCTGATTGTCTGACACAACGATAGTTCTAACTAAGCTGAAAGTTAAACATAACGATATATATCTTTAAATAAGCTAATGGTCTCACATAACGATAGCTCTAATAAAGCTGATTGTCTGTCATAACGATGGCTCTAATAAAGCTGATTGTCTGACATAACGATAGTTCTAACTAAGCTGAAAGTTAAACATAACGATATATATCTTTAATAAAGCTAATGGTCTCATATAACGATAGCTCTAATAAGCTAGTAACCTCACATAATGATAGCTATAATAAGAGTGTTTCAAAATCGGTGCAATTTGATAGTGGAAACTAGTCGCCTTCTGAATTCTATGTGCGATCTCTCTGTCCTCAGCATTGAACATACTACCTAGGTATTTGAACTCCCATACATTCTTGATACTTATGTCACCGATGCTGAAGCTTCTCTTCGCGTGTTCACTCGATATCGACATAGTCTCGGTCTTGTCTGTGTTAATCATGCCATATTCGTTACAGGCGAAATTTAGATAGGTTAGGTGGTGTTGTAGATTGTCTCAATGTTGGTAAAAGATTACCTGATCAGCAGCAAGCAACAGTTCCGTTAAGGACTCCTCATGCATAATTTTATCCATCTTAATTACGTGTGAACAAAAGTGGAGAAAGAACACACCCCTGTCGTGCACCACTCGGCACTGGAAACCAATTTGTCATACCTGCAGTCGTTCGTACTGCACCGTCACTGTTTACGTACAAGGCACGAATGTTATCCAGTATTTGACCCTCAATATCATATTCCTCAATTACTTTCCATAGCTTATATCGGTGTGCCTGCTCGAATGCTTTTTCTTGATCAATCAAGGCCAGGTGGGGATTCGTATTGTATTCTATGGGTTTTTTTTCACCTGAGCGTAAATATGGCATCCGTACATCTCTTGCCTTTCCGGAATCATAATTATGGAGCACAAATACAGTGACTCCACAATAATTCGTTCTCTCTGCTTAAGGATCCCGTGAGAAAAAATGTACCGACTTGGCTAAGGACGGGTATTCCCCTATAAGAGCTGCAATCTTTTCTACTGCCTTGCTTCTTCTATCTTGGACTCTCCTTCCTCTCTCTTCTTATCTCACTCTGTTTCATTTTACTCTTACAATCACACTTTTGTTTATTTCACTCTTTCTTACATTCACACTCTTGCACAACTTTCAGGGTGAGGCCCTTCCAAAACACTTTGGTTAGGCTGGCTTCTGAGAGCGAACAAACCTAGCATAGGTACATACAGACGCACACATTCATCCAAGCACTGGTTTATGCGTCTTAAAATCGCCTAATTGACTACGGCCTGGTGTGGAATAGGCGCACCTTCGCCAGTAGAAACAGTAGGCAAACACGTAAATTTAAAAAAATAAAAAACTGCCCTTTTTTTCAAAATAGGTACCACCACCGCTCTTTGTCAATCAGCAGATACCTTTCCTTCAATTTACACCTGATTCAAGATTTTTGTGAACCATCTATCCCTACATTCATGACGATTAAGCAAACGATAAAATGTGTGCAAAAGTACAGAAATTTAAAACTGATTTAAGAAATAGGAAACGTGATTTTAAAACACTACCCTATACCGATCCCTGCATCGACTACCGACCCCCACTCCCTGAATCCCCCACCGCCGCCCCCCCCCCCAAATCGACCACCAATCCCGCATCGACCCCCTACCTCCGCATAGACCTCCAACCTCTACATCGACTACCGACCCCTGAATCGACCATCGACCCCTTACTTGGTAGGAAAGAATATTTTTTTCTTCGTCGTTCGTTCTCAATCTCCCGCTACCAAGCCCTGGACGTTCTCAATCTCCCGCTACCAAGTTCTGAACGTTCTCAATCTCCTGCTACCAAGTCCTGAAAAGAGATTTCAAGTAGCACGATGTAGTCCGGAGAACGGAATCATGCGTTGTGTCGTATCCTAACATCTTGACTGCGATATTTGCACATTTCGGTCCGACACATCCAACTTAAGCAGGCATTTTTGGGTACCGGGTTAACCTTCCCTATTCGATCCCTTCTACTTTGCCAGTCTGCTCTTATGCCGCCTGTTATTCGGGATCACGGCGTGGAGGTGTAGAAGGGTCTTGGCAGCTCTGGTTCGCTTGCCCTAACGCTAGCAGTCAGCTATGGGTCGCTGACCACTGCAGATCATACACTGCTCAGCATCTTTATCCGCATTAAAGGATGTGATCATTGCACTTCTACACGAGTGACTAGAGCCACTTGATGTGCATCGACATAAAAACTCAAGTGAAACAAGGTGCCACAGAAACCAGCTACATAAGAGCTTAAATATGTTGATGCAGACTTCCTACAAGCAGGACAACTGTTGTAGTTCCATTCTTCTTCTGAAGTGAACAGAAACGTGTGATTATATCCTATACTAGAATACAAAGAAACTGTAGCCAGCAGTTCATTTGAAAGACACAGCTGTGAAATGAATCCAAAATGGTGGCTGTCCCTGAAGAGAATACTACACGGACAACTTAACATGAAACATATTTATGATCACTGTCCTGTACGTGCGTGTGGGGGTATATGTGGGGTTGGGTGGAGAGTACAAAACCCCAATAGGAGACTGCATTGATCTATTGATTGACTGATAATATCACCAGTGACAATTAGTTTAACACTATATAAAAGTACAGATGGTTGACTGTTGCTGAAAGTTGTTTTTTTTTCATCAGTACGTTCATCGCTACCATCAGGTGGCATGCCTTGTGACGTTGATGATCAATTACCTGCTCAGCAATTTGTCCTGTGAACATTTCAGAATTTTTGACGGCCTATGCTTCCTACTTAACAAATAAACAAGACATTATATAAAATGAGAGGACAGCCAGAAAAATAACAAGCAATGTTTCATAACTGTTGGCTACAACTAAAAAAAAAGTTTACCACAAAAAGAAAAATAACTGGCAAATTAAGTAAAGAGAATGTTCACAAAAAAATTAATCTTAATGAGGATTGAAATAATGGCTGCTAATTAAGAGAAGCATCGAACCAGAGGACATCACATTTTTTTTAAATAAGCATACTATGTGAAGAGACATAATGCGTTCATGGAATAATTGTGTTGCTTTCAACATCTAACCACAGCTGTTTCACCAAAAATTATATCCATCATTATCAAATAACCTTGTGCTTGCTTGTGACTCTTGACAGCATTGCCATGAACACATATGTTATAGCACATGGGTCAATTAATCATGTATTGCAAATAGTTTATTACGGTAACATGTTTTTATTATAATTCTTTAATGAAGATTGTTCCGTCGAAAACGTAAGTTTGTATATCTACTTGGACCAATAGATCACGAACTCTCAATCAATAAATCGGTAGATCTCAGAACGGATAACAGCGGGCTGGCTCAGCTTCAACTGTATTAAACCTATACTGCAACAGATGCGCAACGACAACGCTAGAGCTCACACCTTCAACGGAGTGGTTATTCCAGCCATGGTATTGGCCGCGAGGTGTGAAACCTACGGTAAACTGATGCAGATAGACTCTGCGTTATCCAAGGACCGATGAAGCGAAGAATATTGACGATCTCAAACGAGACCAAATACGCGACCAAATACGCAAACAGAGATCAGACGTCGAACATCTTTCACTTACATCATAAATGTCGCACTGTTACGAAAATATAGATAGGCAGGTTATGCGGTGCGCTTGGCGTATAACAGATGGACACGTACAGTCGTGGTGACGATACAAATGTAGTCGTTCTCGCTTGCGATCGAGACTGAGGTGGAGAGATGGCCTGAAGGAGCCCTCGTACCCAGTATGGTGCACCAAGGCAAAAGAGCGAAATGAGTTTCCTCAACATTTGGCTACCTGGCAACAGACACGTGTGCCTGATTGAATACCAGGATTAAGAGATGATTTAATGCAGTGTTTCTTTAAATTTAGTATTCTGGAGACAACTGTATCGTGTATTTCGTCTTTGAACTTTTTCAGGACTCATCTTCAATATATATAAAACAATGGTCAGCCTGAACTGAACTGAACTGAACATAACATGCAGAAATGATACTATATGTGCTTGCTTCTCATATGTTAGCCAATTTTTTTGCAGCAGATGTTCAGCAGTCGTCTCGTCGCTGCAGATATCATCAGTATTTCCTATGCTTAGTTTGTTGAAAGAGGAAGGGGTAGACCAAGAAGACAATAACACCAAAATATCCAGGAATGTCTGGGTATGACTGTGGCGAAGGCTGGAGTTTTGGCAAGGGAAAGAGTTTCTTTCAGACAGACTGTGATGGGAGTGATGTTCTATTAAGGACATGCTACATGATGATGTGTTTGTTGAATAGATGGTCATCACCATGTGTCCATTGTGTTCGCCTCGAAACATAGGGCCGCAACAGATGTACATCTGTTCCTATTCTGTGCCGTCATCTTGAGTTCAGCCCATGAAACCTTGGTTAAACTGATTTCCGCCTCGACCGTACACAGCATTGTGTTCCTTGGCCTTCCCACTCCCCTTTTTCCCTGGGGGTTCGAGTCCAGCAAGTGTCTTACCATGCTGCCCAGCTTCTTTCTGAATGTTTCCTATCCATCCCCACTTTCCCTCCCTAATTTCCTGCTGAATTAGTTGTTGCCATGTTCTTTCCCACAGATCTGTGTTTGCCATTACCTCTCGCCATCTAGCACCAAATGAGTAGATGCTATCTCAATCTATTGTGGCACGTGCACAGTGTAAAGAAAATCACTTGATCACAGCTTTGAGCTGGTAATATGCATCATTTTTTTGGCAGCCTAAAGAATTTCGTGACCGAGGCCTGAAATTAGAACATAGAATAGTAACAATGTAAACTACCAGGTATGCTGCAAGATGTAACTAAGTCATGGGACTGGCTACTCGTCCTGTAGAATCTTTAAACCACAAAAAGTTCAATAGATATGGACAGGTCAATATTTTTTTGACTTGGTGTGTATATATTCTTCTTCCGCGTTTGTCCTGAAAAGAACGTTCGTCATGGTGAGACTGCCTGCACCTTTTGGTCCGACACATCTGATTTTGAGGGACTGGGTTTGCCTTCCCTCTTCAATCCCTAGTCTCTTAGCCAGGTCGCATGGTTGCTCCAGTGGGGCGGAGTAGGGTCTTGGTCAGTTATGTATCACTGACCCTGATGCAATCAGTCAGCTTTGTGTCGCTGTTGTCAGCTCATTCACTGAGACATCTTCGGCCCTGAGTATATGCTCAAGATGTATGCTCTATTCAGAGCTGGAAAAGTTTTGAATGATTGATTGATTTAAATTACTTGTTTTTATATATATGCTTCATAAGCTTCTTGGCCTCTTCATAAATTATATTTGCATTAGGTTGAGGTATCCTTTTAAACTTTCTCTGACAATATGTCTGCCAGGGATGTTGTAAGGAGATAGGATCAACTGTATAACAACTCTTTTTAACGGGTGACATAGTTTACAGAGTACTTTCATCAGTTAGAAATATATCATTTGGTCTCTTCATCATTGCAGTCATGGGCAGTACATCTATGAATACTGTTACTTGTTATTCTGTATTGTTGTCTCTCATTCTAACGTCTGCTGCAGTTTCTAAGCTCTGCTTCGCCCTTGACCTGCTTGAGAGTGTTCGTATTACTTCTGACAACTGTCTTCGTAGTCTATAATTTAGGCATAGCAGATTCCTCCCCGTCCAAATAGTATCTGAGTCCATTCTTCCATATTCCATACGTGAACAGAGGTCATACATTTAGAAGCTGCTGATCTTGTTAAATGTAGTCCAGCAGTAACTGATAACTTGAATGCTGCTGAAAACATCTGTAATATGCATGTATGACTCTAGGTTATATTCTAAACTATCTTGTTCACCACAATAGATCAGTTGTATTTGTTGTCATTTTGTATATACTCCTGACATTTGCTATTTGCGTGAGCCCACCAACCAATGACCTTTCCCGTAATGGTTCCAAATATTGCTCCCTGCACTTTGGTATTAAGTTTTACGGAGCCAGCTCAGCAGGTCTTCTAACAATTCACTCTCAAATAATCACATCATTTGCCCTAATAAACTTGACAGTATTGTCTCATTTTTTGTATATTTGCCATACAGTTCTCAGCAGGGTTGAAAGAGTCAAGTCTGCTTCTTTCATTGAGTCAGCAGGGAAGAAGAACATGTTCTACTGTTTTTCTGCTCTTGCCATGAGGGCACTTTTCTACGTGCCCAGTTTGTTAATTTAAGGAACAGTTTTGTGTCTGAGTGTGCAGTGGTAGGTTCCCAGTCTGAATCATTTATTATTTACATCAGCCCACCAGCACAATGGAATTTTCCTCCCAGATGGTTTGAAATATTTTGTTTTCTACTTTGGTATTAATTTGGTCGATGCAGAAGGGGAGGAGACTATTGCATAGTTTTTCTTCGTCTTCTTTCTCTGCCATGTCCACAGACATAGGCGACCATGGAACTACACAAAGTATTGTCTCTGATGGTGTTTATCAATGATACTGCTTTTTCTAATACATGCCATGATGTTAAAATGTTCAGTATCTTCTTTCTCTGTCAACATCTGCTTCTTTTTCTAGCAGTTTTACTTGTTTGCTACGGTGTTCTCTGACCCTCTCTTTCCAATAAAATGCCCAAAAACCAAGGATTGTTTATTTCTTATTTGTGTAGTACGCTATCATTGTTCATTTACTTCCCTCGACACATCCTCAATCTTCTTGGCTGTCTAAGAGATTCATATTATATTTTTCTGTAAAACTACATCTCTGTGCCCGTAGTGATCTTCTAGTTTTTTATGTATGCTCCATAATGCTCTTCAGTTTGGTAGTATCTCTATTGAAGCACGAAAGAACCATTTGTCTAACGTTCATAAACAAAAGCCTATTACTTAAGATAACTTAAGATTGCTTAAGTCCCGAGTGGTCTACCGAGGTCTTTGTGTACGACAAAGACAAGAATAGCACCATTGCCTCACAGTGAGCATGTCGTAAAAGGCGACTATATGTGTGACCTGGCATACCATCGGTCATGATTATGTGGTTTGTTAAGAGCAGCATAGATGGTGTCTAACAGGCTTCGGGTCTACTTTGCTCTAGTGTTTGAGTCTTTTAAGATGCACTCGCATATCGGTTAACTACCCTCCATAAATCTGGTTGTATACAGAGTCTTCTAAACCAGTATACAGACCTTAAGTTAAATATAACCGTCATGTCCTGGAGTAACCAATTTACCGATGCTATTGAATTCTTTATTTATGAGCTCTATGTCTCATCTAATGTCCAGTTATTTTGGTTAGTTGTTTCCCTACATTTATGATTTCTTTATCATTGAATCTCTAGCTGTTTTAGTTGTTGAAGATGCCAAAATGAATGAGCTGACAGCAGCCAGGGACTCATAGCTGACTGCTTGTGTGTGGGTCAGCAAACCATAGCTGACCATGACCTTATTCAGCCTTCAAGTGACTGCCGCTGGAAACATGCTGCACTTGTGTGCCCTGACTAACTATAAGAGAATAGAGATCGAAGGTGGAATGCCAACCCTATTCCAAATATGATGTGTCGGACTGCAAGGCGCAGATATCTTATCACTGTAAGCTACACAATATCCTTATGAGGATAAATGACAGAAATAAAGAAAGACAGAAATTCGTTGGTACCGTGTTGTCTTCCACAAGTTTGTCTCTGGTTTTACGTCTACCTATTTGAGTGACAGACTCACAAAATACAAATGTTGATGAAAGTCAACATGTTGATGATATACACTAGGTTATCAATAATACCATAAATAGATATGGCTCAGTTACTGCACTGCGACAGAAACACATGTTACAGCCACAAGGCCTTTGTCAGAGACAAAGAACAAATGAATACACTAAATGAATTACGGTCAACAATAACAGTGAAAATGGACTTGACAACAGATACAATACGACTAAATGTAGCAGTCATTAACCAGAGAATGATCATGAATGTGTGAATCGTGGTTCGCCAGTTATTACAGAGTAGATCAAACAAGAAATGATTCTCAGTAATTTGCCATTGTAACAGAGCCATTAGTATGACTTTTCCTGCTGAAGACGGATGTGTCGGACCGAAGGTGAAAATATCGCAGTCAAGCTGTAAACTAGCGACACAACGCATTTCGTTCTCCAGACTACATGCTGCTACTTACAAAGCGCTGTTCAGGGCTTGGTAGTGGGAGATTGAGGACGAAAGGAGAAGAAAGAGGAGGAGAAGGAGAAGAAAAAGGAGGAGAAGAAGAAGAAGGACTTCTACATTAGTGTTCAACAACCTAATCGGATACTTTAGTGACAAAGTTAGGAAGAGTTTCATATTGGTTGGAGAGCGTTAAAACTAAATCTGGCTTTATTAATCCTGCTGTCAACACCATTATGTGAGCCATTTAAAAAAATGTGTGCTGTTATCATATACATTGCTCAATTAGGTGCAAAAACAGCACAGTGAACGTCACCTTAAAAAGAAGAAAAAAGTTGAATGCGAAAAAAATGTTTTATTAAATTATGTATTGTTGACTGGACTTAGTTTTTCCTCTTCTACTCAGAGGGTGTAAAGGTCTTCCTAATTTATGTGTCTTCTGGTTTATAGTTTCTACAGGATGGAGCAGTCAGTCTCATGTTCAACCGTCTTTATTCACCTATTATGACATGCATAGGTTACAGTGTGACTAATCTTTGCACCCCTTTTTGATCTGGATAACAAACTGGAATTATGTAACTATGTGTTTATTCATTTTGTTGTGAACATGTTCCTGGATTGCTGTTTCAGGGTGTGGTCTGAACTTTCACAAGCGATGTGCATACAAGATCCCCAACAACTGTGCCCATGACAGATATCGGCGCCACTCCTCATCCAGTGTAACCTTCAACCTGCCCACAAAACCTGATGCTACGAGCCTGCAGAGCTGTGACAATCCTGTACAGGTGGGCTACCCCTGATTGCTGATGTGTTTCACATCTTGTCTTTCATGTACTATCTATAACAAGAAATTAATGTAGCAGTGAAATGGTGACCTCCAGTGTGTCTATTATATGTTTATAAATATATGATTTTGAGAATATGGAGGGGGAGGGGGGAGATAAGGGAATGTGGTATTATCTCTGTGTGTCTAGTTATTGTTATGTCGATGCGGCAGCCTGTGAGGTTTGGATGTCGACCTTTGACTACGTGGACGTGCATTCTTCTACGGCGTTCGCCCTGAAAAGGACATGGTGTTGATATTTGTATCTTTCATTCCCACACATCCGGTTTCACCTGGGGTTTTTTTTTTTTTTTTGGTACAGCATTTGTCTTCCCCAACTAATCATATTCTCTTAGCCAGACTAAACAAGTGTAACCTATTTAGGCCACGTTTTGAAGAGGGAATAGAATCTTGGTCAGCTCTTGTTCACTGACTCTGATGCAAGCAGCCAGCGATGAGTCACTGGCTGCTGTCAATTCACTCACTGTGCTGCATCCTCTGTCGTAGAAATAAAACAACTTGGACCTGTCTTCAATCTTTGGCCCCAGAAATAAAACAACTTGGACCTGTCTTCAATCTTTGACCCCAGAAATAAAACAACTTGGACCTGTCTTCAATCTTTGCCCCAGAAATAAAACAACTTGGACATGCGTTCAATCTTTGCCCCAGAAATAAAACAACTTGGACATGCGTTCAATCTTTGACCCCAGAAATAAAACAACTTGGACCTATCTTCAATCTTTGACCCCAGAAATAAAACAACTTGGACATGCGTTCAATCTTTGCCCCAGAAATAAAACAACTTGGACATGCGTTCAATCTTTGACCCCAGAAATAAAACAACTTGGACCTATCTTCAATCTTTGACCCCAGAAATAAAACAACTTGGACATGCGTTCAATCTTTGCCCCAGAAATAAAACAACTTGGACATGCGTTCAATCTTTGACCCCAGAAATAAAACAACTTGGACCTGTCTTCAATCTTTGACCCCAGAAATAAAACAACTTGGACATGCGTTCAATCTTTGCCCCAGAAATAAAACAACTTGGACCTGTCTTCAATCTTTGACCCCAGAAATAAAACAACTTGGACCTGTGCTCAATCTTTGACCCTATAAATAACAGAAGTTGGACTTCCATTCAATCTTTGGCTACAGAAATAGAACAACTTGGACATGCGTTCAAATCCTCGGAGAAGCGTATGTATTGTTCTATCAAAAGTCAAATAAAAACCTAGTACTTGATGCCTTCATAGTAAAGTCTTTATTTCCCAGCACTATAAATTATCCCTTTAGACCCCAGCAATGGGAATAGACACTACATTGATTGTAGTTTGTTTTTTAAGGGCTGTATTTTAATGTGTGTAATTCTTCTTCTTCTTCTGCGTACACAGTCAGACAGTAACCATTATTTTTTCGAAAAATGCGGCGGTCATCCTGAGGCTCTCGCCACTGCCATAGAGCTTGTCTTGCAGTTCCACTGGTAATGGCCACATCTGCTCTCTCTGATCCTCGTATGTCGGGCAGTTCTGCAGCAGATGTTCAGTGGTCATTTTACCAGTACCGCACGGGCATTCGTCGGTACACCCTATCTTCAATTTGTTGAATAGGTGGTACCTCAGTCTGTTGTGGCCAGTGCGAAGTCTGAAGACCACGACCTGCTCTCTTCGGTTCAACTGGTAATAGGCATCGTTTTTGGTGTAACCAGTATGTTCGGTTTCCCATTTGGTCATGTATCTGGCTTTGATAAGCCGTTTTGACTCTTCGTACGTCATACTGGTATCTGTTTGTGGTAGCCTTGCACCTTCTTTTGCCAGTCTGTCTGCCTCCTCGTTGCCTTGGATGTTGCAGTGTGACGGCACCCACTGTACCACTACCCTTTTTGGTGCGGACTGCTGGCACAGTTTGCAGAGTGCTGCTCTTAAGTCATTAAGCTCAGTGTTTTTCTGGCTTTTTAGCGCTGTGACTACGGCGAGAGCATCTGTCAGCAGGACTATATGGCTCTCATTTTCACTGTGTGTTACCATTTCTTCCACTGCCGCCCTCAGTGCCTCTGCCTCCGCTCTGAAATTGCTTGTGTACTTACCAGTAGCGAATGACAGTGTTATTTTTCTGCCATTTGGTAGGTTCAGGAATGCTCCTGCCCCTGCCCCTCCGTTCTGTGTAGTGTTTGTTACAGAACCGTCGGTGTATGCATGGGTCCAGTCCATGCTTGGGTAGCTTTTCGTTATGAAGCTTAGGGTAGTGTCTCTCCTTTCTTTTTCAGTCTGGCAGTTTTTGTTTGCAATACCTGGTATATTTTCTACCACCTCTGGAAATATATCCTGCCTCCAAGTAGGTTTTCGTACAGTAGTGATGGGTTCTGGTGTTGTTGGTGCGTTTATGGGATCTTCGTGCATCTTTGCTTTGGCTATTTCTGCAAAGTTTCTCCGCTTTAGTTTCCCATTTCCCAGATTGTTTAGTCTCTGGTACATTGGATGGTCCGTCAGTCTTCGGAGTTTCTCTGACTGCAGCTGGGCTCTGCAGTCTCTTCTATCGGTCATGGATTGCAGTTTTGTAATCTTTTCAAGTTCTAATGTGTGTAATTAATCCATGATAGTTTTGACCAAAACCTTCCAGTAAAAAAGTAATTGTGTACTGCCTGCAGTCATCATCCACAATCTGTAGTTACCATTTTTTAAACTCTGCATTGTATGTTCACTGCATTGTATGTTCACGTGGCTTTTTAGGGTTGAAAAAGTTAGTTAGGTTGCCTCAAATAAGTTAGAATTGGTGTTTCTTCAGCGTTCATCCTAAAGAAGACGTTGTGTCGTAGTTAATAGCTAGGCCGCGATAGCTGCGCCTTTCGACCAGACACATACTTCTTCTTCTTCTTCTTCTTCTTCTTCGTACGCTGTCAGACGTCAACTTGAATTTGTTCGAAGAAAGCAGCTGTCATCCTGAGGCTGTCGACACTGCCATAGAGCTTGTCTAGTGTTGGCACTGGTGATGGCCACATGTGCTTTGTCTGGTCCTCATATGTTGGGCAATTTTGCAGCAGATGTTCAGCGGTCATTTTCCCTGTACCACATGTGCATACGTCAGTGCCACCTATCTTCAGTTTATTGAATAGATGGTACCTCAAGACCAGACACATACGAATTCAGCTGACTAATTTTTAGTACCCGGTTGGCTTTCCCACTGTCATCCCTATCCCTTTGCCAGACTACACTAGTGCAGCTTGTTTCCAGGATCGTCAAGTGGAGGTAAAATAGGGTCTTTGTCAGCTATGGTTCGTGGACCCTGATGCAAGCAGCCAGCTATGAGTTCTGTCAGCTCGTTCACTGCTGCATCTTGGCTCCATCTATGGTGTGAAAATATATTTACTCTTGTTAAGGGAATATAATATTTGAAACGATTAAATGTTGAATATAAAAGATAATCAAGGGTCAAAGATTTAGTATATTCAAATTCCTGTAAAAACACTCAATGAGGAAATTTTTTTTTTTTTAACTTTTTCAATTTAAAAACAATATTTATGGCTTGTTAAACTATGATGGCTTAATGTATTCTAATTCAATTATGATTATTAGTTTCAGATATAATTATGTAAAGTAACATAAAACACCATTCATGCATAACAAATTGAATTAGTGGTCTCTTTTGGCAACAAGTAAGGTGGCGTGCCTGACTGGCTGCGCTCTTGACTCACTCCGGTGTTTCTGTCGTTTTCTGCTGTTTGCTAGTTCCTGTTCGAATTATAATGAACAACTTCTTCACCAGGTGTAATCAAGGACTTCATTCTATGGAATTTATGTGCTATCAATTGGTTATCGTGTTTGTTATGCTGCATCTTGCTGTGGCTGTGCCTGGCTTAAGCGGTGGGAAACCAGTCCATGGTGGCATTCAACATTCCGCTTGACTGCACCCCAGAATTCAGCACAGGTTATCACTACTATCATTAACTTTTTCAAGGACCTTAATGTTTGGACTGAAGTCGCCTTCCGTCTACCTCCCTCCATTGGAGGTTACATTCTCAGCACAGCAAGAGTCACGCTGACCCGAAGGTGGACACAATCCGGATGTCTCAGAGGTGTAACGCGAATAAAACAACAGGGAGTCAAACACAAACAAAGAAAGTTGACTCAAACATTGGTCCAACACACCCTCGCTGCACCATCCTGAGGCAATGGATTACTCGGCTCCACCCGGGGAGTCTGTAGGGATTAAGCAGTTGTATATAGTAGTAGTCGATCAACGCAACAGGCCATAGATGCCTATACGAACATTATTATTATTAGTAAAGATTGTTTTTCATTGTGCTGTGATGTGACCACAGGTAGTTAAAATATTTATAGATTCATTTTTATTTGATTCAGAATCTCTTGAGTGTTCCTAATCAGCCAACTCCTCCTTCACCGAGCAGCGGACGCTCAAAATCATGGACAGGAAGACCTATATGGTTGGAGCGAGAGTATGCTAGCCGTATCAAGGTGCCGCACACATTTGTGGTTCACAACTACAAAAAACCCACTCAATGTCAGTGGTGCAAGAAACTATTGAAGGGAATCATACGACAGGGGATGCAGTGCAAAGGTATCTTTTTTTTAGCCATGTGTTCCTGGTACACCTTCCACTTTCACATATGTAGTAGTTTTAAGACAATTCATCAAACTTTTTTCCTATAATAATTTTCAGTCGTTTGACTTTATATGTTGTTAGACATGTCCTGAAAATAGCACATCCAACGATATGTGGAATAAAATAACTGATATACACATTTGAATGGAGTGGGTGGCATATCAATCAAGATGCTGGTCTCATTGTCTGGAGGGCACAGGTTTAAACCCCAGTAAGGACCTGCATATATCTTGGGTGTAATAACACCATAGCCTGCACACTGCTTGGTGAATGCTTGGAGAAGCTGCTTTTATTTCTCATCACTATAAATCCTCACATGAGACCATAATCTATCATTGCAGTATATATCCCCAAAGCTGAGATCCACTTAGGGAGGGGGGGATGGGACTATGGAATAAAGGCCGCTTGTCTCTCCAATCAAAGAGTTCAGTCCTTCATTAGCAGATGTCTATGATGGATTATGGACATAAAGTGGCAGGACATGGTCAGGACTGAAGACCTGGGGAAAAGGAGCCAGCAACGCCACTGGAACAACAAATTAAGATAAGAAAATGGGGCTGGATAGGACATGCACTGAGGAAGGGAATATCCAACATAGCTAGGCAGGCTCTCACATGGAATCCTCAAGGGAAGAAAGATATATGATATGGAGAAGAAAATGTCTGAGGGAGATATAATTAAATGATTACACCTGGAGAGAGACAGAAAGAGTAGCCCAAAATCATTGTATGCTGGTGAGTCGTGGTCAATAGCCTATGCACCGAGCATCAAGCTTTGATTGGTTGTTTGATTGTCTCTGCAGTCACCAAGCAATCTACAGGCTAGGTTTCTTTTTAATTTTGCCTTCGATAGAAAAAAGTCAATGCTTTACGGAAGATTTTAATACATGCGCCCTTGTCAGGAGGCCAGTATGCCAAACAATTAACCAACCTTTCCTCCATGGGCTATAGTAATGGGGCAAAATGCTACATGATGGTCCTATTTTGATACACTTGCTCAAGTTTGTCACTGATCATCAAAATTTTAACCTTATGGAAATTCATAATGTTGAGTCTCATATTTTTTGTATAGAATGAATGGAGCATTCTGCCTACTCATCAGTGAACTGGCTTGCTAATACTGATATTACAGCGCACCAGGGTTCTAAATCACAGACGGACAGTAAAAAATCCAGTCATGGTTCGTTCCTGGTATGACCAATCACTCCTCCAGTTGACCCAACTGTAAATTGGTACCCGACGTATGAGTTGGGAAAGGGAACTGCCCACCTCATAGAGGCTGCGGCTAAGTAAATTAAGAGTATTTTCATCCCCGATGACAATTGTTGCCATGGGACTGACCTTTACCTGTAAAAGAATGACAAGACGACTGTTGCTGCTGTAATCCTGCTATTCCATCAGGCAAATCAGTGTCTAATGCCAGGTAGCCAAAAACTATCCTGTTCTGCAGATCCATCTGGTTAGTCCTTAGAAATTGACGTGCAATATTTTCCTGATTTTCCTTTCGGACTTAGTTATTAGTAGTAAGTTTAGTTTCCTTATTGCTACATACTAAGCCTGGTGAAGGTGTGGCTCTGGGAATCTCCAGCCTCTTAAGATTTTCATTGTTATCATTTAGCCTACCCAGCAGTATAGGTGCCTGCGCTCTGTCTTTGACGGTGTCATTGCATGAGGTCTTGTTACTGACCATTTCCTCCCACGATATCTCCAGGAGGTATATCATTTTGTGAGGTCTTGCTAATAATCATTTGCCACCATTACCTCCAGGAGGTATGTCATTTTGTGAGGTCTTGCTAATAGTCATTTGCCACCATTACCCCCAAGATGAATGTCATTTTGTGAGGTCTTGCTAATAGTCATTTGCCACCATTACCCCCAAGATGTATGTCATTTTGTGAGGTCTTGCTAATAGTCATTTGCCACCATTACCCCCAAGATGTATGTCATTTTGTGAGGTCTTGCTAATAATCATTTGCCACCATTACCTCCAGGAGGTATGTCATTTTGTGAGGTCTTGCTAATAGTCATTTGTCACCATTACCTCAAGGAGGTATGTCATTGTGTGAGCCACATATTGTGTCCGGCCACATTTTCCTCAGTGTATCAAATAGAATGAAAAGGCACCTCCAATTTGTCCTTTTGAGAGCAACTCTATGAAAATGTTGTATCACTTAAATATTGCTAGCTCATTATAGAGATGAATTGTTCATCTTCCTTATACTAGGTTTTCAGTCTTTTTAGATAAAAGTGAGCAAATCTATATTATTGCCTTTTTTTTGTCTCAGAGCATAGTCCAGTGCCCACATTTAACTTAACATCTTTATACTGGTTTAGAAGACTCTGCAGAGTCTGTATACAACCAGTCTAATTTACATTACCTTACTCTAAAAGCTATGCGCATGCAATTTATTCTTAAATGCATTAATTATCCCTGCCTCTAATACCTCATGTGGCAACGCATTCCAAACATTCACCACTCTCTCACTAAAAAAAATATTTCCTAATATCTAATGTGGACCTTTCTTTAGTTAATTTGTAGCTATGCCCTCTTGTTCTTGTGGGTGGTTGTATTTTGAAAAACTTGTTATAGTCTAATTTATCCATTCCTCTAATTATCTTATAAACCTGTATTAAGTCACCTAGGGAGCCGCGTAGCGCAGTGGTTAGCGCACTGGCTTCGCATCTGAGTGGTCCTGGGTTCATTCTCCAGTTGAGGCGGTAATGTTTTTTTCAGACCGTAATAGCTCTCGGGTCAACCCAGCCTTAAATGGGTACCGGTTCAGTCCGGGAAGTAAAAGCGGCGAGGGAGAGGAGATGGCTACCACCCTCATATAGCCGAGCCTTTGAAATGTGAGATTGCTAACACCTCACACCCCTACGGCAGTAATGCTATGGGATACTTTACTTTTTACTTACTAAAAGTCACCTCGAATTCTTCTCTTTTCTAGACACTGTAGGCCGGTTTTTCGGAGTCTCTCTTCATAACTATAATTCTGGGATCCCGCTATCAGCTTTGTCACTCTTTTTTTAATTCTTTCCAGCATGTTTATATCCCCTCTATGATAAGGACTCCACACCTGTACATAGTACTCCAATCTAGGTCTATCTTTCAAATATTGTTCTCGCCCATACTGTAATTATGTTCCATATTGGATCTACCGTGAATACTAAAGAAACTGTACACTGGAAGAGTGAGACCAGTTCTCGAGTATGGCATTGCAGCACTGGCAACAGCAGCAAAGGCAAACTTTTATAAAATTAGCAAACTTAAAAACCAAGCCATGAGAGTTATAACAGGAGGCATGAAGTCAACGCCAATTGTAGAACTTGAAAAGATTACAAATCTGCAATCCATGACCGACAGAAGAGACTGCAGAGCCTAGCAGCAAGCAGAGAAACTCAGAAAACTGACAGACCATCCAATGCATCAGAGACTAAATAGATTTGGAAAAGGGAAACTAAAGCGGAGAAACTTTGCAGAAATAGCCAAAGCAAAGGTGAGCGAAGACTCTATGAACACCATAACAACACCAAAGCCCATCCATACTGTACGCAAACCCACATGGAAGCAGCATATCATTCCGGAGGTGGTAGAAAATATACCAGGTATTGGAAACAAGAACCCAAAAACGATGCCTATTACCAGTTGAACCGAAGAGAGCAGGTCGTTGTCTTCAGACTTCGCACTGGCCACAATAGACAGGTACCACCTATTCAACAAATTGAAGATAGGGTGTACCGACGAATGCCCGTGCGGTACTGGTAAAATGACCGCTGAACATCTGCTGCAGAACTGCCCGACATACAAGGATCAGAGAGAGCAGATGTGGCCATCACCAGTGGCAACACTAGACAAGCTCTATGGCAGTGTCGACAGCCTCAGGATGACAACTGCTTTCTTCGAACAAATTCAAGTTGACGTCTGACAGCGTACGAAGAAGAAGAAGAAGGATCTACCCATGTAGATGACTGCACATTTATCTTCATTTAACTCCATGTACCAGCTTACATACCATTCTCGAATTTTATCTAAATCTGATCTCAATATTTCCACTTCTGCTTTAGATGAGACTCTACTGCATAGTTTTGTGTCATCAGCAAATTTTGCAATCATGGATCCCATATCAATGTCCAAATTGTTTATTTTTATCAAGAACAAAATTGGTCACAAAAATTTACATCTATTTAGACTGAAACAGTCCATGCAGTGAGAGGCAAGCAAAGCTGTCTGTCAATCTTATACCTGCCTGTCATGCAGACAGCATGTGATATACTTGATTGACACTTGTGTGATTGATAGCTGCCATATACTTATCACATGACAGTAGCAAGTGAAGGGCTAGCAACCTCATCATGTACAATTAATTGCTACAGAAATCAGCACTACCAAAGCACATAAAGTGCTTTGAGACAGGCTTCCTTGATCAGCATTGGTTGCCTAATGCTTCATGAGAAGCAAAATGGAAACAATCAAACTACAAGTAGCATGTTTGTATAGCAGCAGATAGAAGGACCCTACCTGCACACTGATGATAATAAGCCTCTAGAATGCCCTATCGATTATCTCTGTAGAACATTATTGAGACCTGTAATTGTTTATTCATTTTCATACACATAATTAATTGTAAGTCTGCATACGCACCCTGATTACATCCTTGTTTCAATATCAGAAGTTAGGATCTATTTGACATGTCACTAGCGCTGTGTCTAAGAATTAGTATTGAGATTTTCTTCATGTGTATTTGTCTATTAAATGTATAATGTTATGTTCAGATTTTAAAAAATTCCATATGCATGTCTACCAATTTTTGTCTTCAGACTGTAAGTTCAATTGTCATCGCAAGTGTGCTCCGCTGGTACCAAACGACTGTGCTGGTGAACTGCCTTATGATGGTGGTGAAGGTAAAGATATATTGTACCAGATCTATCACCTGCATCCACATGTTGTAATTGGTATTATATGTTTTTCCAGTTTCTGTAATTGCAAACAAGATGGCGTCATACATTGCTCTAGGCTTTTACTTTGTGTTTTTCAATACAAATGGAATTTCAGGAGCTGTAACAATGTGGCTGAACTTCTTTCCATGTCTTTCATCATTCTGTGAATGAATAATTGCAGAAATGTTCGTCAAAGTGACCTCATCTTGTGATGTTTTCTTGAAGAACGCAGGATTTTTACTCGGGTTTCCTAAACAAACAGGGAGAAAAAAGATTGCCATAAGTGAAAGGAGCAAAATAATGCTGATCTTTCCCTGAAGAGAGGTCCCCTTTTATAATGTACACATAGCCACAGGCCGAATATAGAAAGATCAAGTATATTGACAACAGTCGATAGGTCAGGAGTGAAAAATGCCTGGTATCAGGCTTAAGGTGCACTAGGGACCAAAGATAGTAAGTGGCCAGGACCAATCAGTAAGCAATGATAAACTACCGATTGTATGCCAAGAAATTTATGACAGTCTCAAATATTGAATTTCAAAGGCCCGATGACGAGACTTCCAGGCCAAGCGGATCGACTGTGCAAACTTAGGAAATACACAAAGGGGGAAACAAATTAAAATAATGATTACATCTAAAAACTTTACAGCATAACTAATGAAAAGCCTGCTTTTGGGCTAAGTGAAAAATTCAGATTAGGCACATGGAGTGTCAGGAGTTCATTCCAGGAAAAACTCTTCATGGTCAGCATGAAAATGAAAAGAGCAAAGATAGACATACTGGGAATCTCAGAACATAGATGGAAAGGTCAAGGACATCTCACAATGCAAACAGGAGACATGTTCAACAGAAAGCGAAAGAGTGGACAAGGAGAAGCTGGCTTCCTTTTGAACAAAGAAAACTCTGATAGACAATGCTATACTACTACTGATCAGACTAAAAACGAAACAAAATGAACATAACAATTATACAAGTATATACACCGACAACAGTGGCAGAAGAGGAAGAAATAGGATGATTGTTTAATAGCCTACAAGAGACCTTGGACAAAGTGGAGAATAATGTAGCAATTACTAGTGACATCAATGCAAAGGTAGAAGCAGAGAGAACTCAAGGTAGTGCACAAAGGTATAGTTGACAAAATGAGAGAGGAGAAAGATTAATTCCAATTTGGCATAGAAAATAATATCTCAAATGCAAATACTTTATTCAGACAACACCCGGGATCAAGACGCTGAGCAGCACATGACCTGCAGTGGTCAGCGACCCATAGCTGACTGCTAGCGTCAGGGCCAGCGAACCAGAGCTGCCAAGACCCTTCTACACCTCCATGCGGTGATCCTGGATAACAGGCTGCAGCAGGGCAGACTGGCTATGGAGAAGGGATCGAAGAGGGAATGCTAACCCGGTACTAAAAAAATGCTTGCTGAAGTTGGATGTGTTGGACCGAAATGTGCAAATATCGCAGTCAAGCTGTAAACTACGACACAACGCATTCCGTTCTCTGGACTACATTCTGCTACTTAAGCCCTTTCAGGGTTTGGTAGCGGGAGATTGAGAACGAACGAAGAAGAAGACAACACCCAAGAAGGCTATATACATGGACCTCACCAGATGGGAGAAGCAAGAATAAAATTGACTACATACTAATACAGCACAGATGGAAGTCAAGCATAATATCCACTAAGACACTCCCGGGAGCAGTTTGCAACACAGATCACCAGCTACTCAAAGCAGAATACAAAACAAGATTGAAAAGAGTTAGACCAATATGTTTTAATGTCAATGCAATGCCATACAAATACAGCCTTAAAATACAAAACAAATTTGAAGCGACAGTGGCAGTGCTGGAGGACATGTCAACTGATGAACTGGCATTATAAACAAAAAATGCCATCATTTCAACAGCACAAGATATGATTCTTAGAAAAGCGTATAAGAAACAGAATGACACACTCTGATCCTACAGAAGAAAGAAGAAAACTGAGGCAAGCAGGAACAGAACGCAGCTGTGACAAATACAGAATCTGCACAAGAGAAATCCGGAGTGAAGTCAGAAAAGACCAGAAACAGTGTATAGCAAACACATACAACAGAATAGATGATCTCCAATGGCAGGAGAAGGAAGGCAAAACATTTAAGAAAATCATAACATTGATGGTTGAATTTGGAATATCTCTACATGCAATAAATGACCGAAAGCAAAGATATACTAGGAAGATGAAAGGAGTACTACAGCGAGATGTATGAATACACAACACAAAAAATAAAGACATGATAGCAGATGGCAACGAGAAAGAACCAGAATCATCAATGAGCAAGGTGTGGGCAGCCATAAAGACACTGTAAAGAGAGAAGGCACCAGAATCTGGTAACATACCAATGAAACTGATACAAGCAGGAGGAGATGCAAGCATCCGCATATATCTGGCAATCTGTGTGAAGATCTAACACAGCACAGGCTAGCCCAAATTATGGAAAAAATCTGTATATATCCCTATACTAAAGAAAGAGAACCTAAAGATTTTTGCAAACTAACACACTATCGCACTGATAAGCCATGTCAGCAAGTTCTTATGCATCATGTCGAGACTGAAAAGAAAGTTGGAATATGAAATGAGTGACACGCAAGAAGAGTTCAAACTATACAGAGGCACAAGAGATCACGTCTTCAATATAAGAACCATCTTTGAGAAAAGCAGAGAATCCAATGTGGACCTGCATGCCTGCTTTATAGACTACACTAAGGTTTTTGACTTTGTACAACACCAGAAACTGTGGAATATCATGAAGACATGGCATCCCAACACATTTATCCTACCTAATAGAAACACTACATCATTTTTTGTTTGGGTTTGCCTTATTTCTCTATTCCTCAAGGTGATGTGCGTTACACTTTGTTTTTATTTTGCGCCTGTCGGCTCAGTGCAGCCGACTTTGGCATGCATTTTATGTAAGGGTCTGCTCCCACCTGCATTTTGCTAAGGGTTTGCTTCCCAGGAGCTGGGGAGCGAACCCAGCACCTTTGGATTGTGAGCCGTGTAACTTAATCACTAGCCAATGCCGTCCCTTACACTACTTTAGAAACAGCAAGCGGTCGTCAGAATACAGGGTAAAGCTTCAGATTGTGTTTGAGATCTACAAGGGGAGTCCAACAGGGTTGCATTCTTTCACCATAAAATTTTAACATCTATGCGAAAAAACGTTATGAGAAATGTAAGAACAGATACAAAGTATGCGGGCTTGGCGACCCACTTACAATCGGAGACAATAAGATTCTAGAAATACAATATGCAGACGATACGGTCTTGCTTTCAAACATTGCTAAAGGCCTAAATCATTAATAATGTCCATACAGAAACCTAGCAAAGCTCATAACCTTTTTCTGAACATCAAAAAAGCTAAGATAATGCACACAGATGAAACATATTTTCAACCCAAAATTGGGCGGAGCAGCGCATGAGCTGCAGTGGTCAGAGACCCATAGCTGACTGCTAGCGTCAGGGCCAACGAACCAGAGCTGCCAAGACCCTTCTACACCTTCACACAGTGATCCTGGATAACAGACTGCAGCAGGGCAGAATGGCTTAGGAGAAGGGATCGAAGAAGGAATGCTAACCAGGTACTCAAAAAATGCTTGCTGAAGTCAGATGTGTTGGACCTAAAGGTGCAAATATCGCAGTCAAGCTGTAAACTATGACACAACACATTCCGTTCTCTGGACTACATTCTGCTACTTAAGCCCTTTCAGGGATTGGTAGCGGGAGATTGAGAACGAACGACGCCAAGCCGACCCAAAATTGTTATCACAGATGAGTAAATTTTAAATATTGCACATTTTCAATACCTGGACTCGATACTAAACAACAATAGAGACTGTACATTGTGTTACCAATGTCAAGTTTAATCTTTACTAGAAACACATAAAAGTCAAGATTCACAGCTGTGAGATATACTGTGTGAGAAATGCGGCAGGAAAGACAATCCATGACTGAATCTTCAACCCCACACTGATGCAGATAGTGGGGACAAATAGTAGTTAGCACCTACATTGAGGCACAACACATCAAGGAGTTTGGTCATTTAGTCAGAATGCATTATGATTAGCCTGTAACAAGAGCATATATGCAGATTTTCGGTCCATGAACATGAAGCAGACTATGACGTCAGTGGATTGAGCGTGTCTCTGACACTCTAAGGAAGTTACCTAAAAACAGCACAAGACTCCCACTTTGTGATAACAATAAATTTACACATCTCGCCTTTCTGCGATGCTGTATGACAAGACAGTCGGACAAAAGAAGAAAGAATGCAGAAGCTACGAGGTTTACAGCATTTATGGGACAATAATAATAATGTTCGCCCAGACATCTGGGGCTTGTTGTGTCGATCGACCACTACCATGTCCAACTGCTGAGTTTGTAGTCAAACTTCATTCAGTGCTGAAGGGGAAACTGCTATCTGTCCCAATCATGTAGAACCGGGGGTGTCCCCTCCCGCGCCTCCAGCCGGCCGATGGGAGACCGTTGTTACTCTTAGCTGACTTCGACATTATCTGGTGAGCCGAAACCTTTCAGACAGGCAGTGGTGGACCAGAGTGTCCGAGATGGAGGGAAGACTTGTCTTTGCAGACATTACAGACGAGATCGAACCATCGGATACTGAGGATATGTCGCTGGTTGCACATTTCTTCTTCTTTGTTCATCCTCAAATCAAGGTTCTGGTTTCTCTTACAAAGGACACCGTTGTTTGTAAGACTGTTTCATCTCCATACAGCTTCTGTCTCACATCTGTCTCATGAGGCCAGCATTGTTCTCTCTTTTCCTGCGTAAGCATGCAGCTTTGTAGGATGTGTTCCACGGTCATGATATACTCCCCACATGGGCACCTAACATCTGTCCCAATCCTCATTTTGTTGTAAAGATGACTCTTGAGTCTGTTATGCCCAGTTCTCAGTCTTCTTCTTCTTCTTCTGCGTACACAGTCAGACAGTAACCATTATTTTCTCGAAAAAAGCGGCGGTCATCCTGAGACTCTCGCCACTACCATAGAGCTTGTCTTGCAGTTCCACTGGCAATGGCCACATCTGCTCTCTCTGATCCTCGTATGTCGGGCAGTTCTGCAGCAGATGTTCAGTGGTCATTTTACCAGTACCGCACAGGCATTCGTCGGTACACCCTATCTTCAATTTGTTGAATAGGTGGTACCTCAGTCTGTTGTGGCCAGTGCGAAGTCTGAAGACAACGACCTGCTCTCTTCGGTTCAACTGGTAATAGGCATGTTCGGTTTCCCATTTGGTCATGTATCTGGCTTTGATAAGCCGTTTTGACTCTTCGTACGTCATACTAGTATCTGTTTGTGGTAGCCTTGCACCTTCTTTTGCCAGTCTGTCTGCCTCCTCGTTGCCTTGGATGTTGCAGTGTGACGGAACCCACTGTACCACTACCCTTTTTGGTGCGGACTGCTGGCCCAGTTTGCAGAGTGCTGCTCTTAAATCATTAAGCTCAGTGTTTTTCTGGCTTTTTAGAGCTGTGACTACTTCGAGAGCATCTGTCAGCAGGACTATATGGCTCTCATTTTCACTGTGTGTTACCATTTCTTCCACTGCCGCCCTCAGTGCCTCTGCCTCTGCTCTGAAATTGCTTGTGTACTTACCAGTAGCGAATGACAGTGTTATTTTTCTGCCATTTGGTAGGTTCAGGAATGCTCCTGCCCCTCCGTTCTGTGTAGTGTTTGTTACAGAACCGTCGGTGTATGCATGGGTCCAGTCCATGCTTGGGTAGCTTTTCGTTATGAAGCTTAGGGTAGTGTCTCTCCTTTCTTTTTCACTCTGGCAGTTTTTGTTTGCAATACCTGGTATATTTTCTACCACCTCTGGAAATATATCCTGCCTCCAAGTAGGTTTTCGTACAGTAGTGATGGGTTTTGGTGTTGTTAGTGCGTTTATGGGATCTTCGTGCATCTTTGCTTTGGCTATTTCTGCAAAGTTTCTCCGCTTTAGTTTCCCATTTCCCAAATTGTTTAGTCTCTGGTACATTGGATGGTCCGTCAGTCTTCTGAGTTTCTCTGACTGCAGCTGGGCTCTGCAGTCTCTTCTATCGGTCATGGATTGCAGTTTTGTAATCTTTTCAAGTTCTACAATTGGCGTTGACTTTATGCCACCTGTTATAATTCTCATGGCTTGGTTTTGAAGTTTGTTAACTTTATCGAAGTTCGCCTTCGCTGCGGTTGTCCATGCCGCAATGCCATACTCGAGAACTGGTCTCACTCTTCCAGTGTACAGTTTCTTTAGTATGCCTTCGTCTGCTCCCCAGCTTGTGCCAGCAAGTTTCCTCATGATCGCCATTCTTTCTCTGGCTTTCATTCGGTTTCTCTCAATCTGACTTTTCCATGTCATGCGCCGATCAAATGTGACTCCCAGATAGGTTGGGTTGTCGTTTGGCTGCAGGATTTTGCCATTCAGACTTAATTTGGTACTTTGGGGTTTTAATGAGAGCGAGAATATTGTGCACGTGGTTTTCTCCTCGTTTATTTTGACCAGCCATGAGTTCGCCCACTCTTCCAGCGATGTTAGGGCCGTCTGCATCCGATTTCTTGCTATGGTGAGATTCTTTTCAGAGGTCCACATAGCCAGATCGTCTGCAAACATTGAGCTATGGACTCTTCTTGGTATATTCTCTGTAATATCGTTTATATATACCAGGAAGAGTGTGGGTGACAGTACTCCCCCTTGGGGTACTCCCTGCTCGAGTGTCACCTTTTTGCTCATCTGCCCTTGTACTTGGACTCTGGCCGTTCTTTGTTTGAGGTAGTGGTTGATCCACTTGTACATCTTCCCACAGACATCACTTCTTCTTAGCTTGACTCTAAGTCCATCCTTCCAGACTTTGTCAAATGCCTTTTCCAGATCCACCCAAACAGCTACTGTGTGTTTCTGTGCCTGGTAGGCATCTTCTATCTCCTGGGCTATGAGGATGACCTGGTCCTCAGTGGATCTGTGCTGTCTAAAGCCGGCTTGCTGTGGAATTAGTATTCGTTTTTTTTCCAGATGCCACATCAGTCTGGTGTTTATCATCCGTTCCATCAGCTTGCCGACACAGCTCAGTAGGCTAATGGGCCTGTATCCATTTGGATCTGTTTTGTCCTTCCCTGTTTTTGGTACTGGTACCAGTATTGCATCTTTCCATGCCTGGGGTACAATACCCCTTTTCCAGCTTTGGTTCAGGACTGATAGTAGTTTCTTCTTCGCTGTTTGGCCCAGCCCCATCAGCATTTCTTTTGTTATCCCGTCTTTTCCGGGAGATTTCCTTTTCTTTAGTGTTCTCATAGCCTCTTCCATTTCGCGCATTGTTAGTTTGGCCATCATGTGCTCTTCAGGAGCCGTATTTATGTTTTCGTGTCCCTTTAGCTCTTCGCTAATGTCTGTATGCTTATCTGCAGGGACCTCGATGTGGTTTGCTCTGGCATAGTGATCGACAAAGGCGTTTGCGGCTTTCTTACCTGTGATCAAGTTCTCGCCCTGCTTGATAGTAATTTGTTTATTTGACGGGGTTTCGTCATTCATGGCTCTGACTAGCTTCCATAGCTTGTTCCCTTCTTTGTCCAGGTTCAGACTTTCCGTTTTATTTTTCCAACTTTCTCTTGCTGTTTGCTTGAGAGTGTGTTTGTACTTCGCCGCGGCGGCTTTGAGGGCGATGTTTGCCTCCATGGATTTTTCTCGTTCTGCCATGTTCCTAGCATTTGTTACTGCATCTTCCACTTTCTGTAACTCATCATTCCAGTAGGGCTTATAGTTTTTCCTAGCTCCTCTTGGGATGGTTTCAGTGGCGGCTTGCATTATTGCCTTGCTTAGGCTCTCCACCATGGGCTTCATTTTGGTGTTTCGTGTGTTGATGGTTTCACACAGCCCATCTGTCAGGATTGCAAATCTGTCCCAGTCGGCTCGTTTGTAATTCCAACGTGGGAGCGGTTTTGTTTCCTGTGGGCCTACTTCCATGTCAATGGTTAGCCTGATCGGCCTGTGGTCGCTACCTGCCAGTTGGTTTAGCACCTGGCGGTCTATTTTATAGTGTATGTCCTGTGTGGAGAAGGCCAAATCTGGAGTCGAGGTGGTATGCCATGTTCTTGAATAGAAGCTAGGGCTATCCTCCGGCCTATTGATTAGGGAGAGATTTGCATCTATCTCCCAATCTTCCACTTCGTCACCTCTACTGTCTGTGTCAGAGTATCCCCATCTCTCCGAGTGGCTGTTGAAATCTCCAACTACTATGCAGTTGGAGTCTCTGACCTCCATACTCGAGAGCGATAGGTCTCTGTTTGGTGGTCCGTACAGATTGAAAATGCGGAGCTTCGTCTCTTTAGCCATTATGTCAACTCCTACAATTTCTGCTTGTCCGGTGTGATTGACAGGTACCGCGCTACTCAGTATGCTGTTTCTGGTCAGTATCAGGACCCCTCCTTTGTGGCCTTCTCTATCTAGACGGAAGGTCTGATATCCTCTGATTGAGAATTTATGGTTATTGTTGAGGTGCGTTTCCTGGATACATGCCACGTCAATCTTACCTTCATGCAGGTGGTGTGTTAGGGAAAGTTTTTTGTTAATGACTCCCTCCGCATTCCACTGTTGTATTTTGAGGAGTTCTCAGTCTGAAGATGATGACTTGCTCTTCTCTAGTTAATTTATAGTAGCTGTCTTCTTTTCGGAAGTCGGGGTGTTGATCGGCCCATTTCACCCTGAAGTTGGCTTTAATTATGGTCTTGACCTCATTATATGTGATGCTCGGGTCTGTTTATGGGGATGCTCCTCCACTCTTTTTGAAAGGCATTGAGTCTTGTTATGTCCTGTTTAGGGCACAATACAAGCAACTAAAACTAAAAATCCTAAGTACATGCATTTTTCCTGTGGCAGCTTATGAACTATCACACATAAGCAGTAAGAAAGATCAAATCTTTCAAGACCCAATGCTATAGAAGAATTCAGAAAATTCCTTGAATAAAGAAAGAATTTAAGCTATCCTGCAAGACCTAAATGTAGACAAAAACTGGCTTATAAACAATGTTATTTTTCGGCCATGTTTAATGTCATAACGAACTGACAGGAACAATTTTATAGAGCATGGTTCCAGGAATACAAGGCATGGGCCAATCAAGACGACAATGAATACCAAGACAACATTGGATACATGACATCAAGGAAATGTATTACTTGACCCTGAAGTAGGTAGGTGGAATGGCTAGACGTTGACAGTGAGATTCCTGCAGACAGGCTGTCATGAGAGTGACGTTCTGCAAAGGACTTTATACATGATGATGATGTTTTCAGCAGTGTTGGCTCATCTTGATCCTTGATGTCAGAAGCAGAATGTACAGGTTGACGTCTGACAGCGTACGAAGAAGAAGAAGAAGCAGAATGTCAAATCAGGAGAAATGCCATCAGTCCCACAATAAACTTGTTACCGTTCACAGCTTAAGGCAACTGATATCAAAATTAAATGCATCGTATGCTAAAAATCTTCATCAGTGTCTATTTTTCTTTAATTATTTCATATTGTTTATTTATTTCGTTCCATCTTTTTCTTTTTAATTGTTTGTCCCAGTCATTGCTGCGTGTTTTTAGTAGTGATGATGTCAGTGTCCAACACTCTCAGATTCTCTTTAAAACAGAACTAGATGATGTAGCTGATCTACCAGACAACAGCTCTGATTCAACAGAAATAACTGATGATGGCTCGCAAGCAGCTGATGATGCAGATGAAAATGATGACTCCGAGTCAAAGCCCCCTCTCAGGTAATTGTTGCCATATTTTCAGTCTTCACATCTTTTGTGTGTGTGATTCTGCAAGATCATGTGCATATTGTGAGGAGCACGTGGCCGAATGGTTTTACTGCCTGCCTGCTCACATATATCTTGTATATAGTGCTTGACTGTGACAAATCTATTTTTCTGTCATGTTTGAGTCTATAGATAAAGCTGCCAGGCCATGAATTTGACTGAAATTTGCACTAGTCAATGATTTATACATATATGGACTCCAGACTCCAGAACACATTCTGCAAACATGTCCACTGCCCCAAGACTCCTGTGAGAAGACCTGGCCTGAGAAGAGAAACACATATGACAAACTGTGGGGAATCATTGAGGACCTGCGACTGACGTGTCACCTGCGACTGACGTGTCACTTCATGGAGGCATCCCATCTGGTGGCATAAAACAAACATACGAAACCGAATGCAAAGAAGAAGAAGAAAATACATGTATGTGCGGAAATTAAATGTGGTTTTGCATTTAGATTAATTAGTTTGTTCAGTTTGAGTGTGTTTTTCACTCTGACTATCCTGGCAAAGTCATCGGCTACTTTGATTACCCTGTGTTGTATTTTCAGTCTAGTGCATACAGCTGAACTTGACGAGATGGCACTCTTCTCCCTGTTTGCTGACAGTACGTTTTGGTGTGGTTTAGGAAATATTCGCAGGCCAGCAATGAACTCATGCACCGGTTAACCACACCCTGTGGCCCTGTCCAAGGTCACAGAGTATCCGACCTTCAGTTAACAGTCATAGGACTTTTGTTCGACAAACTCACCTTGAAAGCCCAACTTGGACATGGCATTCAATGCTAGGGGCCTCATTGCCATGTCCTATCTAGCTCTAATCTCTTCTCTTAATTTGTTGTTCCAGTGACTGTTGTTGGCTCGTTTCCCATATGCCTTCATTTCTCATTGTTTCAACATTACATGTGTTTATTTGAAGTGTTTAGTTTGTTGGCAACCTGTGTTTCATGTTGTCACTAAGATGGCAATAGATTTGAGAAGACATTTCTGAAAGAAAATACTAATACATTAAGGTCATGTTATTACAATATTATTTGATTTCTTACACAAGTACTCCAGCGTTCTATTTTGGATTTTCAGCCCCATAGACAGCAGCAACATACCTCTGATGAGAGTTGTACAGTCTGTGAAGCACACAAAGAGGGCTGGCCCTAAAACTCTCAAAGAAGGCTGGATGGTGCATTTTACAGACAAAGACAAAAAAGTGAGTGAATATTGCAATATTTGTTCTTGCAAACAAAGAAACTTGGCTGAATAGATCGACCATGAGAAACATGGGGAGGGAGGTCTACCAACATATGGCAAGCCCCAGTCCAAATGACAGTGTAAATAAACTCTCAAGGAAAGATTAGAAGATCAGAGCACCATTTTCTGACTGAGAACCCAACACATTTGACTTAACAAGCACCTGAACAGAATTCAACCACAACACACTCCTGAGTGCCAGCTGTGTACACACCCATATGAAACCGTTGGTCATCATCTCATTGAGTACTTAGCACTAAAGAAACTGTACACTGGAAGAGTGAGACCAGTTCTTGAGTATGGCATTGTGGCATGGACAACAGCAGCAAAGGCGAACTTCGATAAAATTAGCAAACTCCAAAACCAAGCCATGAGAGTTAACTGGAAAATACACAAGCAATTTCAGAGCGGAGGCAGAGGCACTGAGGGCAGCAGTGGAAGAAATGGTGACAGGTAAAAGGAATGAAAGCCATATAGTCCTGCTTACAGATGCCCTGGCCGTAGTCACAGCACTAAAAATCCAGAAAAATACTGAACTTAATGATTTAAGAGCAGTACTCTGTCAACTATGCCAGCAGTCCGCACCAAAATAAATAGTGGTACAGTGGGTTCCATCCCACTGCAACATCCAAGGCAATGACGAGGCAGACAGACTGGCAAAAGAAGGTGTAAGACTACCACAACCAGATACTAGTATGACATACGAAGAGTCAAAACGGCTTATTAGAGCTAGATACATGACCAAATGGGAAACAGAACATACTGGCTACACAAAAAGCACTGCCTATTACCAGTTGAACAGAAGAGAGCAGGTCGTGGTCTTCAGATTTCGCACTGGCCACAATAGACTGAGGTACCACCTATTCAACAAATTGAAGATAGGTGGCACTGACGAATGCTCGTGTGGTACAGGGAAAATGACCGCTGAGCATTTGCTGCAAAACTGCCCGAAATATGAGGACCAGAGAGAGCAGATGTGGCCATCACAGTGGCAACACTAGACAAGCTCTATGGCAGTGTCAACAGCCTCAGGATGACCGCTGCTTTTTTCGAGAAAAAAAATAAAGGTCAACATCCGACAGCGTAAGAAGAAGAAGAGTGCTTAGCGCTCAACGATTTTAGGAAAATGCTTCGTCCTTCGCGGTGCAGATACATGGAACACTTTGTATGGCACTAGACAACAGCTGATGAAAACATGGCATTGGGCCGAAGGGCGAGAGCCCAGTCGCTGCTGAATCCGTAACAACAACAACATATCAAAATGTACATTTATTTGTCTCCATACAAATCATTGCAGCAGGTCTTCTTAGATGAAGTCTGTATCAAAGCATTTGCATGCACTCTTCCAATGATGGTTTCTGTAGCACTTTTTTGTGTTGCAAAAACAGGTTGCTATACCTATGCACAATTCTATTTAGTTGTCTATTATGCCAATCTTGGAAGGTTACAATTCTTAGCGTACCACTCAGATGAACCATTACATAGATTGAAATCCACAGGAAATTCGAGTAGAAAGATCACAGAAAACATGGCAAAGAATGGGGAAAGAAGACAGTAAAACAGAATCCTTTATGCAGAACTGAACCGGGCAGATGAAAATAGAAACTATTTATGAGCAGTATTTGCTGTGTATGAATAATAATAAGCTGATTATGATTTATGATGATAATTATGAAGCATATGCTAATAGTTGACATCAAAGAAAAGCTCCCGGTAGAACTCTTATGTTTTAGAAGGGCTCTAAACAGTGAGCATGTCTGAAGTTTGCAATAACATAATGAGAATATGTATTTTTATTGGTAAATATAACATTATACAATATTCACAAGTTAAGGTTATCTTTCTTCTCCATCTTCGTCGTTCATTCTTAATCTCCCACTACCAAGCCCTGAAAAGGGCTTTGCAAGTAGCAGGATGTTGTCTGGAGAACAGAATGCATTGTATCGAGTTTACAGTTTGACTGCGATATTTGTCCCTTTCAGTTTGACACATTCAATTTCAGCAGGCATTTTTGGGTACCAGGGTTAGTCTTCCCGCTTCGTTTCCTTCTTCTTGGCCAGTCATCTCTGTTGTAGCCTGTTATCCAGGATCACCGCGGAGAGGAGTAGAAGGGTCTTGGCAGCTCTGGTTCACTGACCCTGACGCTAGCAGTCAGCTGTGGATTGCTGACCCCTGCAGCTCAAGCACTGCTCAGCATCTTGATCCAAGTTAAGGTTATAACAATGATGTGTTCAGTTTTAAGTAATTAATTACTTTTAATCTTTAAGATAATGTTATACCTTTTTTTATGAACTAGAGCATGCAGCAAGCTTATCAAGGTGATAAACAATTTTGTAAAAACTGTCAGTTCATTTTCTTATCTGTTCTGAAAAGATTAAAGTTTGGCATTCTCTGGCTTCAGGATGTCACACTGCTTCCTTGCTGATCACTTTTGATTATTTGATAAAAGACGGTACTTGATTATTGGACCATAATATGGAATGACCATAATGACATTGTATAGTCCTGCTTACAGATGGCCGCAGTCACAGCGCTAAAAAGGGTAGTGGTACAGTGGGTCCCATCACACTGCAACATCCAAGGCAACGAGGAGGCAGACAGACTGGCAAAAGAAGGTGCAAGACTACCACAAACAGATACTAGTGTGACATACGAAGAGTCAAAACGGCTTATCAAAGCCAGATACATGACCAAATGGGAAACCGAACATACTGGTTACACCAAAAACGATGCCTATTACCAGTTGAACCGAAGAGAGCAGGTCGTTGTCTTCAGACTTCGCACTGGCCACAATAGACTGAGGTACCACCTAATCAACAAATTGAAGATAGGTGGTACCGACGAATGCCCGTGCGGTATCGGTAAAATGACCGCTGAACATCTGCTACAGAACTGCCCGACATACGAGGATCAGAGAGAGCAGATGTGGCCATCACCAGTGGAACTGCAAGACAAGCTCTATGGCAGTGTCGACAGCCTCAGGATGACCGCCGCTTTTTTCGAAAAAATAATGGTTACTGTCTGACTGCGTACGAAGAAGAAGAAGAAGAAATACTTTTTCCTGTGCATAATTTATGATTACCAAAAAATGCTGTATATTTTCTTGTTTACCAACATCAGAGGAAAAGACATTACTGGCGCTTGGACCCCAAGTCAGTTATCTTGTACAATGATGAAACTTCAAGGAGATATTACAAGGTAAGGACAGCATTTTACCTGTGTTTCTTTCCCACTTTCTTGCACTCTATCGCTCTCTCTCTCCTGTGTGTGTGCACATGTGCTTGTGAGAGTGTGTATCTGCATGCATGCATGTGCTTGGGTGCGTGCACACACATGCATGTTTTGTTTTGTTTTGAATCTTTTTTTATTATTTTTTTTACATTTCATAAAATAACATTAGCATATAAGGAGTTCTTCTCAGTCATAATTGAGTATTATGCCCTCCAACATGGGCTTATATTCTCGTAATAGCTCTACAAAATTACACAGCTCAAGGTATTGCTTTGCCATTGTACATTTAGCAAAAGACTATTTCACGGTGGTTTGGGTTGACTGATATCTATAAATGGAGGCATTCATTATCTTTTTGAGGCATTTTATGTGATGTGGGTGGTCAAAGTTTGATGTGACAACAGACAAAATGGTTGGAAAAATTAGTAATGAATGACAAAAAGAGATATAGCAGGACAGTTTATAACATGACATAGGAGAAAATCAACAATATATGGCTTATATTTATGATTTTAAAATGTCTTCTGTTAACATCCCTAGGAGATACAGTTAAACAGTATTTTGAGTGTGGAAACAGCCAAAGCCACCAAAGGTCATGACTACTCCAGACCACCCCATGTATTTGAAATTGTCATCAATTCATTGATCTACTTTGTTGGGGAAGATCCAACATTTGGACAAGAATCAAACATTGTTGTGTCCCCTGAAAGTGGAATAGGACTTGAACAGGCTAGGCACTGGGAGGCTGCCATTCGACAGGCCCTAATGCCTGTGACGCTGCAAACCTCAAGTGTCACAAATGTTGCAGGTAGGTGGCAGTGATAAACCAAACAGAACAGTCAGCAATGACATTCTTATAGAAAAAGCCATGCTGGTAGTTGTGTTTCTTTTCTTTATACAAAACTTAATTTACAAAATTATAATTGTTACGAGTACTTGTGACCCATATTTGTGCTGTGCTAACAGCTTTGTCAGAATTTGTTCATTTCTAAAGGTATGTTTGTGTCTTTAACAAAAACCCATGAAAAAAATACTGACAATATAAATACAAATGCTGTTTCTGTTTTCAGCAGATAAAAATGGCAGTGGAGATAAACAGAGATCAGGGCCGGTGAGTGACTGTGATTCTCAGTGTAGGATAGTCTCATATGTCTTAGACAATTAAAGTAACGATCCCATAACACACCAGTGTGGTATATTGGGAATATTCCTGTTAGGCCCATATTTTTCTTGACTATCTGCACACTAGCGGTAATGTGGTCAATATCATTCTGGCAATCTTTGCTTTCCCAGATTATTCTGAAACCCAATTTTTGTGGCTAGGTCAATCCCAGAAGCTGTTTTGCAATCTGAATAATTTCACATCAATTGGGAACTGAACCCAGTATGCTCAGCTGGGAAGCCAGTGCACTAACTACTGTCCTACCTCGGCTCCATTGAAAAGAGGAAAGTATTCTAGTTTTTGGTATTAAATGACCTTTACAAAACAGTCAGCATATTTGGAGCGGAGAACTTCTTTACAACTTTCAGAATAATTATACAGACCATCCCAGTAAAGGTAACTATTTAAGTGGGAGTGATGTGTAATCAGGGTCAAGAGAAACATACTGACCAAGATCCCACCTTACTTCAATTAAAGCTGCAATAAAAAAAAAGATTTCTTAAAGATGTTAGGAATATTGCCCATTTCATAGTATTTTGACTGACTGTACATGTATACTGAACAGTATTAGTTCATCTTACATTGAATTCCCAACTTCCTATAACATTATCTGAAATTTGCAAGAACTGCAAAGCTTACAATTTAAAGGCTAATGATACAGGGGCTAGTCAGTAAATAGGTCACAAATGGCTATTTAACAATACCTGGAGACGGCGTGGGCTAGTGGCTAATTTTATAAGTGACACAGCTCACAACCCAAAGGTGATAGGTTCACTCTCCAATAACAGCACTGGTCATTACCCCGGGGAAGAAAGCCCTAAGACAATGTAGGAGGGAGCAGACCCATACATAAAATGCATGCCAAAGTCAGATGCACTGATCAACAGGCGCAAAATAAAAACATAATGCAACGCACACCACCTAATAACTAAACGTGGTGGATATCGGAAAAGTGTACAGAATTTCAGACCTGTATTACCAAGAATAACAGCAAGAGAGTGTACCAACTTGTTAAGGATCTGACAAAAAGAATGTATCTAAAGTGAGAACAATACAGGACGAGACAGGGAACACACTGACAGGAGAAGAAATGCTATTCGGAGATGGACAGAACAATGTTTCTAATTATATAACTTACAGACCACTGGAGACCCTAGAGTGACATTACTAGAAGACCCACAAGAAGAAGATGATAACCACTATCCTACATGAATAAGTAGAGGTGGTGGTCAAGTCTCTCAAGAAGGACAAGGCGGCTGGTATAGACAACATACCAGGCAAATTACCAACATATGTAACACGATCTGGCTGATGAAGGAATGGGCAACAAGTTGGACAAAATCACTGATTACAACCCTACCTCCAACAATGTTACAACTACTGAACCATCAGTCTTATCAGCCACCCCAGCAAAGTGATGCTTAAGGTAATTTTGAACAGACTGCAACCAAGGGCAGAACATGTGATTGCAGAATAATAAACCGGGTTTCGGGCTGGTCGCAGCACAATTGATCACATTTTTAATCTGCAACTGCTCAACGATAAATACCTTCAGCATAATCAAAAGCTATACCAAGTCTTTGTTAACTTTAAAAAAGCTTTCTATATGGTCTGGCATGAGGCCCTATGCAAAAATATAAGATGGGGTGTTGATTTACCTACATCATTGAGAAACTCTACTCCTAGGCCACCAGTGTATTCTTCATTAACGGGACAATTGGGGAATGGTTCCGCACATCAACCGGTAGACGACAAGGATGTAGTCCTCCACCAACCCTGTTCATTTTTCTTTAACGTATCATGTCTAAAGCTCTGGAGGATCACGTGGGTACAGCCAGCATAGGTGGTTATTCCAGGCCTAATCTGAGGTTTGCTGAGGGCATTACCGGGCTGGCTAGAACAGAGCTAGAACTGGCGAATCTAATCTCAAACTTTGACAATGCCACTCAAAAGTTTGGAATGGAAGTTAGTTCAGAGAAGAACAAAATCATGGTCAACATTCCAGGGGGCCTAACAAGTCAGATTGCGATCAAAGGTGAACAATTGCAAATTGTTAAACAGTTTAAATACCTGGGAGCACTGATGTATGCAGAATTTTCCAGAACTTAGATCAGGCAAGAACAGCAATGACCGTGTCTGCCCTGACCAAACTAAGGCCGCTATGGCGGGACAAGAAACATCAACCTGAAATCCAAGTTGAATTTAATGTCTGCACTTGTCACCTCCGTGTATCTTTACTCATGCAAAACTTGGACTTGAAGAATTTGTGCAATGGAGATGAGATGTCTGTTGAATTCTTGGCATTTCGTATCTAGACCCCATCATGAATAAGAAAGTATGGGACATCGTTAAAAGAGAGGTTGGCCAATATAAAGACCTATTGTCTATGGTAAAAGCACGCAAGCTCACATGGTATGGGCATGTTTTAAGATCGTCTGGGTTGACCAAGATGATTCTGCAAGGTACTGTGCCTTGGAAGCGTAAGAGAGGGAGGCAGAAAAAGAGATGGGAAGACAGACATCAGAAAGTGGATGGGAATATCTATAGCTAGAACAAATATCCTGGCACAAAACTGAGTGGACTGGCGGTAATTGGTCCAACAATCTGCAGTATTGGTGCCCCAATGACCTTTCAGGTTGCGGGACTGATGATGATGAACATTTATCAGCTCAGTTACACACTGCTTTACGGGACAAACACTTCTCACCATAAAAAACAGCAAGTATTTCTTTATAAGTATCCTTTGCACAAAGCCCCCCTTCCACCCAAGTAATTTGTTTCTGAGCCGTGCACATGCATGTGACACCTAGTGTCTACACATAGCTGAATTGTTGCTGGCACCTAATGACACCTTTAGAAACTACCAACTCTATGATATCAGTTTTTGACCTACTTACTGACTTACTTAAATATTTACAGCAACAATCAGCTTTTTGATAAGACTAGGAACAATAGATAATTGGAAATCAGCACATGGAATAACATGCAAAGGTTGTTGTACGTTTGTTCTCAAGCAATTAGAGTCATTGTTATTGTTCAGTACAACATTGGTAAATGTTATTTTTTTTTTGATTTTTTTTTTTGCGTTCGCCTTATTTTCTCTAATCCCCAAGGCGGCTTGCGTTGCACTGTGGTTTTTATTTTGCGCCTGTAAGCCCAGTGCATCCGACTTCAGCATGCATTTTATGTAAGGGTTTGCTTCCTCCTGCATTTTCTAAGGGTTTGCTTCCCCGGGATAACGGTCGGTGCTGTGATGGGGATCAAACCCAGCACCTTCGGATTGTGAGCCATGCCACTTAACCACTAGGCCACGCCGTCCCCCATTGGTGAATAAAGACTGATACATTACTGTGGAAAAGGTAGGTTAATATTGATGAGAAAAAAGGAGACAAAATGTGATAAAATGCCTAGACGACTTATCTGCCAATGGGCTACGCAAATGTGCCATGATCTTAGAATTACCAAAGGATGTTGAGGCCTCACTGTAATGTTGTTTAGATTATATAGTAGTGCAACAGCTACAGCAATTTGATTTAGCAGCTGGATTTTTACTTTTCTGCATCTGAAGCCTTCCAAGACATTTTGTAAGTTTGTTTTTTATTGACCTTTTCAGGCTGAGATAAGTCACCTGTACCAGATTATACCAGAAGATGTCCTAGGTTCTGGCCAGTTTGGGATTGTTTATGGCGGTATGTGCCTGTACACCTTCGTGATATGTGTTATGGTTAATGTATATGTACATTTCATGTCACCTTCTATTGTTAGGTTTATTTTTATGAACTGTATCTGATGTTTTTTTTACTAATTTGTTGGCCTTCATTGTTTTTCTAGGAGTTAAGAGGATTATCTCATCCAAGAATGAAGGTAGCTATGTGAAAATTAACATGCTGCAACACTGATGTTTTTGGAGCACATGTGCATAATTGCATGGTCTTCCAATAGATAACACTTCTGTAACAGTCTGCTAAAATAGCATCTTTGTTACACATGTTACAAACAATGAGCTGTAATTCAATTCTAGGTGGCGGAGAAAGAAATTGTGATTAACATTCACAAACGTTTGTGTGTTGTGTATGGAAGTTGTGCAGCCAATAAGAATGCCGTTGGATTCTGGGTTAAGAAAGTTAAAGCTTCTGGAATTTGAGAGATAGGGCTGCATGATCAGCTACGGTATGGGTTTTCTTCCACAGCCACCAACCCAGACATGCTACAGTGCATTGATGCCATTATTCGTGAAGATCACATCACAGGTTGACAGTTGACCTTACAGCTTTCAGTCAGCAATGGAAGTGCCATGGCAAATTTCTGTGATCTTGGATATTTGGAGATATGCACAAGATGGGTTCCTCGTAGCCTCACAACTGACCACAGACATCAAAAGAACAAGGCTATGTGAACAGGAAATAGCTGATATAAGAAAGGCATTTACGCCCTTGTTTCACACTAGTGTACGGCTGTACAAATGGATAAAGAATATATGGGGGAAATAGCTTTTCTGAGCAACTATCATATTATAATCACAGAATACAAAGTGTCCCTGGGAAAAGGTTGATGCACAACAAAGTACTGCATTAGCTGACTTCTACAATAGGTGTGACAAACTTGAAGGCAAAAAATGATATCTATACGAATATTATAAATGTCTACCTCTTCGGCACATGACAATCAGCATGCTCCAAAATGAACTAACTCTGGCTTACCAACATTATTTGAGGGTGCTAGTGGTTGAGAAATTTGAGTAGATCTGTCAAGATAGGTAATGTGTCCTGATGTTAACCAATTCTAGACCAGATCATCATGACTGACTTGACTGCGCAATTTGAGCTGAACAGTACACTTTCAGAATGACCAAACTTAGTCAAACAGTCACCGATTTGATACAAATAGGATTAATTGGAAAAGTCATAGGTGTAGAAGTAGGCCCAACAGCTCTGGGCTACATCTGTATGTGATCTACTGAAATGGACAGATAAGAAGATGAGCAATGAAATACTTGGGGACAAATTTGAAAAGATCTCATGCGTATTGTGGAACAACCATAATAGACAATGAAATTAAGAATTGAAAGTTTACAAATGTCAAAAATGACCAGTATAGTCTCAAGATGATAGCAGTGATAAGATCATGGTCTGGCAAGCAAAGTAATGTGAGTTTAGTTTGAATGTCAATTCTGGATAAAAGCAACAGAAAGATTACACTTGGGAGTTGTAATTCAAACGGTTTTAGTGTTATGAAGCTAAAAGGCCAAAACACTTGTCTTATAAGTTCCATATAGAATTTTCTATCACTATGTTTCTTAGTTGATTTGTTGTTGTCCATCTGCATGATTTTGTTATTCATCACAAGTGTATTGTGACACTTCAAACCTTCACCAACAGATGTCTTAATAACGTACTTCATATTAGATGGTCATATGTAACCATATACAGAGATTTGTACAAAACTACAGCCCATACAGATGGAGATTATGGAGCAAAAGCTTATGTGAATCATATACACCCTCATAAATAAATCTAACAATATAACTGAATATGTGCCAAATACTGACAAAAAGGGTGACTGCTTGAAAGAAATCAGAAGAAGACTAGCTATGGCAATGCAGAGACTGAACAGCCTGAAGAAATTATGGCAGGGAACCAACAAAATGATAAAAGTAAAAGTCTTGAGAGCCTATGTTTTTCCTGTGGCAGCTTATGGCTGTGAAGCATGGACGATTACCAAAACTTCTAGACAAAGAATCGAATCCTTCGAGTCAAAATGTTACAGAAAGATCCTCAGAATACCCTGGACAGAGAAAAGAACAAATGTAGACATTCGGCAAGAGCTGAGCATAGAGGAGAACTGGTTTATCAATTCCATTTTGGCTGGAAAATGCAAATACTTTGGTCACATCAAGAGACACAACAGTCTTGAGAGAACGGTGATGGAAGGTATGGTGCCAGGCAAAAGAGGAAGGGGTAGACCAAGAAGACGATGGCACCAAGATATCCAGGAATGCCTGAGTATGACAGTGGCAGAAGCTGGTGTTTTGGCAAGGGAACGAGTTTCTTTCAGACAGACTGTGATGGGAGCGATGTTCTACAAAAGACATGCTACATGATGTGCCAAACTGGAAATCACAGGGGAAGAGAACCAAAGAAGTACAGTGGAAGAAGAAGACAGGACACTGGAATTGTCTCATTGGCTGGAATTAGGGGGAAAAAAACTCAAAAAAGGAATTGGGAAAACAAATACTGTGGCCCTCAGTTTCTAAGACAACTAGCAGAAATAAACCAATTGCAGGTATAGTATAGGTAAAGATAGTCCTATAACAGACACTGTTGTCAGGGATGAAGTGTTCAAAACTGTATATTACTAAGTCTACATATATAGTACTGAAGCTATATTAGTACCAGCGTTTTCAGATCTGCTAGGAAGTACTGTTATGCATATATTTTATAATTATTGGTTGTTGTTGTTGTTTCGAATGCGCATAATGAGTAGGTTACCCTTTTTGTGCACCCTGAAAAGGCATTAAGTGGCGGGTTGCAGTAGCTTTCCTCACATCCCAAGCATGCTGATGAAGGTGGACCGTGGTCCTCCAGGCAGTTGTGCTATGCGTGACTACTATGAGGATCACATCGATCCCTCACCTTGTTAGCCAGGATGCCATGAAAACAGCTTGTTTCTAGGAAGGGCTACAAGGAAGTCGAGGTGAGGGTCTTGGCCAATATATTTTGCCTGACCCTGACTAACATGTCTGGTCAGTATATTTTGCCTGACCCTGACTAACATGTCTGATCAGCATATTTTGCTTGACCCTGACTAACATACCTGATCAGTATATTTTGTCTGACCTTGACTAAAATGTCTGATCAGTATATTTTTCCTGACCAGACATTAATCTTCCTCCCCTTATAATTATTGGAAATGAATAGAAAGTTGTTTTTTTCTGCTTGTTTAATTTGTATTTCTTTATATGCTCCTGCAGGTCGGCACAAAGAAACAAACCGTGAGGTTGCCATCAAGGTAATAGATAAGATGAGGTTCCCAACTAAACAAGAGGCCCAGCTAAAGATAGAAGTTGAGATTTTAAAGGTATGCACATGATAACTAATATGCACATGATAACTAATAAATACAATGAGAGACATTTACTAATACTAGTACTTCATAAAACAATTGCATCAAACTGCTGGCATGAAAGGAAAACAAAAGGTTCAGAAATCAACAACAGCATTGTCATATTTCTAGTTTCTTGCAGTTAGTCTATGGTGCATAGTTCAAGTGATAATAGTCCACTTGTCTAAACAAATAATTGCCTAAATATTTACTCTCTGACTCTGTTTGTTTATACACAGTTGGAAAAAATACAGCATAAAATTGTATTTGTTTTACTCATTTAGTCAGATGTATTCCTACATTACCACAATCCCTTTCATCTGTATGCCAGTCAAAGTCTGAATCAGACTTGTATTAAATATCCATGTATAACAATTCTGATGTGATCATTTATCTGATAAAATAGATTTGTAGTGAAATGTAGAAGAGCAAAAAATAAAGCATGGAAAAAATATATAGAGGCAGGTAAATCAAAAGAAACATATGTAAAATATTTGGACAAGCAGAACATATCTCAGAAAGCAAATAAAACAGCAAAAATAGACTTTGAAAAAAAACTTGCTCAGAGGATCAAGACTGACAGTAAAAGCTTCTTTTCTTATGTTAGAAATAAACAAAGAACGAAAGACAAAGTAGGCCCTCTCATTGACAGTACAGGGAAAATAATAAGTGAGAATAGGGAGGCTGCTAATCTGCTCAATCAGTACTTTGGCACAGTCTTCACAAAGGAGAACTGCTCCGAGATCCCAGAGCCTATAGATATTTTTCAAAGAGACATGGATACAGCGGGATTAAGATCAATCTGTATTTCAGAGGAAATGGTTTTTAAAAAATTGAAGGGGTTGAAAGTGAATAAATGTCCAGGTCAAGATGATATTCACCCAAAATTGCTGTATGAAATTAGAGACCAACTAGCAAAACCATTGGCTATATTATGTTCTCAATCACTTACAAAAGGGATTGTTCCACGGGATTGGAAAAATGCAGGAGTGATCCCCTTATTCAAAAAAGGCAAAAAATCAGATCCGGCAAATTATAGACCGGTGAGTTTAACGAGCATAGTCTGTAAATTGTTAGAGTCAATAATCAAAGAAAACATTGTAATGCATTTAGACAAATTTAATCTAATTAGAAATAGTCAGCATGGGTTTACTAGAGGGAGATCATGCTTAACAAATCTATTAGAATTCATGGAGGAGGTTACTAAAATCATAGATAAAGGGGAGCCAGTGGATGTTATTTATCTAGACTTCGCACAGGCCTTTGATAGAGTACCTCATCAAAGATTATTTCGAAAGTTAAAATCACATGGAATAGGTGGGGAAGTTGCCAAATGGATTGGAAATTGGTTAACTGGAAGAAGGCAGAGGGTGGGCATAAATAAGGAGTACTCTGAGTGGAGTGAAGTGAAAAGTGGTGTGCCACAGGGCTCGGTTTTGGGACCAATTTTGTTCTTGATATATAAATGATTTGGACATTGATATGAGATCCATGATTGCAAAATTTACTGATGACACAAAACTATGCAGTAGTGTCTCATCTAAAGCGGAAGTGGATATATTGATGTCAGATTTAGATAAAATTCGAGAATGGTCTGTAAGCTGGCAAATGGAGTTTAATGTAGATAAATGTACAGTCATCCACATGGGTAGATCCAATATGGAACATAATTACAGAATGGGAGAAAACAATATTAGAAAGATAGATAAGGAAAGGGACCTAGGGGTTATAATAGATCCTACAGGAAAGGTGAGTGAGCAAGTTAAGGTAGCAGTGAAAAAGGCAAATGCAATGTTAGGTATGATAAAAAGAAATATTAAACATAGGAGCAAGGAAGTGATCGTCAAACTGTATAAAGCTTTGGTTAGACCTAGATTGGAGTACTGTGTACAGGTGTGGAGTCCTTATCATAGAGGGGACATAAACATGCTAGAAAGAATACAAAAAAGAGCGACAAAGATGAAAGTGGGATTCCAGAATTACAGTTATGAGGAACGACTCAGAAAAACCGGCCTACAATGTCTCGAAGAGAGAAGAATTCGTGGTGACTTAATACAGGTTTATAAGATGATCAGAGGAATCGATAAATTAGACTATAACAAGTTTTTTAAAATACAGCCACCTACAATAACACGAGGGCATAGCTACAAGCTGACTAAAGAGAGGTCCAGGTTAGATTTTAGGAAATATTTTTTTAGTCAGAGAGTGGTGTCTGCTTGGAATGCATTGCCAGGGGAGGTAGTGGAGGCAGGGACAGTTAATGCATTTAAGAATAAACTGGATGCGCATAGCTTTTAGAGCAAGGTGATGTAAATGTAACTGGTTGTATACAGACTCTACAGGGTCTTCTAAACCAGTATAAAGACGTTTTAAGTTACGTTAAGTTAAAATAATAAATCATTTCTTTGGCTTTGAAGTCCAAATTCCATCTCACCGAAAAGACAACTTTAAAAATTCACCACGTTTAAATATGAACATGATCAAAATAACTCTACATTAAACAAAAGATGTGCATGTGTCAGATACTTGACCATTGTTAGAAATGATTCTAAATATGTAAAAGTTTGCTGTAAACTAAGTGGTGAAACATCAGTGTTAGATGGCAATTACAGCAGCAGTCGGCCGAAATTGATGTTTTACACATCGTTGAAGTTGGCCGAATCGAGCTTTAATATATTAATGTATTGCTTGAAATTGTATATTTCTCTGTGATATTAACTTCTTATTCTTTGTCGCTTTTGGTTAGACAGACTGTAACATCTTGCTTGATGGAATGTGGCATATGTATTGTCTGTTTTGTATTACTAGATGAACCTAATTTCTTTTCTATTGATAAATTCACATATATCACTTTGTAATATTTATGTCTCCCTGACATGTTTAATTGAATATGCTTTTTTATTCTTAGAATCTGCATCATCCTGGTGTTGTCAATTTGGAACAAATGTTTGAAACCGTTGAGAGGGTATGTAACTTTATACATGTAGACCACTTCATTTATGTATTTGATGGTTTTTCTCATGTCTCTTATTGTTTATTGTAGTACAATTTTGTTTCCTTTATTTTCTTTAATGTAATGTTTAACCTTTATCATGACTCTCAGTGGAGGCTATCAACTCTTCTCTACAGATTTTTGTTGTAATGGAGAAACTGAAGGGTGATATGTTAGAAATGATTCTGTCTAGTCCCAGAGGTCGACTCAGTGAGCGAGTTACCAGATTCCTCGTATCACAGGTAGGCACAAATTGTTTCTTTCTGGAAAATGTTTATAAAATTATATGAATCTGCAACTTATCCTTCATTACCCCCTCTTTCCATTCTTTTTCAAGGAGGCCAGCCATCAATTCAAGCGTTGATAAAATGTAGTTTTATTAGAAGCTAGTAAATGTTCAATGACCAGCAAATGTAGTGCCGTTTAACATAGTAAGATAGCAAACACACACCAAGACAACAGAAGCACACAGAGCACAGAATCAAGACATTGCTCAGCGCAGGAAAATTAATGAAAATGGCAATTATTTTGTATTTAATATTTAATTGTTGCCTCCCTATGGAAGACTGGATAGAGTATACTATACTTTTTGTGAGCAATGCTTCACTGACTTTAAATCTGAAATCTTAGCACTACATTATTTTTTATAGGCTTGTATCTTCATGTGTAACACATTTTCACCTTCAGAATGTTTTTTTAAATTATTTTCTGTCCAGAACTGTCAGTACGTTTTTGTGGCCATTGATGACTAAATTCTCTTGAGGAATAACTATTCATTATCTCTTTCCGTCTTGTCAGACGATAGTAATTGTGCTTTGAAAAAAAAGGTATGCAACTACAGTCCATGACAGTAACGAATGTGACTCGTAAAACCAATCTGGGCAGAGAAGCATCTTCCTCAGTGTTTGCAAGGAAAGTCAGGACCGTTTGTGGCATTGCATGGTGTGGCGTGTCTTCTCAAACTCTGTGTATTTAGCCTATCAGCAATCAGTATCTCCTTTGTCTGTATTCCATGCTTAATCATGCTCCTCCATGTAACTCGATGCCTGCATTTTTCATGTTCCGCTTGCATACATCCTTGTACCGAAGAAGTGGCTGTCCCTGAGACCTTTTCCCTCAACAGTAATTCCCCATAGAGAAGATATTTTGGTATTATGCCATCATCCATCCTCTGAATGTGTCCCAGCCATCAGAGCCTTCGATGACTTAGCATGGAAAAGATTGTGACAGTGCCTGTTCTCTCCAACATCTCTGCGTTGGTGATCTCATCTTGCCACTCAACCCCCAGGATTCTGCGAAGGCACTTCATGTGATAGCTGTTTAGCCGCCTCTCCTGGTGCATGTAGGTAGACTTTGTCTCCCTGTCGTAAAGAAGAGTGCTGAGAACACAGGCCTGGTAAACAAGTCTTTTTTTTTTAACTTCTTGTTCTTCCATACCCTTTTTTGTTAATCTGCTCATCGTTGTTGCTGCCTTTCCTATCCTGATATTGATCTCTTGGTCCACTGAACATCTGCTGCAGAACTGCCCGACATACAAGGATCAGAGAGAGCAGATGTGGCCATCACCAGTAGAACCACAAGACAAGCTCTATGGCAGTGTCGACAGCCTCAGGATGACCGCCGCTTTTTTCGAAAAAATAATGGTTACTGTCTGACTGCGTACGAAGAAGATCTCTTGGTCCAAGGATAGTTTATTATTGACTGAGGATCCAAAATATGTAAAATTATTTACTCCATTGAGAGCTTCATCATAAATAGAGATTACTGGTGATTTATTTGCACCCTGGACCATAACTTGTGTTTTTGTTTTGCTGGCGTAACTGGTGGCAGATTTATTCTAGGGTAAGTATGGAACATTAGATCACACAACTCACACATCTGAGTGGTGTGAGGTAAAAAGTGGAGTGCCACAGGGCTCGGTTTTGGGACCAATTTTGCTTATGATATATACTAGTATAAACGATTTAAACATTGATATCAGATCTATAATTGCAAAATCTGTGAATGACACAAAAGTATGCAGAAATGTCTCATCTAAAGCAGAGGTGGATATATTGTCCGATTTAGATACCATTCGGGAATGATCTGAGAGCTGCCAAGTGGAGTTTAATGTAGATAAGTGTGCAGTAATTACAGAATGGAAGAGAACAACATTAGAAAGATAGAAAAGAAAAGGAAAGAGACCTAGGAGTTATAAAAGATCATACATGTAAGGTGAGTGAGCAAGTCCAGGTAGCAGAGAAAAAGGCAAATGCAATGTTAGATATGATAAAACAAAATATTAAACAATGGTGCAAGGAAGTGATAGTCAAACTGTATAAAGCATTAGTTAGACATTAGTTGGAGTACTGTGTTCAGGTGTTCCCCTTATTGTATAGGGGATGTAAACATACTGGAAAGGATACAAAGAAGAGCAACAAAACGGATAGTGGGATTCCAGAATTATAGTTATGAGAAAAGAATCAGAAAAACCGGCTTAAAGTGTCTGGAAAAGAGAAGAATTCAAGGTGATTTGATACAGGTTTATAGGATAATCATGCGAAAGGATAAATTAGACTATAAAAAGCTGTTCAAAATACAGCCGCCTACAAGAACAAGAGGGCATAGCTACAATTTGATTAACGAGAGGTCCAGATTAGATATTAGGAATATTTATTTAGTCAGAGAGTGGTGAATGCTTGGAATGCATTGCCACAGGAAATAGTGGAGGCAGAGTAAATTAATACATTCAAGAATAGATTGGATGCGCATAGTTTTTAGATCAAGTGAAGTAAAAGAAACAGGTTGTTTACAGACTCTGCAGTCTTTTAAACCAGTATAAAGACGTTAAGTTAACTTTGCCTGTGTTGAGCAGTGCCTTGATTCTATGCTCAGACTAACCATTGTCTTGGTGTACCTAGAATCATCTTTGCTCTGCTACTGAAGCATGCATATGGTAACGCAGATGAAGGAATCTGTGTTTTTCCATACTAGGTGAGATGGTTGATGTTTAACCTTGCAAGGCCTAAGTTCAAAATGAAGATCAAGGAGATCACCACCATGGACTTGCTTTTTGCTGATATGTGACAATTGTATCCTACAGTCAGCAGTAACTTCACAGCTTGATAGATTGCTTTTCACAGGCATGCAAAGATTTTTGTCTCACAATAAATCTCAACAAAACAAATGTGGTGGGACAGGAAGTAGAGACCACACCAACTCTTTACATTGATAATTTTGAATTGGCAGATGTGCACCAATTCAAATACCTAGGGTCGCTCATCAACAACAAACTCTATCCAGACCCAGAAATTGACATTTGCATTGGCAAACTGATGCTACATTTGTTCGTCTCACAACATGTATTGGAGAAAACCAGAAGCTTACAGCTAGAACCAAGGCCATGGTTTACAATACATTTGTCGTCAGCATGCTCCTTTTAGTGTAAATTGGGCAACCTATTCCAAACAAGAACACAGGTTTAACACCTTCCTTTATGGCACCTGTGATCCATTTTTGAAATTACATGGAGGGACTGAGAGACAAATGCAGAGGTGCACTTCTGCACCAATCTCCCAAGCATGTTTACTCTCCTTAGACAGGGAAGACTAAGATGGCTTGGTCATGTTCATCACATGGAAAATCATCTCATCTCCAAAAATATTCTCTATGGACAGCGGATGACAAAAAAAAAACCACAGCTGAGGTTCAAAGATGTGTGTAAGTGTAAAATGAAGGCATTTGACAAGAGTCTGACATCCTGGAAAGACAAAGCTGCAGACTGATCCAAGTGGAGATGTACCCTCAAGAGCCACTTCATGCTGGGTAAAAAGAAACTCCTACATCACAAAGTGAAACAACAACCCCACAAGAGGAAGGAAACCAAAAATCCAAAAAAGGTTACATCATCCTATAGGCATGACTGAAAGAGGCTACTACTACTACTAGATCACTCAATTAGAAGCTGAAATTCATTAATTAAGTCATTCTGCTGTGCCATAATGTACATTTGCTTTGAACTTTCATCTGCTATGATATTTAGTAGTCTTTGGTCTTTTAAATACTCAGAATACTTTGATCTTTAATTCTTTTGTTTGAGGCTTCCATATTTCTGGTTTTATTTATTTTGGATTAAATATGCTTTATTAAGTATCTGAATACAGTATTTAATTTCTTTGTTTGTATCACTTATTCTCCCTAATTAAAAATAAAATTTATATAAAATATAACCCAATGAGTAGCTATATACACAATTTGGTTTATATGTTTTCACTCCTTGATGCAAGCTCCAGCGACACCCATAATGAATAGACAAACCAAATTTGATAACAATCATTTTATTTCTCCAGATCCTGGTTGCCTTAAAACATCTGCATTCCATGAGCATTGTTCACTGTGACCTCAAACCAGAAAATGTTCTTCTGTCTTCAGAGACAGCATTTCCTCAGGTAAGCTTTCCCTGTCATGACATGAATTTGCAGTACCAGCCAGCAACCAGTAAAAATAGGAAATAATCCTTAGCCCCTACAACAAATCTGTTTATGATGGTAGTAGTCTTAAATATAATTTTAAATAATTAATGAATAAATCAAATACAACTAGCTCGGAAAAGTAACAGGCATGGATACAATAACTATACAAATGATATAGCCTCTAGAGGATTTTGGTGTGGATACAATCATTCATCCGTGTAAGGACATCTACAATACTGGGTCTATACCATGTGACTTGTCTTGGCTTGACTTTGTTTTGTCTCAGTCTCCTGCTACCAAGCTCTAAAGAGGGCTTTGAATGCAGTCCAGAGAATGGAATGAGTTGTGTTGTAGTTTACAGCTTGACTGCGATATTTGCACCTTTTGGTCCGACACATCCGACTTCCGGGCAGATGTGGACTCACCCCACTTTTTAGTGATTTTGAAGGTACAGCTGAAGTTAAGGATAAATAAAATGATGCAAGTCAGCAGACCACGGTACATTTGTACAAGAAAAACGAGTTCCGTATAACACTCAGAATAAATATCAAGCAACTGAGCAGCTAGATGAAGAGGCCAGCAGTGAGGATAAATGGGAACAAGTACAAAGTACATGGAAAACTGCATGCAAAGAAGTGCTAGGAATGTGAAGAAACGGCAGTATAAAGAATGGATGACAGCAGAAACAATCACTAAGATCGAGAAGCAGTGAAATTAGAAAATGACCTTATTTAATAGTAAAACAGCCGCAAAAAGCACAGCACAGAAAGAGTATGTAGAGAGCAACAAGGAGGTTAATAAGAGCACCAAAGTGGTCAAAAGACGTTACATTGATGGTCTGGCTGAGGAAGCGGAAGAGGCTGCAGGAAAGGGAAATATGAAAGGTCTATTTGAGGCTACGAAGAAACTATCGGGACATTATCAACAAAGTAGACCAAACAAAAATAAACTTGGGGAAAAAGATAACTAACATTGAAGAACAAAAGAAAAGATGGGTAGAATACTTTAAAGAGCTTTTGAACAGACCAGCACCAGACATCCCACCAGCCGATCAACTGTGATAATCTAAGTAAAGAAGAGGTTAGAAGGACAATAGAGTTTCTAAGGAATGGAAAAGCAGCAGGACCTGATGGGGATACCACCGGAAGCCACAAAAGTAGATGTGGAAACATCTGGGAGCAAGAAAGCTTACCAAAAGATTGGAGAGAGGGCTATCTGGTGAAATTGCTTAAGAAGGGAGATTTACAGGAATGCAAAAACCATAGAGGAATAATGTTATTATCTGTGCCGGGAGCCGCGTAGCGCGCTGGCTTCGCATCTCAATGGTTCTGGGTTCATTCCCCAGTTGAGGCGGTAATGTTTTTCAGACCACACTGTTAAATAGAGTAATACTAGAAAGGTTGAAAAAGGCAATGGATAACAAGATAAGGGAAGAGCATGCGGGCTTCAGACAGAATAGATCATGCATTTACCGGATAGCCACATTGCTGATGTGGAACAATCATTGGAATGGAATTCGAGTTTGTACATCAATTTCGTTGATTATGAAAAGGCTTTCGACAGTTTGGACAGAGATATACTCTGGAAACTATTGAGGCACTCTGGAATTCCTCAAAAGCTCACAAACATAATTAGACGGACGTATGAAAGTATGCAATGTAGGAAGAACAACTCACAGAGCCATTCAAAATTAAATCAGGGGTACAGCTGAGTTGCCTATTGTTGCCTTTCCTGTTCATCTTGGCAGTATACTGGATTATGAAAGAAACAAGAAATGAGAGAAATGGAATCCGGTAGGCCTTGAATAAACAGCTGGAGGACCTGGATTTTGCGATGATATAGCCATTCTGTCCCAAAGCCAAATGCAAAGGAAACTGGATAGACTGGTTTATACCTCTAAACAAAGTTTGAAGATCCATGAGGAAGAGACAAAAATAATTAGGGTCAATGCAGCAAACACAGAACCAATGTTTGTGTCAGGCTTTCCATGTCTGTTCATGTCAAACTCCCTGTTTTTACGTGTCCCACAGCCGAGGCTTCTGATTGTGTCCACATTTTGATCAGCATGACCCTTGCTGTGCTGACAATATGAGGTTAGGAGAGGTATCGTGTAACCTCCGGTGGAGGGAGGGGTCGGCAGGAGGAAGTTGGCTTCAGTGGAGCAGTGATAATCTGTACTGAGTTCTGGTATGCAGTTAAGTGGAACGTTGAACTCCGTCAGGGACTGGTCTCCCATGGCTTAAGCCAGGCACAAAATGGCGCAAAATGCAGCATAACAGAATAACAAATCGAAAGCTCATCATTTCTACAAAATAAAGTCCTTGATACCACCTGGTGAAGGAGTTGTGAAATATAATCCAAACAGGAACCACCAAACATTGGATTGGAAAACTCGACACAAACACCGGAGCAAGTGTACAGCACAGCCACTAAGGCGCAACATCTTACTTTTCGTCAGTATCACCAGGCAATCCCCGTCATGAAACTCCCAGGGAAAGAGAGGCATAGGCCGACCAAAGAATACATGGAGACAAGATCTGGAAGAGGAAGTAAAAAAAACAAGGAAAAGCTGGAAGGAAATGGAAAAGATTGCACAGGACAGAGATGCTTGGTGAGGGTTGGTTGATGACTTATGCACCCCTGGGTGAAAGAAGACAAATGAGGGTAAATTATTCTTCAAAATATGAATTCTAAATTTGCAGTTTTAAGTTTCTTTTCAAAGTAATACTTGCCTATTTCTGATATTCCTTATTTGCTTAACTGCTTTATGACATGGCCGCCTGACCTTGAAAGTCTGTGGCAAAAGAGAAAATTATGTTTTGTGTCACTTAAAACTAAGGAGGGATAGGGTAAATGGTGATCTGACACTCAGGCTTAATGCCCTGTGTTAAGATATTTAGAGTAGTCATATTTTATTGTGCAGTTTTAAGGCACAGATTGAATATATATAACTTCTTTCTTTACTTAAAACAAGATAGAAATGAACATATCTAGTAATTATGTTAGTTGAAAACAAAATTATGTTAGTTGAAAACAAAATTATGTTAGTTGAAAACAAAATTATGTTAGTTGAAAACAAAATTATGTTAGACATTTTTGGAAGGCCACTCCTTAATTTTCTTCTGAACCCTGAAAAGACCCTTTTAATACCGTATCATATATGGGCCATTGTTTTTGGACCTTTTTTTCAAACACACAAGGCTATGTCATTGTTGCCCTATGTGAATGACTGGATGGGAAAACCATGTTGGACTGTCTTTTACCCTAGAGGTATGAGACCTCTAGATTGAGGCCAAGATTCAGCAGTGAATGAGGTTTCAGCCACCAGCGACTTACAGCTGGCTGCTAGCGTCAGGTTCAGTGAACCATTGCTGACCAAGACCTTTTTCCAACTCTGTTATGGCCCTGTAAGCAGGCTGCACTAGTCATTAGTTTAGTCTGACCAAGGGGTATTGATCGCAGTTGGGAGGCCAACCCGGTACTAAAAAAAGTTTGCTGAAATTGGAATGTGTCGAGCTGAAAGACAGATATTGCAGCCTTGCTGTTAGCTACGACACAGCGTCCTTTTCAGGACAAACGCTGAAAAAGAAGACTTCAAGATAATTATTACTGCATGTTTCATTATGGCAGATGTCTTATGCATTGTCTGAGACTCTCGGGAACCACTTTTTATCCATTCAATTTTATATAGAGGAACTAAAGTAAATATATATAATGATTTAGTAGGAACTGATTAAAAAATAGACATCCAACTTATCAATTATTTTTTTTTAAAAGATGATCCATCTTTTGTCATTACTCATAGAATATGAAGCTAGAACAGATGCTCACCACTGATCTCTGCTATGGACCATCTTGTTCCGTTCATAAACTGGGTATTAGAAATACGCTATTCAATAAAAAGCAAACCATAGATGTATAGAAACTGAGGTAGATACATCATCTTGAAATCACGCACAAGAAAATCATTTAATTTAAATACCAATGTTGTCTTGCAGGTAAAACTATGTGACTTTGGCTTTGCAAGAATCATTGGAGAAAAGTCATTCCGTCGGTCTGTAGTTGGCACACCTGCCTATCTAGGTTAGTTGTTTATAGTTTTAAGAAACAGATGTTATATATGGTAAGATGGGATCATTATACTTATTTGTTTGCTTACACATCGTTGCTGTTTTTTTATGGCATATATTTGATTTTCCTCAGATCCATTGCCAGTTTATGGAGCTAGTTCACTCATTTCATGTGGTGATCAGAAATGGATTATGCTGAGCACCTAACAGGCAGCTGGCAATTCCGCTCCAAATGTTTGTTGTGCTTATTTCATCTGCTCTCAGCTCTCAAATAGTTTACCAATCACAAGCCAACACCAGAGTGCTACACGTCCCCAAAACAGAACCAACTCGAACCTGAGCTAGGACCCGCACAAGATCAAAGAACGCAGTACTGCTCGAGCCTAGCCCACTAACCAGAGAAATGCACATACCGACTATCACCAACACGCTCAAAAGTTGGAACCTGCACATGGGCAACCACCCTTGTAGAAGTACAGGTCAACTAAGATTAAGATCAAGAGTATTGCATCATTTCATATTTAGAGCTTTATCTTGTCACATTTTCTGTGGCTCCCTCTGGTGTGTGTTTTATTAAAGTTGTTATTCCATCAAACCAAATTCTTCATATTTGTTCGGTTGTTCTGTTTCTAAGAATTGACGTCACTGCACTCCAGGCATACCCATAGGAGCAGGGTCTGGATGCTGATAGTTCTTGTAGCTAACTGGTTGTACACTCTCCTGCTCCATTCTCCCATATGCCCCATTCTGCTCCATTCTCCCATATGCCCCATTCTGCTCAAACCTCGTTTGAGGTTGAAACTTTACAGTCTGTGGATTGCTGATTCATCTATTTCAGTGTCCTCATCCAACAAACGGTCGTTGATTGATTTCAAAATGTCACACCTATACATCACTATGAATACTATATATGGCTTGGCTTCGTTCGTTCTCAATCTCCCGCTACAAAACCCTGGAAAGGCTTAAGTAACAGAATGTAGTCCAGAGAACAGAATGCGTTGTGTCATAGTTTACAGCTTGACTGCGATATTTGCACCTTTCGGTCCAACACATCCGACTTCAGCAAGCATTTTTTGAGTACCGGGTTAGCATCCCCTCTTCGATCCCTTCTCCTTAGCCAGTCTGCCTGCTGCAGCCTGTTATCCAGGATCACCACTTGGAGGTGTAGAAGGGTCTTGTCAGCTCTGGTTTGCTGACCCTGATGCTAGCAGTCAACTATGGGTCGCTGACCACTGCAGCTCAAGCGCTGCTCAGCATCTTGATCGCTGAATACTATATATAATTTACAAATATACTTCATGTCAATATGATTATAACAATTGTGCATTGGAAATAATAAACTTGTTGTAATAAATCTTTTGTTTATAGGCCTTCAGATGTTCATCAAAGTTCTTACTAATTTACTCATTTTTGTTAAATTAAATTATATTCTTATTTTTATTAATCTATGATATAGAACTGTGCACTGAAAAACACATTTGTTAATACTATTTGGCAAAGATGGCGCCATAACTGGCTGCGAGTCTACATTTCTCTACTGTTTTGGATCATTATGGATGCCGCCAGACCATGGATTTGCCTGGAATTCACACTAGTCGACGACTTACACTTGTGTTCACGGAAATGTGGTGTTGTTTGCCGTCTGGACTTGTTATTTCGTTCTTTTTTTTTTTTTTTGTGATCTGCATCCTATGCTCGTCTCGATGAATGTCTTGCCACTGGCAAAAGGTAGCTTAGGCTCTGTGAGTGAGGTTGACAAAAGGCGCAGTTTCTTCCTCACTTTAATCCAAATCACAGCGCGAGTCACCCATTTCAGCGGACACAGCAAGAGATACGACTGTCCACACGGCTGAACAAAGAGAGTGGTCTTCATCACTTGTGATGGACAAATATTATTTGGTTAGACATTAGCTGAATCATTTGCATCTATCCTCTCAAGTTTACCCAGTTGTAAATGGACCCCTGACTGTTTAAGTATACTCAAGCTGTGTAATTGTAGTTTGAATCCCTGCCATGCACTAGACATATTGATAAAAGTGTTGTGTAGATCTCTATCATAATTGATATACTACTTTTTTCATTGTTCAGCTCCAGAGGTACTCAAGAGAAAAGGCTACAATAGATCTCTAGACATGTGGTCAGTCGGTGTTGTTGTCTATGTTAGGTAAGCTTGAGCAGCTCTACTCAAAACTGCATTTGTTCTTTCTTTATTCTTTATGTATGAGGCTTGTTCAAATGAAACCGGACTGAACTGCACCAAGTAAACATACGGATGATGTGCATGATGATGTCACTTCTGGTGTAAACCACACATACCAACCGTCAAGTTTGCAAAATTTCATTATCCTCCGACTCATAGTTTCCTCGGCAGATCATTGAAAGCATGGTGGGTATGATACGGAATCCATTCAGAGTTGGTCAGCGAGTGGTGATTCGGCTTCTAACAGCTGAAAGATGTCGACCAGTTGACATTCATTGCAGAATGCGGGAAGTGTATGGTGATAAAAGTGTGTTGAAGACAACAGTGAAGAACTGGACAACGATGTTTAAAGAAGGACATGAGTTAACAAAAAATCTTCCGAGACCAGGTCAGGCGCATATTGTTGCGTCAGAAGATGCCCTCGCCAAAACCAAAATTGATGCAGTAATTCGGTTGAACTGTCACTGGAACTTACGTTCGCTGGCAGAGTAATTCACTGTGTCGCTAGGGACAGTTCAAGTGGTGATTAGCAAGAAACTGAAGTATCGGAAGGTGAGTTTACAATGGATACCTCGGTTGCTGACCAACCACCATAAGGAAGAACGCATGAGATGCAGTTTGAACAACTTACTGCAATACATAGAGGGTGGTTTGTTTCTTTTGCACATAGTGGCAGGTGATGAGTCGTGGGGCCACCACTTTGAGCTGAGCAGCAAAACTGCTAGCATGCAATGGGAACATCCCGGATCACCGAAACCAAAAAAATTCAAGTCACATATTTTCGCTGGTAAGGTTATGTTGACAGCGTTTTTTTACCACGAGGGACTTTTGTTGTTAGACTTTAAAGAGCCTGGCGTGAACATCAATGCCATCCGCTACAATGACACACTAGACAAGCTGCTTACAGCAATCAAGAATAAATGACCTGGCATGCTTTCGTGTGATGTGATTCTGTTGCATGACAATGCGAGTCCACATGTCGCAAACATTGTTCAGAAAGCATTAGCACAGAAAAGGTGGGAAGCACTACCACACCCATCCTATAGCCATAATATCTTCTTCTTCTTCTTCGTTCGTTCTCAATCTCCCACTACCAAACCCTGAAAGGGTAAGTAGCAGAATGTAGTCCAGAGAACGGAATGCGTTGTGTCATTGTTTACAGCTTGGCTGCGATATTTGCACCTTTCGGTCCAACACATCCGACTTCAGCAAGCAATTTTTGAGTACCGGGTTAGCATTCCCTCTTTGATCCCTTCTCCTTAGCCAGTCTGCCCTGCTGCAGCCTGTTATCCAGGATCACCGCGTGGAGGTGTAGAAGGGTCTTGGCAGCTCTGGTTCGCTGGCCCTGACGCTAGCAGTCAGCTATGGGTCGCTGACCACTGCAGCTCATGCGCTGCTCAGCATCTTGATCCCTAGCCATAATATGTCCCTTGTGACTTCCGTTTGTTTGGACCCTTAAAAATATTTCTGAAGGGACAAAGATTCAACTCTGATGCAGACATCATGGCCTTTGTGACCAAGTGGTTCTAAGAGCAACCAAAGTCATTTTTTTCTGATGGCATTCTCTGTCTACCCGGGCAATGGAATGTGTGTCTGAATGCCCATGGCGACTTTTTCTAACTAACCCTGTGGCATATTTGTTTCATAATAATTGCAATATTTAATTCTGTCATAGCAGATGATGTAACTTTCATATGTTTGTAATATAGCCACTGGGTCAGGTTTCATTTGAACAGGCCTCGTATGTATTCCCGCTTGCTTTTCAGAAGGGGTTGGGTACGATTTATTTAGTCCCGAGTGGTCCTCCGGTATATTCGTGTTTAACAAAGACAAGAATAGCACCACTGCCCCACAGAGAGCATGTCATAAGAGGCGACTAACTGTGTGACATAGCATAACACCAGCCATTTAGGTGGTTTGTTAAGAGCAGCATAGATGGTGCCTAACAGGCTGCAGGTCTACTTTGCTCTAGTGTTTCGGTCAATTAAGATGGACTCTCATATGTTAACCACCCTCCAAAAAACTGGTTGTATATAGGCTCTGGACAGTCTTTTAAATGAGTATAAAGACATTAAGTTAAAAATAATGCCCAACATATCGACTCCAGTACATCTGCAAATCTCAAGATTTCCTAAAAATAGATTCTTCGAGGCCATTGACAACATCTTGCTAACATTTGTGGTCTTGGGCTGTTCTTTCTGCCTCTCTTCAGGTGAAATCATTTAATTTTAGTTCCTTCTCACATTTTCTTATCTGTGTATTGCTTGTTATAATGTTCTCTCTCTTCCCTTGAGGATTTTTTTTTTTTTTTTTTTTTTGTTTTTGCGTTCGCCTTATTTATCTATTCCCCAAGGCGTGTGTGCGTTACACTGGTTTTTATTTTGCGCCTGTCGGCCCAGTGCATCCGACTTCAGCATGCATTTTATGTAAGGGTCTGCTTCCTCCTGCATTTTCTAAGGGTTTGCTTCCCCGGGGTAACGGCCGGTGCTGTGATGGGGATCGAACCCAGCACCTTCTGGTTGTGAGCCGTGCCACTTAACCACTAGGCCACGCCGTCCCTTCCTTGAGGATTTAATAACAGTTCCTTGTTTCCAGAATAAAATATAATTTCCCCAGTTGTCAGTCTCATCTTTCCTGATTGTGTCCATCTTGTTTTGCACAGTTCTAGCACTGCCAGGTTGTAGTTTTTCATCGCTTTAGTTATCTGTGCTGTTTTACCTACCTGGTACATTGTTCGTACATTCCATACCGCTATATTTGTTTTTTTTTCTTGGTATTCAGAAGGGCAGTTAGATGTGGAGCTTCCCTTAGGATTTCACTCTACTGCATCATTCTTCTCATTTCAGAAGGCCCTTCCTCTCCCAAAAACTGTTTGCTTTTACTTTGTTGTCAACGTTTTCATAACCACCTATGTTTTTATAGATGTGTGTGGTAGGTCCTATCCTAACCTATTAAACTCTAGTTGAGTTGTCCATGTTTAGTCTATTAGAATAATAGTTATGCCAAACGTTATTTTGAACCCTTAGCTCGATATCTTTTTAAATGGAAATTGGACTTGGTTTAGTATATGCATAGTGAAAGCAACTGTAAGTAATAAGTTACAGATTCCTGCAGGCAGTTGCTTATACAGACTATAGAAGCTAAAATGGTAGCAAAGATTATCAGTTATGCTACCTTAAAGAAGAATTGAGAAAATTGGTATCCTTGCTCATAAGATGTTCTGACTATATTACCTTTCTAGAGGACAAATAAAGGTGCAGGGATAGTAGTTTCAGTATGTTGTTGAAGCCTTATGTTATGTATATTTTTAGCATTCTGCAACATACAATGCATTTCATTTTATTGCTTCTTCAGTCTCAGTGGAACATTCCCATTCAATGAAGATGAAGAAATATCTGACCAGATTCAAAATGCATCATTCATGTATCCTCCAAACCCATGGAAGGAAGTCTCACAAGAAGGTCATTATATATGTCATGTGTGTGTTGTTCGTCTATCATAATGAGCACCACTTTGTCAGCATTCACCGTAAACTGTTCTCATGAGTTCGAAGATGGCTAAATAAGCTAATCTGAGCCTTGAATTGTCTGCTGCACTTTGTATAGGGAAATAAAACACCTTCTTCCATCGTTATTGAAGAAGGGTTGATGTGAGTTGACTTGCGGACCGATCTTCTCTGGATGTCCTCATCTATTCTTGATGCCCCATGTCTCTGAACACCCTCAGCAAAAGTTCTACGCCAGTGCGATTTATGGCAATTCTTTCCCAGTCATTGTGGTTAATACCGCACTGGATCAGTGATCTCTTTAGTGTGTCCTTGTACCTTTTTCGCTGTCCACCGCTTGCTATTTTGCCATTTTGGAGTTCAGCTGTGCTGCACATATCATGCTATGTATACTGGACATGCCTGATCATGCTAACACATATGTATTTGGCACCATATCCTGCCATCTAATCCTCAGCAGTTTCCACAGGTAGTGCACGTGGAAGTGATTTAATTTCCTGGCGTGGCGACTATAGACTGTCCAGGTTTCACGTACATATAAGAGGGTAGGTAGAACGATTGCAGCGTAGGCCTTTATCTTTGTTTGAGTCCTGATCCCTCGCCTATCCCCCACTTTAGTATGAAGTCTACCAAATGCCGCACTTGCCCTAGCTATTCGTATATTCACCTCAGTATCTATGTGAATGACTTGGGATAAAGTACTGCCGAGGTACGTGAATTTGTTAACATTTTTAAACAGTAGCCGTGTACCTTGATTGAAGGCTCTGAACAGGCAATATCTGGAGCCGTATGTGTCATGTATTATCTTCCTGACCACTTTGTTCTACACAGGTTATTTCATGTTGACATGTATACTGTCATTATTGTCTGTGTTTTTTGTTTGTATGTTCCTCCATGTCACTTTACATTTTTGTGATTGTGGTTTAAAATGTTTGTGATTTCAGACAATGATAATCATTGTATGATAAAATTAAATCAGGTAAAAATAAATGGAAGCTGCGGTGGCACTGAAGATCAAAAGGCTATAATAACATTCTCACACTTTCTCCATCAATTTGTTGTGTGGAGGTGGTCATTGGTTGTGTAGCCCTTCCTGAAACCTGCTTATTCTTGCGGTTGGTTCTCGTCTAGTTGCCTTTCTAATCTGCCGGTAATTACTTTTATGAACAGTTTATAAATACTCATAGTTGATAGCAGATTGGGAAGTAGTTCGTCAAAATTTCTTTGCCACTTTTATTGTAGATCAGCAATCTCGGAACACTTCTATTGGTCTTGAATTTGTCGTGTATGAAGGCAGATGGTGAAAAGTATGGCCAGTTGACAGGCAAGTGTACTTTTGCCAACCTGGAACATTTCTGAAGTGATTTCATCCAAACTGGTTGATCTGCCTGACTTTAGGTGTTGGGTCACGGGCAGGACCTTGTTCCCTATATCGGAAAGTGACTCGGAATCTATGTTTAGTGCCGTGTTGGTCACCACTGTTTTTTATGTGAAGAGTCCCATGTAGAACCTCGTGCATTCATGCTTGATTTACTCTCAATCTGTTGATGTTGTAGCATCTCCCTTCTTCAAGGCTGTCACGAGGCTGTTTTTTTGTAGTGTCTTTCTGCACTTTATGATACTACTTCTTGTCTCAGAGGCCTTTAACAGACACTGTAAGCTACACTGCTCATAATCTTCTTTGAGCCTGTGCCTGATCTTCTTGTTTAGTTCACAGATAGTGATCCTATCTAGCCCACCTCTGATCTTGAGCATTTTTCTAGTTGCAAGAAGTTGCTGTGACCCCCCACTGATGTGGTTTCCTGCTGCTGGTTTGATATTTTGGCAATGGTGGTGCAGTTATCCAGAACGTGCATCAGTTGTTCCAGGTGGTGGCGCATTGCTAATTCTGGTTTTAAATAATGTTCACAAACTTTGCAGCATCTAGTGTTGTGGACATCTGCCTGGGAGTGCTGTTTGAGGCTAGGAGTGGGCAGGTTTATTATTGGCCTGTACTCGCTGCCTATATCAAGTCAGTGCAGTGCCAAAAACCAAAAAACGTTAACAAATGTCATGTCGATATTGAGCATGTAGTCGACGTCAGCCTTCCTCTCCCAGTTATGGTGAGTGCGATGTCCATCACTACCCAGCCAGTTTTGCATCGCAACAAGGATCATCAAGCAATCACCTCTATCATTTTATTTGTCATCTGAGGAGATGCCCAAGTAGGTCTTGTTCCACCGTTTGGACCAGACACTTGCTTTAAAATCTCCAAAGATAGATCCTTAATATTAGCTAAATATGTTGTGTATTTGCTTAGTTCATGTGATTATCTCCTGAAGAAGAAGATAATCATTGAAATAGGTGTAGTCAAAACATGGTTGCCATTTTGTTTAGTCTACACCTATTTCAATGATTATCTTCTTCTTGAACCTTTCTAATTTTTGTTACATTTTTGTGAATTTGCTTTATTATGTAGGCATTGATCTTATCTCCAACTTGCTACAAGTAAAGATGAGAAAAAGATTTACAGTGGACAAATCTCTCAATCACGTATTTCTACAGGTAAAATCAGTCTTTGCTTACTAATACTTTTTTTCATAATCAGTATAACAGTTCTGTCAGAATGTGCTCTGGTCTTCCTACTTTTCTTGACCAACAGGAGCTTGGGGACCAACACTGGAATTGGCATCCATGCAGGAATTATACTACACGTCATTGATGTGCTTTTACAACTGGTTTGTTTCAGTAGCACTTTGTTTGACATGATGTTGCCAACCCATGCACAACACTTATTCACTTTAGTAATGTGCAGGGGTTATATTATGTCCTCTCCTATAAGGGACTCTAGGATCCACATCGGAAATATTCTTGTAAAAAATGGACATTTGAATATCATGTGAGGCTATGTGCAAGTATCATTTACCAAAACATGATCAAGATGCTGAGCAGTGCAGGAGCTGCAGTGATCTGTGACCGACAGCTGACTGCTAGCATCAGAGCCAGCGAACAAGAACTGCCAAGACCCTTCTACACCTCCACTCAGTGATCCTGGATAACGGGCTGCAGCAGAGCAGACCTAGCTAAGGAGAAGGGATCGAGGAGAAAAGGCTAGCTAGGTACTCAATAATTCCCACTGACGTCGGATGTGTCAGACCAAAAAATGTAGGACCAAAAAGTGCAAATATCGCAGTCAAGTTGTAAACTATAACACAACGCATTCCATTCTGTGGACAAAATCCTGCTACTTGCAAAGCCCTTTCCAGGGCTTGGTAGCAGGAGATTGAGAATAAACGAAGAAGATTTACCAAACCAAAGATTTTAGTCTGTTTTTTCGCAGTGCTATCAAATATTGCCATAATTCTTGCTTTGATATCCCAGTTGCTATCGTCTGATTCAGCTTAAGTAGCATGTATGAAATGTCAGCTCACTTTTCTTATACTCTTCATCAATCTCAATAATAATTGTTCCCAAAGTCAAATTGTTGTTGTTGCACCACTTTGCTGTGTTTTGCCTGAGTATTTCAGTAAGGAAATGACTGCAACAAAACAAGAAACCACTGTTGAATGAATCCCAAAAAGATTAAAAAACAGTTTTATATATACACAGATACAGATGGGATCAACACCTTTGAATCTGAAGGTCTTTATCAAGAACTAGATAAACAGCTCAACAGAAAATCACTAACTTAACTTATAACAAATAATCTTCTTCTTCTTCTTCTTCATTCGTTCTCAATCTACCACTACCAAACCTTGAAAGTTAAGTAGCAGAATGTAGTCCAGAGAACGGAATGCCCTGTCTTGTAGTTTACAGCTTGGCTGCGATATTTGCACCTTTCGGTATAACACATCCAACTTCAGCAACCATTTTTTGAGTACCAGATTAGCCTTCCCTCTTCGATCCTTTCTCCTTAGCCAATCTGCCCTGCTGCAGCCTATTATCCAGGATCACCGCGTGGAGGTGTAGAAGGGACTTGGCAGCTCTGGTTCGCTGGCCCTGACGCTAGCAGTCAGCTGTGGGTCGCTGGCCCTGACGCTAGCAGTCAGCTTTGTGTCGCTGACCCCTGCAGCTCATGCGCTGCTTATCATCTTGATCCTTATAACCTATAATCTGATCTTGATCTTGATGACCCGTTTCTCAGCATAGCTGTGGGTCCCAACCCTCGTCTCCAGCGGACACTGTCTTGAGCCATCAAAGTCCAGTGCATGATAAGTACTCCTCTAGAGGCATCTTCGATGTTGCAGTGTGCAGCAAGGAAGTCTGACCAACGCTTTGGGGGTCTTCCACACTGTCTCTTCTTACCTCGGGGGTACCAGACTGCTGTCGCTGTGCTCCATCGACCATCATTTCATCATACCATGTGACTTGTCCATTTATGTTTTGCCATGTCTGCATAGATTGCCATATCATTCACCAGGGACAATCGTCTTATGTCAGAATTGTGGAGACCTTGCAAATGTTGGTTCCGGAGAGTCATTCCGACCAAGTGTCTCTCAAGGGAGGCCTGGGTCACTCTCAATTTGTCCTCTAGTGATTTTGTAAGTGTCCACATCTCAGCACCGTAGCACATCGCAGGGAGTACAGTGGAATTGAAGAGGAAAGCTCATAGGTCCTGTCATGGCAACCGTCCAGGACTGTGTTAATAGACGAGAATACTGCACAACCCACACTGCGACATCTCGTCAGTTTGGGTTCCAGGTTATTCTCCATATTGAAAAGGTGCCCAAGATATATGTACTCGTTGACATCCTCTAATCGTACCTCGCCAGTGTAGACTGGATCATAAGTAGCAAAGCGATTGTGTAACACTTTGATCTTTGAGACATCAGTCCCACTTTCCTGCCCTCTCCATCGAGTAGCTGCATCATTTAGTTGGCTTCTGCTGCTGACTCTGTGATGAGCACTATGTAATCAGCAAATCGAAGATGATTGAGGCATCTGCCATCAATAAGGATGCCAAAGGTGCCCCAGGTGCATCAGCTGATGACTGATTCCAAAGATGAAGAGGTTTAGTTATATAGGATTCCTCTTTTGAATTGATACCACAATTGGACGTTGGAAGGGACAAAATGTAATAGTGCAGTTTGTATAACTGTTGGCAAGAATTCTGATGTAACCAGGATTGACACCTTGTTCTAACAAGTAAACTCCAGACAAAATGTGGTTCTACCAAATCAAAAGCCTTTTTATAGTCGATGAAGGTGAATATCAAGGGCATCTGAAACTCTTGGACTGCCTTGATAAGGCGGCAGCAGTTTGAAATAAGGAACACCAAAAGCCTGCCTGTTCGACTGGTTGCGATTCTTCAAGAGTGGTGCGGACTCTTGTCAAGGATGCATTTTGTAAACATATAGTTACATTGCTGAAAACTAAATGCTATTCTAAATCATTTATAACTATACTAAGAACTCAGTTTGAAATTATATTTTGTAAACTTACATTTCTTGGAATTATCTGATAATTTCTCATTTGTTTATAACTTTCAGGACTATCAGACATGGTGTGACCTTCGTATCTTGGAAATGCAGGTAGGCATCAGGTATCTGACCCATGAGTCAGATGACGAGAGATGGGAGAAGTACCGCCAGGAAAGAAGCCTGAAAACCTGGGATGAGATAGGACAGAAAGGTGTGAATGAAAAATTCTCTTTCAGCAAATTTCGTGACAAGCAAGCAAACAATAATGCTAAAGCTGCTTCATGACAAGATTGCTGTTCGGTGGATTGCATTTGTCTAACACTTCTTCTCGCTCTCATTTTGTCTATTATTCCCATTACACTTCTTACCACATTAATACAATCATTTGCAAGTTTGAATTCTATATATATCTTTCCATATTTATTTTGTCTTTATTAGTTCATGCAGAGATTATCTGCCATGTGTCATGATTTTACTATGCAGCAACTGTTTAGTCTAATATTGATAGGCAATTCTCCATGGGCTTCTTAGAGGCAGGATGTTCTCATAATACTCCAGTCTCCATGATGTATGTTCTCAATGTATGTATCCTAAAACACATATTCATTTTGGTTATCAATATGTATACATTTCATTAGTAATGGCAGTACCAATAGATTCACTTAAGCAGATTTCAGGAACAACTTACTGTTCTTTCATAAAGACTATTTTTTAAATGACTTAATATATTTTTATATATACGCAAATTAATGTCTTTATAGCATAAATGAAACAAAACTTCTTGTATTCGAGCTGTTTTGTCAATGAATGTAAAATAATTTTTTCCTGTCTTAAACTACCTGGATTTATTTGGCTAAAACCTGAATTTTCATCAATTGTATTTTTCCCTATATGACATCTTACATCCAAATTAATTTTGTAGAATTAATTAAAGCTTGCAAAGAGATTAAAGCATATTTTCAAGTTCATGCAGGAAGCCTCTTATAAATAACTGATCAATTTGGACAGATGTACACTCCCTGCATTGCACATCCAATTCGTTAATTCAGTGTACATATACCTCTATCTTGGTCTGTCCTCCCAGGGTAACCACACATATTCATGTTTAAGTGCCTTATTTTCAAAGATCTGTTACAGGAAGAATGCACAGGCCTTTATGATCTGAGTCATTCTAATAGCTCATCGTTGGTTGTGACATGTTTTTGCTGGTTGTTGTACTTTAATATCTTGTGTTGTCATATTTTTTAAATATAATTTTGCATTTCATATTATTGTCTTGTTTCTTTATAAGTTCAACCAGGATTTGTGTGCATTATTCATCACATTTTTTGGTATGGTTGTTGACCATAAATAGTCATTTCTAAATGACAGTTTTTAAATAACTTAAATGTTGTGTCCAGGCCCTTGTTGTAGTCATTGACAAAATATTCTCTTACTGGTATGCCAAGGAACATTTATGGCCTGGTTCGATTGAATCACTGAGAACGGAAAAAGATTAAGTGTGTGTCAATCTAGTTGAGGACTGAATGATCAAAACTATGACATGTAAAAGTTAACTAAAGAGGGTTGTGCTTAGGGCTGGCAACCTCATTAAGTTAAACAACATAGCCATTATAATCAGCCACTGCAAAAGCTCAGATACAGGCTTCTTGTAAATGGATCAAGTGCAGTTGAAACATATACCTCACATTAGATCAAATAGATGAATGATTGCAAATGCTTGAAAACAGGCTTCCTTTAAGAGAGGTCCAGCTGCAGACGTCGCACGTCTGCAAGCAAAATGGTGAATCAAATGAAAAGAACATTTAGTTTAGCACCAAATTGCTCAAAATTGATTACTTTAAGGGACAGATAAAATTGTTCAGCTGGATACTTTTATTACACCATCTATAGATGAAATGACAACATCAGTTAGGATGACAATAAATACATTCCGCTTATCAATCTCTCACACATGTATTAATGGAATCCTTACATGCAGTGGCCTAGCATGGATTGTCAGTGCTTGGGGCAAGACAAATATTGCAGCCCTTAATTCATGAACCGTTATCACTCCCTTCCACCTGTAGGTCTCGATTTTATAACTGTCAGTTAAAACTGTGATATTGTTTGCGAATGCCCACAATAAGAAGGTTACTCTTTTGTACGCCTTGAAAAGGACATTAAGTGGCAGGTTGCAGTAGCTTTCCTCACATCCTGAGCGTGCAGATGAAGTTGGACCGAGGTCCTCCAGGCGGTTGTGCTATACTTGGCTTCATCTGCGCGCCACTCACTACTACAGGGATCGCATCGATCCCTCACCTCGTTAGCCAGGCTGCCATGAAAACAGCCCTTTCCAGGGAGGGCTACTAGGAAGCCGAGATGAGGGTCTTGGCCAGTAGTGAAATGGTGATAGTTACAAATATTGTTAATGTCACAATAAAGTTGGTCAAACTCTCTTGCAGCTTTCACTTGTACACACCACCAAAGCAAATCAGTTAACAACCTGCTCATCAGGTTTATCTTCTTCATACAAGACAATGTGGTGATTTATTTCTGCCATCATAGCTGCAGCATTCAACTCTGTGTACTTGGCACATGTGTGCTAAATTTGTTCATCAATAAAATAATCTTTTTCAGTTTATTTCCCCGGTCATATTGAAAAACTGTGTGGAATGTTAGAACATTGGAAGATTTTCTGTATGAGGGCCAGGGCGGACTATTTTTTAATTTATTACTCACCGTTTCTTTTGAAGGATAACTACCCCTGTGACACCACCCACGCTATACCACTACTTATTTGACTTTACATATGCCCCTTAGTCCCACTCGGAGCACAGGGCTGCAAGAAGATGATCCTTGAATCATCTTCTTTAGTTCAGTTCATGCGACTGGTTTCCCTAGTTTCTTATTCTGCGGCTCTTTGTATTCTTCACCTTGTGTTCAACAGTCTCTCTGCACTCCTTCTTCTCTTGTGGGCTCTACACAAATCATGTCATAATATTAGGTTTGTTTCTTGAGAGTATGTCCCGTTCGTCTTCAATTTTTGTCTTCAAATTCCTGCTATATTGTTTGCTGTCTTTTTCCTCTTCCCAATGTCTGTTGTTTTTGTTTCGTTAAATAACTGGCCATCTTGTATAAAATATCCTGTAGAGACAACCATTTGGTGATGGTGAAGGTCTGCATTTTGAATATATTACTCTTTATTGCATGCTGTTTCCAGGCTATAGACATGAACATATTGACCATATATGTTGAACATTCCAATCCATTTTTCCAAGAGAAAGCCTGCTAAGTTACATATTTGATGGTATAAGTTTATAACAAGTCATGTTTTTTTTTTTAATCTCAAATTTATCCTCCATCTTTGTCAGTATTAATTCCTATGTACAGAACTGGCCAATATTTTTATAATATATTTTTGTTTTTTTTATTTACCTGACATTTCCCTTTGGGTTTTTTTAAAAATTTTCTATAGTCCTGTTTTTGCGTGTTTCTTTGCTAATCTGTCTGTCTTTAATTTAAAATCTTTTTTTTTAATCATTTGTCCATTGTTTTTCTCTTTTCCTGTCTCCTATTTGTTTCATCAACCAGTCCTCAACCATGAAACAAATAGTTGAGGGTAGTAAGTATTTTTGACTGATTCCAGTTTGAATTTTTATCAGGTTTTGATAGATTACTTTTGTGGACTATTCTGCAAGTAGCCTCTTCATGTTGTTGTTATTATATATCCAGCAGCATCCAAGCTCTCGCCTTTTGGCCCAGTGCCATGTAATAGTATCTGCATGTGTTTATCAGTTGTTTAGTCCCATACAAAGTGTTCCATTTATCTGACCTCGGAGGGAGAAGCATTTTCGTAACATCGTTGAGCACCGAGCTCTCAAAGAGATGATGATCAGTGGTTTTGTATGGGTGTGTACACAGCTGCCACTTAGGAGTGTGTTGTGGTTGAATTCTGTTCACGTGTTTGTTAAGTGAAATGTGTTAAGTTCTCAGTCGGAAAATAGTGCTCTGATCCTTCATTGTGAGTTGATTGATATTGTCATTTAGGATCGTGGCTTGCCATATGTCTCTAGACCTTCCTCCCTGTATTTCCAATTACCCATCTGTTCAGCCAAGTTCCTTTGTTTGCTGTTCTTATCAGCTGTTTGTAAAGTTGTTGCTGTTTGTTGTGTCTGTTCTTGTCTTGATACCTTCTTTGTTATAGAAGTCTTGTATAATGCTCTCAGCTGTCCATTAAATTTCCATATTTGTCTTATAATTAAATCTATATTGTTGTGAGATAATTCTGGGTTTATTTGATCTGCATATGATCATCTTGTTCAAAACCGTGCTCTATTTTTGGCAGAATTTTCCTTTTCATGCTTCTTTTTTATGGTGGAACTTGAATCTGATTAGAATTGTTCAAGTCACAGCAGGAGTATTATTCCACATCATTTGTTACATACAGCTGTGTCACCTCTCTTTGACATCAAACCATTAATCATGCTGCCGTATAACATTGTTTGAATTCTCTCACTGTCACATATAAAAGCAGACTATTGAATAATCTTTGTCAAAACTGAAAGTCAAGATTAAACAAACTTTAGTTTATAGATAAACAAGCCGTCATCAGCTAAAACAAATCACAAGAAATAGAACGAGGACAACAAATAAAATCATTAGCAGAAGCTAAGGAAACTTCAATTAGCTGTACAATAAGTGACTACATGAACAGTTCCTTGCATACTTTATCCCCACTTGAACACAATACCAATTAAAGATGCAACTTACTTAGTGTTTGTATGTTACACATTATTGTCACCATAAATGACTGTCTTACAGCACACCATTCTGAAGTGCGGCCTTTACCACGGTGCTTTTTGTCTTAACTTTATTGAATCAGTAACTCAGAAAATAAGCTACTTTGGAAGCTACAATAATTAGTTATGTGGCCTGGTAAAACTGCTAGATAATTGAAACTGCTGTCAGGTTTTAAATTGTGATGAGAGTTATAGATGTTGACAAAGAGTTACATTCATCTAAAGTCACAGTATCAAGGTAGCTATTTATTAACTCAGTAAAACCATGCATCAACAATGTTAATAAAACACTTGAGATGCAAATATTGGAAATAAGAATGACAGAAGATTGCACCTTAACATGTCTAAAGATACATATGTAGCTTATGGACATTTCTCTTGCACATGTGTTACAAATCTTTCTACCTGCTTTCTGCTTTTGATGGATATCATTTTCATAGGAATGACAGGTTGTGATGCTGGCATTTTGAGAGATCTTAATGTGAATCTTTTACTTTTAAAATAAAAAAGAATTAGCAATATTAAACTCATGCATACACACACTGTGATTAAAAAGTGACAAGAGAAAGTTTAATATCTATGATAGATTTGATCAGTTACTGACTTCAATCCATCACTGACTTCAATCCATCGCTGACAGATCACTGATAGACTTTGATCAAGTTGTTTATGTATGTTTAGTGACTGTCTGTAGCTTGACTGATGTCTTGCTAATGTCTTGTATTTCAACACTTGACTTTGAGTTGGTATTCTGGCTAGATCATGTGAACAATTAGCATATAGAACTAGATCACCATTTCCACCATCTCCCAGGTGTTGCTAACTGTACTGTGATAATAATGTTGCTGAAGTTATCATCTTCATCACCTGATATATGTACATTTCCTTTTATAACATATAACTTTCCTCTCTCTATAAATGTTAAAATAACAATTTCCTACTATAAAAGCTACCTCCACATTTTACTCCCACCTTAGTGTGACATATCAATTGTTGTTTATGTTTAAAGAGCATTTATATTGAGTCATCTTTAACTTTCATCAGCACATACTTTCCTGGCCCCAGCCTTTATACAGAGACCCATTCTTTCTGATACAATGGCTTTAAGTAGTTCTGTTTACACACTTACATTTGCTTTCAAATCCCATTGACAAAAGTTTTTGTTTCATGTAGTACCAGCAGCCAAAACTATCAAATAATGTTCTCTCACTATGCTGTAAAAGTATAAGTATATAGTAACCTATTAATACAGACACAGAGATAATGGCCAGTTAGTTTACTATTGTAGTAGTGACATTACATATGTGAAAGACATATGCTTTTTGTTACATGTTTGTGAAGCAATATCGTATGTATGAATTAAATTATATGTTCATTTCACTTCCTTATTATGCGTTGTATGGACTGTTAATACTATTATATTGTTGTTCATAGTCATTCTTTAACAAATAAAAATGTGAACTTTGCAGTGTTTTAAAACAGCCACAGAATTTGCTTTTTGTCAACGTTTTTTATGTGGATGTTGTTACAAATGTTTACATATGACTTTTATGTGAATGGTGTCAGAAATATTTACACATGACATGCTCTTGTAAATCACATCAAATACATTTAGTATCTGATACATTTGTATCATGTCTCTGAAAATGAACATTTAGTGTACTAAAGTTGTGTATATAACAAACATGTCATATTTTACTGGTGCATTCTAGTTTGTCCAGTTCTGGATATAACTTGGATATATGAGCAGTTCTGGATATAACTTAGATATATGAGCATATTGTCATACACTTTATTCTCAAGGGCTATATATGTCATGCTTCAAGTTGTATGAATTTTTAAATATTTTTCTTTGTTGTGTCAGCTTTCTGTTCAGAGTAATCATGTTTACAATGTGTTTGTTGTTTTTTATATTTGTTGGTCATGACAAACTGTTGATATAAACTTCCGGAGACCTTAATCTTTCAGAGTACCCCGGGTTTTGATTGACTGGCTTCTGTGTAGCCTGTTTTAATATCTAATTGACAATGGTATGATGTAGGAGAGATTATGGAGGATTACAATTGAATGGGCACTTGATGGTTGATATTGATATATATATATATTTTTGTTATGGTGCAGTTACTCAAGACAAATGAGTCAGAGATATGTTATCACCATACAGAATATATATATAGAGAAGTAGACAATAATCAAAGTACAGATGACATATTGATACATCGTATAAATATTTCATACATACGAGCATAATACAAGTTATTGCTAGTGATATTTTATGTTTTGCTACTGTGAACCTTGTGTGTGAGAAGTTCTAGGACAAGTCACAGTAAATTGATACATATGTATGCGTGTCAGTGTTGCACGTTCTGACATCTATGTTGTCGATAGCAACAAATAATAAGACAGGGTCAATGTTTAATTTTTTTGTAAAACAGAACAAACGTCTAGGTTTTATTTTTACTCTTTAAGATTGGTCTTTCCCTTTGAAAATAATCTTCCTTGAATGTTTCTCACTTATATGTTTTCAATCACCTGCTACAAAGCCCTGAAAAAAGCTTTGCGGGTAGCAGGATGTTGTCCAGAGAACAGAATGTGTTGTGTCAGAGTTTACAGCTTGACTGTGATGTGCTGCACCTTTCTGTCTTCTTCTTCTTCTTCTGCGTACGCAGTCAGACAGTAACCATTATTTTTTCGAAAAAAGCGGCGGTCATCCTGAGGATGTCGCCACTGCCATAGAGCTTGTCTTGCAGTTCCACTGGTGATGGCCACATCTGCTCTCTCTGATCCTCGTATGTCGGGCAGTTCTGCAGCAGATGTTCAGCGGTCATTTTACCAGTACCGCACGGGCATTCGTCGGTACACCCTATCTTCAATTTGTTGAATAGGTGGTACCTCAGTCTATTGTGGCCAGTGCGAAGTCTGAAGACGACGACCTGCTCTCTTCGGTTCAACTGGTAATAGGCATCGTTTTTGGTGTAACCAGTATGTTCGGTTTCCCATTTGGTCATGTATCTGGCTTTGATAAGCCGTTTTGACTCTTCGTACGTCATGCTAGTATCTGTTTGTGGTAGTCTTGCACCTTCTTTTGCCAGTCTGTCTGCCTCCTCGTTGCCTTGGATGTTGCAGTGTGATGGGACCCACTGTACCACTACCCTTTTTGGTGCGGACTGCTGGCACAGTTTGCAGAGTGCTGCTCTTAAGTCATTAAGCTCAGTATTTTTCTGGCTTTTTAGCGCTGTGACTACGGCGAGAGCATCTGTAAGCAGGACTATATGGCTTTCATTTTCACTGTGTGTCACCATTTCTTCCACTGCCGCCCTCAGTGCCTCTGCCTCCGCTCTGAAATTGCTTGTGTACTTGCCAGTAGCGAATGACAGTGTTATTTGTCTGCCATTTGGTAGGTTCAGGAATGCTCCTGCCCCTCCGTTCTGTGTAGTATTTGTTACAGAACCGTCGGTGTATGCATGGGTCCAGTCCATGCTTGGGTAGCTTTTCGTTATGAAGCTCAGGGTAGTATCTCTCCTTTCTTTTTCAGTCTGGCAGTTTTTTTTTGCAATACCTGGTATATTTTCTACCACCTCTGGAAATATATCCTGCCTCCAGGTAGGTTTTCGTACAGTAGTGATGGGTTTTGGTGTTGTTAGTGCGTTTATGGGATCTTCGTGCATCTTTGCTTTGGCTATTTCTGCAAAGTTTCTCCGCTTTAGTTTCCCATTTCCCAAATTGTTTAGTCTCTGGTGCATTGGATGGTCGGTCAGTCTTCGGAGTTTCTCTGACTGCAGCTGGGCTCTGCAGTCTCTTCTATCGGTCATGGATTGCAGTTTTGTAATCTTTTCAAGTTCTACAATTGGCGTTGACTTCATGCCACCTGTTATAATTCTCATGGCTTGGTTTTGAAGTTTGCTAACTTTATCGAAGTTCGCCTTCGCTGCTGTTGTCCATGCCGCAATGCCATACTCGAGAACTGGTCTCACTCTTCCAGTGTACAGTTTCTTTAGTATGCCTTCGTCTGCTCCCCAGCTTGTGCCAGCGAGTTTCCTCATGATTGCCATTCTTTCTCTGGCTTTCATTCGGTTTCTCTCAATCTGACTTTTCCATGTCATGCGCCGATCAAATGTGACTCCCAGATAGGTTGGGTTGTCGTTTGGCTGCAGGATTTTGCCATTTAGACTTAATTTGGTACTTTGGGGTTTTAATGAAAGCGAGAATATTGTGCATGTGGTTTTCTCCTCGTTTATTTTGACCAGCCATGAGTTCGCCCACTCTTCCAGCGATGTTAGGGCCATCTGCATCCGATTTCTTGCTATGGTGAGATTCTTTTCAGAGGTCCACATAGCCAGATTGTCTGCAAACATTGAGCTATGGACTCTTCTTGGTATATTCTCTGTAATATCGTTTATATATACCAGGAAGAGTGTGGGTGACAGTACTCCCCCTTGGGGCACTCCCTGCTCGATTGTCACCTTTTTGCTCATCTGCCCTTGTACTTGGACTCTGGCCGTTCTTTGTTTGAGGTAGTGGTTGATCCACTTGTACATTTTTCCACAAACATCGCTTCTTCTTAGCTTGACTCTAAGTCCATCTTTCCAGACTTTGTCAAATGCCTTTTCCAGATCCACCCAAACAGCTACTGTGTGTTTCTGTGCCTGGTAGGCATCTTCTATCTCCTGGGCTATGAGGATGACCTGGTCCTCAGTGGATCTGTGCTGTCTAAAGCCGGCTTGCTGTGGAATTAGTATTCGTTTTTCTTCCATATGCCACATCAGTCTGGTGTTTATCATCCGTTCCATCAGCTTGCCGACACAGCTCAGTAGGCTTATGGGCCTGTATCCATTTGGATCTGTTTTGTCCTTTCCTGTTTTTGGTACTGGTACCAGTATTGCGTCTTTCCATGCCTGGGGTACAATTCCCCTTTTCCAGCTTTGGTTCACGACCGATAGCAGTTTCCTCTTCGCTGTTTGGCCCAGCCCCATTTCGTTTGTTATCCCGTCTTTTCTGGGAGATTTCCTTTTCTTTAGTGTTCTCATAGCCTCTTCCATTTCGCGCATTGTTAATTTGGCCATCATGTGCTCTTCAGGTGCCGTATTCATGTTTTCGTGCCTCTTTAGCTCTTCGCTAATGTCTGTATGCTTAACCTTTCTGTCTAACACATTCGACTTCAGCAGGCATTTTTGAATACTGGGTTAGCCTTCCCTCTTTGATCCCTTTTCCTTAGCCAGGTCTGCTCTGTTGCAGTCCATTATCCAGGATCACCATCTGAAGGTGTAGAAAGGTCTTGGTACTGATGCTAGCAGTCATCTATGGGTCTCTGACCACTGCAGCTTCTGTATATGAGAACAAATTTCAAAGGAGAAATAGTGCTGACCATTTGAAAACTATACAAAAAAGTTATACATAAAATAGCAGGCAAGTACTTACCAATTTAATTGCTTAACCAAAATGATGCAGCTAATGAACAAAATGTATACAGAAAAAATGCTTGACCTTTTGTTTTGTGACATTCAGAGCAAGGCGAACAAGCTTAGAGTTGCAGACTCTTACATAAAATGTATGTTGAAGTCGAATGCACTGAGTCGACAGGCGCAAAATAAAATCATTGTGCAACGAACGCCGCCTTAGGGAATAGAGAAATAAAGCAAACGACAACAACAACAAAATACAATGTTATGGATATTCTAAGAGCTGCAACGTTAACATCTGCAAAATGCTCTTAAATGGAAAACAGCAGCATGTGACATGATCGAAGAACTATTCCCCTGAGAAGCATGGGTCCAAGTATATACTGATGAATCAGCAACCAGACCACTGAAGAATGGAGGCATATGGATCTATGTTATCTATCCAGGTCAGGAAATGAAATCACTAGTTACATTCACTGGAAAATTCTGTTCAAGCTACTAGCTGGAAATGTTGTTGTTGTTGTTGAATGCCCACAATGAGTAGAATTACTCTTGTGCGCCCTAAAAAGGACATTAAGTGGCGAGTTGTCGCAGTTTTCCTCACAACCCAAATGTGCTGGGGTCCTCCAGGTGGTTGTGCTATGCTTGTTGCTCACTACTATGGGGATCACTCACCTGAAATTAGGCACTAAGCCTTCTATCTATGTTCTTTGCGCGCCAAATACAGCGCATAAGGAAGAACCAAAATGATCTCCAGTTGGAATGGTGTGACGCCACTGTTTTTAGATCTTGTATGGTGCTGAGGCCCATAGTTGAGCCCTCTCGGATGATTGTTCTTCTGACTGTTTCTTTGGGTCTCACTCTTTTTTTAACTCCTCTTAGTGTCCATTCGAGTGCTTGCAATGGAAGAGGGTTGATGTTATTCTAAGGACATGTCCGATATATGTCCATCGTTTTTTTTCTGATGATGGTCAACACGTATAGTTGGTTTTTCTCTGTTCTTATCGAGTCATTAATTATGAACTGGTTCCAGCATATATTTAATAATTTTCTTAGACATCTATTTTCAAAGATATTTAGTTAGTTTTCCAGCGCTTTTGTTGTCTTCTAGCTTTCACATCCATTTCACTAAGCACTGCTGCAGAAATAATAGACATGCTACAATCAGTAGGTTGAGTTCCTTGCAGATGCAATTTCAGTTCTGCAAGCCTTCACAAATGAGCTTAACCAAAAATCATTAGGGAAACTAAAAGCCAAAAGACGAGTAGTGCTACAGTGGATCCAATTACACTGTGGCATATCAAGAAATTAGAGAGCAGATATGTTAACATAGAGGGTGCAACAAGAGAACAAAAAGCAGAAATAATCACTTCCCAGGAAAAGAACCTTATCCGAGCCATAACGAAAGTTTACCAAACAAGAGGCAACTATCAACTGCCTTGATCAAGCAGAACAGGTGATACTGTTCCGCATGATAACAGATTGAATGGCCACTTACACAGGCTAAAATTGGCCATATCACCCAAGTGTATGTGCGGACAAGCAGCACATATCCTACTAGACTGATATATACTTAGGCAACTGCGTACTTGGCACTGGCCCATGTTGACAGACCTCCATACAAAGCTATTTGAGAGTCTTGAAGAGCTCTCCACAACAGCAACTTTTGTCTTGAGAACTAGCCCACGTGTAGACATGATAAAAAAAATGTGTTGAATTAGGAGGTGAAGGTTTGGAGTACTGGTAAAACTGCTAGAGTTCACATTGGTGGACATTGCACTGAGTCATATTAAGAGTTCCATGTGTATCTGTGCAAAACTGATTAACTTCACTTAACGTCTTTATGCTGGTTTAGAAGACTCTACAGAGTCTTTATACAACCACTTTCTTGGAGGGTGGTTTATCCGATGTGGGAGTCCATCTTAATAAACTCAAACACTAGAGCTAAGTAGACCCGCACCGGTTATGCGCCATCTATAGCTGTTCTTAACAAACCACCTCGGGAAAGGTACAAATAACTTGGTTAGTTTTTTATTTGAATTTTGTCCAGGTAGCAGCCATTAAGCCTACTCTTTTCAATTTCCAACTGACGAATTTTTAACATGCTCGACGCAGGAGTCCAATCTCATTACCCAGAGATCATGGGAATTTTTCCCAGAAGATCCACATGAAAAAAATCCCGGTCTCCACCATGATTCGAACCTCAGACACCTGAGCCGGACACCTTACCTCGTCTTCTCTTCTACCCCACCTCAACAAGTCTTCTTCCCCCCCCCCCCCCCCCCCCCCCCCACAAGATTTTATTCATGTATTTTTTCAAACATTTATCTTTAATCCTTAATATTTGGTCATATACATAGTATTTGCATGCAGACAAAGAAATGTTTATTTATATGTTTGTCTGTGTCTTTACAACCTCTGTAATGGTAACGCTACTACCATTATTTGTGGTATTTTAAGATATGTTTTTAACATAGAAACTATAATTTTTTGAAAATAAGATTACTTTTCAGTCAGTGTTTGCTGTCTGCATGTGCCGTATGTTGTAGTTTTACTGATAAGCCTCAAACACCTCTACATTGACTGATCCAGACTTGGACCATCAGGGTTAATGGTGATAACTTTACACTTTCTATCAGAAAAATGCCATAATATACTTTTGGTAATGCTTTGAAGAATTACAGCAGCTATTGTAGTTATATATATGATAGAAAGAATAAAGCCTATAAAGAATGTAAACAAACTTGGATGTTGGTGCCAGGATTAGCAGTCATGTTTGTTTTAGTGCTCTTTCTCCTTCCAATTGAAAGTTTGCAGCTTTCTACCAGAAAACAATTTTTGACTGTTCAATTATCAACTGAACTATCATTACCACATTTATTGTCATTGACGAGGTTCACTGAGAGGATTTATAGGGCTCAAGTCATCACATACTGTACAAGCTCAGTTTTTATTTGACTTACAATAGAGAAAAACCCTAAACCTTACCAAGGTTTTGAAGGCACGTACTTGTGGTCAAATCTACATCCAAACCCCTTGTCCAGCCACTCCTCTATTCTTCTTCACTCTCAATCTCCTGCCACTAAGCCCTAAAAAGGGCTTTGCAAGTAGCAGGATGTTGTCCAGAGAACGGAATGCGTTGTGTCGTAGCTTACAGTTTGACTGCGATATTTGCACTTTTCGGGCCAACACATCCAACCCAGTAGGTATTTTTGGGTTCTGGGTTAGCCTTCCCTTTTCGATTCCTTCTCTTTAGCCAGTCTGCTCTGTTGCAGCCTGTTATCCAGAATCACCGCATGGAGGTGTAGAAGGGTCTTGGCAGCTCTGGTTCGCTGGTCCTGGTGCTAGCAGTCGGCTAATCAAATCTGCCCTGTTCTTTGTTACCAAGAATATGCTCGTAATCCATACTGTAGACTTTCACCAACTGATGTCTCCATACTTCAAATCACCAGATAACAATTAATGCAGTTGAAAATTGATGAGAGAAATATTTTTATGAATAAGACGTAACAACATACTGATGTAATGAGGCATGTCCATGGCTGACATTCACAGTGATATAGGGATGTAATAATAAAAGCTAGAGAATAATTGATGAGCAAGTTAATTGAAGTATGGGTAAAACAGGTCCAAAATATTTGTGGTAAATAACAATTGCAGCCGTCATGTTTCACAAGCAAGGAGTTATGGTTGATCATAATGATTATACACAAAACAACATTCATTCTTTCCATATTGTAGACCATCGTTATATTCTTTATAACGAGAAACACATTGGTATACACCAGACACCATCGTTGTGCTTACATTTGCAACTTGCCTATATATCATACATGGATGTGTGTTCTAAAAGTTTGCATTTTTTTATACCAGGACAAGTCAGTAAATCAGTCACAAACGACTATTTTAAAATTAAATGAGATAAGAACTTGAAAACCATTTATTATTGCCCTTACATTGTCCCTTATTTCTCAGCATCATTTTATCTAACTTTGATACATTTATTTCATCACTTTATCGGTGGACCAAAACCTGCAGCATAGAAGTCTTTGGTCTGCTATGTCAGCCACATTTGCACTTACGTTCAACCTCTTTTTCGTTCGTGAAATGTCTCCTGTCAAGGTTGGATCATGTATTATGCTGTAGGCTAAACCATGTGAACACCCTATTGCAGTTGCTACACTTTCTATCCTTACTAGCCTTTCAGCTAGAATCATCTCCCCATCCGCTGCACATATGGTTCTGTTGCAATCTGAATAGGATGACCAGGTCAGGCTTCATCAGCAATTTTGTAGCGACCTTGTACAAATTTATCAACTCAGTTATGCATTAGTTTATACAACAAACTCTTACCATAAACAGGAACTTTTTATTATAAATGTCCTTTGAAGAAAGTCCTTTAGCCACCTCAAAATGCATAACCGATGCTGTACTTTTATTATACACTCTGTGAACACAGACACCATTTTGTTTCTGAACTGCACATGTGTATGCAACATCAAGCACCTGCTATCTACAGCAATCACAAAGTTCAATATTGCTGCCACCCAATGAAGACATTAGAAACTACCATCTACATTTTTCAGTTATCCCATTACAGTCTGTGACTTTCTTACTGACTTACCCTCGTACCATGCTGTGAACGCTTTATATAAAGTACACATGGTGTAAGCTTAAATTTGCACGGTTGTATCCTTGGTAGCCTGAAATGCACAAAATGTATGTAATATACACAGGACTTTTTCTCAATTAGATAACTTTATATTGTGGATTCAAGTGTGCAGAATTTTTCTTGAAACTTCTATAGCTGACCCCAGTTTTTGAAGTATATTATTATATTTCGTCTTAAGTTGTGAAACTACTCCGTGAAAATTGCTTTAAAAGGTTGTATGATGCAGATGTGTATCAGCTAATAAAAGTGAACAAAACTGTTGATCTTCTTCAATTATTTAATTAGCTGCTAGAATAAACAAAGCATATCAGCACCAGAAAGGTACATATAGACAATATGAAAGGATGACAAATAGTTGGCTGGTAATTGCCATGACTCAGTATCATAGACATACCAATTATAAATCAGCCAGTTGAGTACATACAATCAATGACTACACCTGGTAAATGTTATCACTTATGATCATATTGTGTTATTACTAATATCCATCTCATTATAACTCAACAGGATGTAACCTGGTCTCATGGTTTGATGATTAGATCCCTTCTTGTGACTGAGCAGATAACTAATACTAGTTGCCATTGATGATCTTGTTGTTTCAGAATTTAGCAAACCACTACTGTCTTTACCTGAATGTACCACTTGGGATCTTCTATAGGCCTATAGCTTATTTTAATCCAACATCTGTCAGCCCTGACCAACAAGCCTCACAATATAAGCCCTGTGTTGTCGTATTACAACCTCATAAACTTTTCTTTAATGAAACAATATCTTTCTTCTTCATTTGCTCTTTGTTTGAGGGTATGAGACATGCTGTAATTTACAGTTGGACTGCGATATATAGGCTTTTGTCCTCACACGTCAACTTTCAATGTGTCATTTTCATTTGAGTCAACTCCCCTATCATTTGAATGTCACCGCCTGTTAGACAGTAGATATTTTGAATCGAGTTTTTCTTCTCCTAGATGAATTACCACCTATGGATCATGGGCTTCATCTACCAAGTACATTCTGGCTTTAGGTTGCCAGAGACTCGTACCTGTCCCCGTCTATGTACCACCTGAGAAGACCAGGAACTGGTCCTCTGCTGTCAGTGGCTGTGTGATATGCATGCTTTATGAGCATAAACTCAGAACTAGGATCTCATCATTAGTTCCCATACTAGCTATGGAGTGTTTCAGACAAAACAAAACTCAATAATCATCTTTAAGGTGTACCTTTACAAAACTCATCATTAGTTCCGAAACTAGCTATGGAGTGTTTCAGACAAAACAAAACTCAATAATCATCTTTAAGGTGTACCTTTACAAAACTCATCATTAGTTCCAAAACTAGCTATGGAGTGTTTCAGACAAAACAAAACTCAATAATCATCTTTAAGGTTTACCTTTACAAAATGATGTCGGTTGGTATTTAGTTTCATGCTAACAGTGCACAGTGACAAACATGATTTGAGTGTGCCTAGATACGTATAATCATCTTGAGTGGATGAATGCTGTAGTTTGTCCTGTTATGTTTCATGTCTTCTTGTGATGTTAATGTTTCTGAAACATTCCATGCTGTCTGAGTTAATGATTGTGTTATTTTTGCCTGGTAATGATGTGTGTCTGGTACAGCAGCTGTCTTAGTGAGATTGTGATATGTGTGTTTGGTACAGTAGCTGTCCTAATGGGATTGTGGTATGTGTGTTTGGTACAGCATCTATCATAGTGTGGTTGTGGTATGTGTGTCTGGTACAGCAGCTGTCATACTGTGATTGTGGTATGTGTGTCTGGTACAGCAGCTGTCATGTTGTGGTATGTGTGTCTGGTACAGCAGCTGTCTTGTTGTAATTGTGTTATGTGTGTCTGGTACAGCAGCTGTCATGTTGTGGTAAGTGTGTCTGGTACAGCAGCTGTCATGTTGTGCTATGTGTGTCTGGTACAGCAGCTGTCTTAGTGGGATTGGTATATGTGTGTCTGGGACAGCAGCTTTCTTGCTGTGATTGTGGTAAGTGTGCCTGGTACAGCAGCTGTCTTGCTGTAATTGTGTTATGTGTGTCTGGTACATCAGGTGTCTTAGTGTGGTTGTGGTATGTGTGTCTGGTACAGCAGCTTTCTTGCTGTGGTTGTAGTATTGTTTCTGGTACAGCAGTTGTCATAGTGTGGTTGTGGTAATTCTGTCTGGTACAGCAGCTTCCTTGCTGTAGTTGTGTTATGTGTGTCTGGTACATCAGGTGTCTTAGTGTGGTTGTGGTATGTGTGTCTGGTACAGCAGCTTTCTTGCTGTGGTTGTAGTATTGTTTCTGGTACAGCAGTTGTCATAGTGTGGTTGTGGTAATTGTGTCTGGTACAGCATCTTCCTTGCTGTAGTTGTAGTATGTGTATCTGGTACATCAGCTGTCATATTGTGGTAATGTGTCTGGTACAGCAACTGTCTTGCTGTAATTGTGTTATGTGAGTCTGGTACAGCAGCTGTCATAGTGGGATTGTGTTATGTGTCTGGTACAGCAGATGTCTTGTTGTGGTGTGTGTGTATGGTACAGCAGCTGTCTTCTTGTAGTTGTGGTGTGTGTGTCTGGTACAGCAGCTGTTGTAGTGGGATTGTGGTATGTGTCTGGTACAGCAGCTGTTTTAGTGTGGTTGGGGTATGTGTGTTTGGTAGTGTAGCTGTCATAGTGGGATTGAAAACACTGAATGGTATTATTTTGTTTCTTATGTAGCCATAATAATTTGATTTATGATAACTGTATACATGTTGATAATTTGCTGAATCTCACTGACTTGTCATTGCTCATGTATCTAATACAATATCAAACATCTGCTATGCCATCCACCATATCTCGCATTTGATATGCAGTACTATCTGACATTTGATACATGATAATATCTCACATTTTATACACAATGATATATCACATTTTATACACAATACACCATGAAATCTCACATTTGATACACAATACTATCTCACATTTGATACACAATACTATCTCACATTTGATACACAATACTATCTCACATTTGATACACAATACTATCTCACATTTGATACACAATACTATCTCACATTTGATACACAATACTATCTCACATTTTATACACAATACTATCTCACATTTGATACACAATACTATCTCACATTTTATACACAATACTATCTCACATTTATTTGATACAATACTATCTCACATTTTATACACAATACTATCTCACATTTTATACACAATACTATCTCACATTTATTTGATACAATACTATCTCACATTTTATACACAATACTATCTCACATTTGATTCATGATACACCATGATATCTCACATTTGATACAAGAAACACAGTACTATCTCACATTTTATACACAATACTATCTCACATTTATTTGATACAATACTATCTCACATTGTATACACGATACTATCTCACATTTTATACACGATACTATCTCACATTTTATTCACAATACTATCTCACATTTGATTCATGATACACCATGATATCTCACATTTGATACAAGAAACACAGTACTATCTCACATTTGATACACAATATACCATGATATCTCACATTTTATACACAATACTATCTCACATTTATTTGATACAATACTATCTCACATTTTATACACGATACTATCTCATATTTGATACACAATACTATCTCATATTTGATACACGATGCACCATGTTATCTCACATTAGCTGTACCATCCATGATTCATTCCATTGATTGCAATGTTTCTATAGTCATTGAGAAACTGAAAAGGTTAAATTGCAGTTTTGTAACAGAACCAAAGCAGACCATCTGTTATTCTTGTTTTCTTGAACTGCCTTTCAGTCAAATGAGTTACTCAATTACCATTCATCTCTAGTTTTGCTATAGTTCTTGTTAAATACTAGTATTTGTTTCTATAGTAGTATTACTGAAAATTTGCCTTTTAAATTTGATGAAAAAGGCTATATATGATATTATGTAGAGATTAACTTTAATCTGATTTTTACAGATGTGGACATTACAAATGCAAATGATGATATGTGAAATAAATGGCACAGGACACAACAAATAGACACATTCATGTACACAAATGATATAACAGCAGAATCGTACCAGACTTCATTAGGTAGTACAAAGCCCCAGTGTTTTCTGGGTGAATTTTCTGTGTAACAGAATCATATGAGTATAGAACAATAACATTGTACTACACTAAGAGCATGTTGTCTAACCTCTCCAAGGTAAAAGACTCCAGCTAATGGCATACATATCTCACCATTCACATAACCTAGCACCAAAAGCCTGCCGAGTGTGAAGTAGCTTGATACTCACTACTTAACGTAGTCGCTCCTTTTCTACCCTGGCGAAATCTCGCATTATAAGAGTTAAATAGTGAGTAATTATTCACTGTTCAAGTGTTCAGAAGAAGTAAAAGATAATTATGTAAATGTTCACATAAGTATGACACACTTAACAGATTACAAATAAACTAAATCTGTAATAAAATATAATGAACAGTTGTATTATTATTTAACTTGTGCAGCAACAAAGAGTACACATCTTTTAATCATGAAAAACATAATGTTTTATGGCAAGTAACAAAGATGACACTACACATGTTTTATGGCAAGTAACAAAGATGACACTACACATGTTTTATGGCAAGTAACAAAGATGACACTACACATGTTTTATGGCAAGTAACAAAGATGACACTACACATGTTTTATGGCAAGTAACAAAGATGACACTACACATGTTTTATGGCAAGTAACAAAGATGACACTACACATGTTTTATGGCAAGTAACAAAGATGACACTACACATGTTTTATGGCAAGTAACAAAGATGACACTACACATGTTTTATGGCAAGTAACAAAGATGACACTACACATGTTTTATGGCAAGTAACAAAGATGACACTACACATGTTTTATGGCAAGTAACAAAGATGACACTACACATGTTTTATGGCAAGTAACAAAGATGACACTACACATGTTTTATGGCAAGTAACAAAGATGACACTACACATGTTTTATGGCAAGTAACAAAGATGACACTACACATGTTTTATGGCAAGTAACAAAGATGACACTACACATGTTTTATGGCAAGTAACAAAGATGACACTACACATGTTTTATGGCAAGTAACAAAGATGACACTACACATGTTTTATGGCAAGTAACAAAGATGACACTACACATGTTTTATGGCAAGTAACAAAGATGACACTACACATGTTTTATGGCAAGTAACAAAGATGACACTACACATGTTTTATGGCAAGTAACAAAGATGACACTACACATGTTTTATGGCAAGTAACAAAGATGACACTACACATGTTTTATGGCAAGTAACAAAGATGACACTACACATGTTTTATGGCAAGTAACAAAGATGACACTACACATGTTTTATGGCAAGTAACAAAGATGACACTACACATGTTTTATGGCAAGTAACAAAGATGACACTACACATGTTTTATGGCAAGTAACAAAGATGACACTACACATGTTTTATGGCAAGTAACAAAGATGACACTACACATGTTTTATGGCAAGTAACAAAGATGACACTACACATGTTTTATGGCAAGTAACAAAGATGACACTACACATGTTTTATGGCAAGTAACAAAGATGACACTACACATGTTTTATGGCAAGTAACAAAGATGACACTACACATGTTTTATGGCAAGTAACAAAGATGACACTACACATGTTTTATGGCAAGTAACAAAGATGACACTACACATGTTTTATGGCAAGTAACAAAGATGACACTACACATGTTTTATGGCAAGTAACAAAGATGACACTACACATGTTTTATGGCAAGTAACAAAGATGACACTACACATGTTTTATGGCAAGTAACAAAGATGACACTACACATGTTTTATGGCAAGTAACAAAGATGACACTACACATGTTTTATGGCAAGTAACAAAGATGACACTACACGTGTTTTATGGCAAGTAACAAAGATGACACTACACATGTTTTATGGCAAGTAACAAAGATGACACTACACATGTTTTATGGCAAGTAACAAAGATGACACTACACATGTTTTATGGCAAGTAACAAAGATGACACTACACATGTTTTATGGCAAGTAACAAAGATGACACTACACATGTTTTATGGCAAGTAACAAAGATGACACTACACATGTTTTATGGCAAGTAACAAAGATGACACTACACATGTTTTATGGCAAGTAACAAAGATGACACTACACATGTTTTATGGCAAGTAACAAAGATGACACTACACATGTTTTATGGCAAGTAACAAAGATGACACTACACATGTTTTATGGCAAGTAACAAAGATGACACTACACGTGTTTTATGGCAAGTAACAAAGATGACACTACACATGTTTTATGGCAAGTAACAAAGATGACACTACACATGTTTTATGGCAAGTAACAAAGATGACACTACACATGTTTTATGGCAAGTAACAAAGATGACACTACACATGTTTTATGGCAAGTAACAAAGATGACACTACACATGTTTTAGGGCAAGTAACAAAGATGACACTACACATGTTTTATGGCAAGTAACAAAGATGACACTACACATGTTTTATGGCAAGTAACAAAGATGACACTACACATGTTTTATGGCAAGTAACAAAGATGACACTACACATGTTTTATGGCAAGTAACAAAGATGACACTACACATGTTTTATGGCAAGTAACAAAGATGACACTACACATGTTTTATGGCAAGTAACAAAGATGACACTACACATGTTTTATGGCAAGTAACAAAGATGACACTACACATGTTTTATGGCAAGTAACAAAGATGACACTACACATGTTTTATGGCAAGTAACAAAGAGAACACTTGCCTTGTCTTGTCTTATCCACTTGTGCCGTGGGGAGCCGTAGTTTTCTGTCCAGGGCCAGACATGTCGCTGAAGTGGTCGTCATCCCATGATGATTTATGATATCCACAACATTTCCTATCCATCTAGTTCTCGATCTGCCACAGTTGCGAAAATCCGAACGTCGTGCATTATAGATGCACAGTGGTAGTTGGCCAAGATGCATTCTCATTAGATGGTCCGAACCAATTGGTTCTCGCTTCATCGATATAATGAGAACAGGGTCTTACTTCAACTATTCTTCTCACATCTTCATTGCCCCATTCTCTCTCTCCTAGTTACGTTGATTGTTTTCCGGAGGCTTCTCATCTCACATGTTGTGATCTTTCTCTCGAGTTTTGGTTAAAGTCCAAGTTTGGCACATAAAGACTTGATTAGTTCTAGCATATAATGACTTGACTGAATGGTTCCAGCAAATAATGACTTGACTGAATGGTTCCAGCAAATAATGACTTGACTGAATGGTTCCAGCAAATAATGACTTGACTGAATGGTTCCAGCAAATAATGACTTGACTGAATGGTTCTAGCATATAATGACTTGACTGAATGGTTCCAGCAAATAATGACTTGACTGAATGGTTCCAGCAAATAATGACTTGACTGAATGGTTCTAGCATATAATGACTTGACTGAATGGTTCCAGCAAATAATGACTTGACTGAATGGTTCTAGCATATAATGACTTGACTGAATGGTTCCAGCAAATAATGACTTGACTGAATGGTTCCAGCATATAATGACTTGACTGAATGGTTCCAGCAAATAATGACTTGACTGAATGGTTCCAGCAAATAATGACTTGACTGAATGGTTCCAGCAAATAATGACTTGACTGAATGGTTCCAGCAAATAATGACTTGACTGAATGGTTCCAGCAAATAATGACTTGACTGAATGGTTCCAGCAAATAATGACTTGACTGAATGGTTCCAGCAAATAATGACTTGACTGAATGGTTCCAGCAAATAATGACTTGACTGAATGGTTCTAGCATATAATGACTTGACTGAATGGTTCCAGCAAATAATGACTTGACTGAATGGTTCTAGCATATAATGACTTGACTGAATGGTTCCAGCAAATAATGACTTGACTGAATGGTTCTAGCATATAATGACTTGACTGAATGGTTCCAGCAAATAATGACTTGACTGAATGGTTCTAGCATATAATGACTTGACTGAATGGTTCCAGCAAATAATGACTTGACTGAATGGTTCCAGCAAATAATGACTTGACTGAATGGTTCTAGCATATAATGACTTGACTGAATGGTTCCAGCAAATAATGACTTGACTGAATGGTTCCTCTTCTACTATGGTATGTAACAGGTCTTCTTTCCTTGTTTTTTTTGCTGATAGTGTTTACAGGATGGGGCAGCCAGTTTCATGCCCAACCCTCCTTAGTTGGCCCTTACTATATGCCTGGTTATAGTGTTAGCTATTATCTGCTCTCCCATTTTTGCCATGGTAATATATCATTTGTGTAGTGCCATCTCATCTCTCCACTTAATGATGTCTCTGTAGTGTTTCATTAAATCTCAACCAATCGTTGTCTTGACCTTCATATTTTTTTAAACCTGCTGTCTGGTGGTATAGGCTTGTGTGGCTATACTGTTTGGAGACACTTTTGTCAAATGTTCAAACAACTGAATTTGCCTACGTACCATTTTTCCCACACGTACCATTTTTCCCACTTTGTCAAATTTCAACATATTTCATTATCGCTTCTGACCAATCTTCTTCTTCTTCTTCTTCTTCGTACGCAGTCAGACAGTAACCATTATTTTTTCGAAAAAAGCGGCGGTCATCCTGAGGCTCTCGCCACTGCCATAGAGCTTGTCTTGCAGTTCCACTTCATGCCACCTGTTATAATTCTCATGGCTTGGTTTTGAAGTTTGCTAACTTTATCGAAGTTCGCCTTCGCTGCTGTTGTCCATGCCGCAATGCCATACTCGAGAACTGGTCTCACTCTTCCAGTATACAGTTTCTTTAGTATGCCTTCGTCTGCTCCCCAGCTTGTGCCAGCAAGTTTCCTCATGATTGCCATTCTTTCTCTGGCTTTCATTCGGTTTCTCTCAATCTGACTTTTCCATGTCATGCGCCGATCAAATGTGACTCCCAGATAGGTTGGGTTGTCGTTTGGCTGCAGGATTTTGCCATTTAGACTTAATTTGGTACTTTGGGGTTTTAATGAAAGCGAGAATATTGTGCATGTGGTTTTCTCCTCGTTTATTTTGACCAGCCATGAGTTCGCCCACTCTTCCAGCGATGTTAGGGCCATCTGCATCCGATTTCTTGCTATGGTGAGATTCTTTTCAGAGGTCCACATAGCCAGATCGTCTGCAAACATTGAGCTATGGACTCTTCTTGGTATATTCTCTGTAATATCGTTTATATATACCAGGAAGAGTGTGGGTGACAATACTCCCCCTTGGGGTACTCCCTGCTCGAGTGTCACCTTTTTGCTCATCTGCCCTTGTACTTGGACTCTGGCCATTCTTTGTTTGAGGTAGTGGTTGATCCACTTGTACATCTTCCCACAGACATCACTTCTTCTTAGTTTGACTCTAAGTCCATCCTTCCAGACTTTGTCAAATGCCTTTTCCAGATCCACCCAAACAGCTACTGTGTGTTTCTGTGCCTGGTAGGCATCTTCTATCTCCAGGGCTATGAGGATGACCTGGTCCTCAGTGGATCTGTGCTGTCTAAAGCCGGCTTGCTGTGGAATTAGTATTCGTTTTTCTTCCAGATGCCACATCAGTCTGGTGTTTATCATCCGTTCCATCAGCTTGCCGACACAGCTCAGTAGGCTTATGGGCCTGTATCCATTTGGATCTGTTTTATCCTTTCCTGTTTTTGGTACTGGTACCAGTATTGCATCTTTCCATGCCTGTGGTACAATTCCCCTTTTCCAGCTTTGGTTCAGGACCGATAGCAGTTTCTTCTTCGCTGTTTGGCCCAGCCCCATCAGCATTTCGTTTGTTATCCCGTCTTTTCCGGGAGATTTCCTTTTCTTTAGTGTTCTCATAGCCTCTTCCATTTCGCGCATTGTTAGTTTGGCCATCATGTGCTCTTCAGGAGCCGTATTTGTGTTTTCGTGTCCCTTTAGCTCTTCGCTAATGTCTGTATGCTTATCTGCAGGGACCTCGATGTGGTTTGCTCTGGCATAGTGATCGACAAAGGCGTTTGCGGCTTTCTTACCTGTGATCAAGTTCTCGCCCTGCTTGATAGTAATTTGTTTATTTGACGGGGGTTCGTCGTTCGTGGCTCTGACTAGCTTCCATAGCTTGTTCCCGTCTTTGTCCAGGTTTAGACTTTCCGTTTTATTTTTCCAGCTTTCTCTTGCTGTTTGCTTGAGAGTGTGTTTGTACTTTGCCGCGGCGGCTTTGAGGGCGATGTTTGCCTCCATGGATTTTTCTCGCTCTGCCATGTTCCTAGCATTTGTTACTGCATCTTCCACTTTCTGCAACTCATCATTCCAGTAGGGCTTATAGTTTTTCCTAGCTCCTCTTGGGATGGTTTCAGTGGCGGCTTGCATTATTGCCTTGCTTAGGCTCTCTACCATGGGCTTCATTTTGGTGTTTCGTGTGTTGATGGTTTCACACAGCCCATCTGTCAGGATTGCAAATCTGTCCCAGTCGGCTCGTTTGTAATTCCAACGTGGGAGCGGTTTTGTTTCCTGTGGGCCTACTTCCATGTCAATGGTTAGTCTGATCGGCCTGTGGTCGCTACCTGCCAGTTGGTTTAGCACCTGGCGGTCTATTTTATGGTGTATGTCCTGTATGGAGAAGGCCAAATCTGGAGTCGAGGTGGTATGCCATGTTCTTGAATAGAAGCTAGGGCTATCCTCCGGCCTATTGATTAGGGAGAGATTTGCATCTATCTCCCAATCTTCCACTTCGTCACCTCTGCTGTCTGTGTCAGAGTATCCCCATCTCTCCGAGTGGCTGTTGAAATCTCCAACTACTATGCAGTTGGAGTCTCTGACCTCCATACTCGAGAGCGATAGGTCTCTATTTGGTGGTCCGTACAGATTGAAAATGCGGAGCTTCGTCTCTTGAGTCATTATGTCAACTCCTACAATTTCTGCTTGTCCGGTGTGATTGACAGATACCGCGCTACTCGGTATGCAGTTTCTGGTCAGTATCAGGACCCCTCCTTTGTGGCCTTCTCTATCTAGACGGAAGGTCTGGTATCCTCTGATTGAGAATTTATGGTTATTGTTGAGGTGCGTTTCCTGGATACATGCCACGTCAATCTTACCTTCATGCAGGTGGTGTGTTAGGGAAAGTTTTTTGTTAATGACTCCCTCCGCATTCCACTCTGACCAATCTGATTTCACGTGCTATAATCTTTCATGAGGATGAATTGATCATAGTCCATATCTGAGACTGAAGACAGAGAGTAGGTATGAATACACTGTTGATCACTTGTCTATTTGTCTTCAGTGGAATGTTTGAATGAATATCTCAGTAATATCATATCATAGCTGGCATTGTGCGATCTGTGGCAGGAACTGTCACTCGCGGATCGGCCTTTACAGCCATAGCAGATAGTGTCCAAATACAGGAGACAGAGATGGACAAAACTCGCAGAGCGCCACACGCATGGTCTACAGAGACTCAGATGCCTATGATGATGATGAGGAGCTGACATTTGCTTTCTGAGTTGTTGCTACTGTCTTATCTATTCTGCCATGGACTGGATATGTTTATCAGGAATCTGAAATTCTCTGACTTGATCAAGTTCAGTGTTTCTGACTGGATATGCATGGGCATTTCTGGTATTCTGACTATCATTACTTTCATTTTTGTTTAGTCAAAAAAAGCACCATATATTTTTGTGGTACAAAAATTGTAAATGAGTATCTTTACATCAGATGTGAACTCAATGACTGGCATACAATTCCAGTAAACTCTACAAGGTTAGGGGAACGGCGTGGCCTAGTGGTTAAGTGGCACGGCTCATAATCCGAAGGTGCCGGGTTCGATCCCCATCACAGCACCGGCCGTTACCCCGGGGAAGCAAACCCTTAGAAAATGCAGGAGGAAGCATACCCTTACATAAAATGCATGCTGAAGTCGGATGCACTGGGCTGACAGGCGCAAAATAAAAACCACAGTGCAACGCACACCACCTTGGGGATTAGAGAAATAAGGTGAACACAAAAACCACCAAAAAAAACTCTACAAGGGGATAAAGGAGAGATATCGGTACCTCTTGTGTCAGGGTTGAGTTTGACTGAAATACAGGCAAGAGTTAAAATAGTTTGATATGAGAATAGTGACAGTTGTCTGCCAACTTTACAACCCAAATACACCTTGATCAAGGACTGGATAAGCATTAACAGTTTTAATATAAATATCAGTATCAAAGATAAATCAAATACTGAGAAAAATCCAATAATAATCAGTGCAAACTATTACTCTACATCTATCTGTAATTCTGTAATTTTTGACACTCCCAAACACAAGACATTCAGATGTGACGGTTATTATGTATGAACCTAGAGTCAAACATTTTAAATCCAGCTGACAGCCACAAGGTCAGTTTTTCTTTGATAAATACTCTAACGATCCAATAAAACTATGTATTCATAGAAGGGAGCATGATTCAAGTCATATGTCAAAATTACGGTCAGAGATTTCTAGGTGCACATACAATTACTATTTTTAGATTGTCAGATTTAAAAGATGTTTGTCTAGAACTGGTGGTATGAAAAGTTAGTGAGACTGACAGTCATTTATTCTTTGTAACATTTTTACCTGGTTATATCTATGTTATATTACCTGCATTTTTATAACTGTTTTGTGTATAATTTCATCTTCTGTTCCACTGTTAAATGTTTCATCTTTATCATGGTTTTCTCATATTTTTCTCATGTTGTAATCACAGCTTATCATTTATGGTGAACACTTTTTATTCTGGAATAAATGCAACAAGTGAAACAACGTTGGGCTCACTTTTTTTTAAAAATTGGCATGTTGACTTTTATTCTTAATATTGCTTTCTTTGTTTTACTTATTTCATTTATTAATCAAATCCATTTTTTTGTCATTCAAATAATGTTTCTTAAACACTTATTATCAAGCAAACATATAATCTTATTATTTTATGTTTATGTCAGATTAGCAAGGCTGGAACCTCCAAATGATCATCATTCCTTTTGTGCTCCAATAGGAGCATGGGAATCCTACAGCTGGTTGTTTTTAAGTGCTCTGAGGAAGTGATTTCTGTGGAACTTTGTTTTCTATGATGAGATTCCTAGCCCTCATGCACAGCCCTCTTAGCCCCTATTTCCAAATGCATAGTAGAGAGCAATCATCCTATCCTTCCCTCCGAAGTAAGAGATCAACATTGGGGACACAACCTAGTTGAAGCTTATACCATTGTGGACAAGTGCATCAAAAACTGCTCATTTATTTGCATAGCTTAGGTTACCATTCTGTTAGTGTATTGACATAGCATGCAGTTCTCCAATATGTGACATCCAACCACCATGTTCAATATTTGATCATTGGGTAGCAAATGTCATTTGCATACTATTTTCAGGGCAAACATGTTTTGTCATTATATTATACCAGTATGTAAGACTATTTATAACAGGCAATGAAATATGTCCAAACTGTCACAGAAGTTATCTTTGCAATAAATCCAACAGAATGTTTAAATTCTCCTCAAATAATAGCATTGGGATACTTCCACACAGCTTTTGATGATGAAGTACAAGCTACTAAGGGCTACGTTTTGACTAGTTTACAGAGAGAATGCAAGCAAAGAATAGCTGTAGGAAGGGTTTTTTTCCCAAGATAGACATGCAACTCAAGATACTTATCATTTAAGGTTGTGTTATTGTTGTCTGAAGCTACTAATCTGCTGTTCTTTCCTCATAACGAAATTTCTATAGTAGGAGATGTCTAATGACTCTTCTTATAACTGGGAATGTGCTGACTGCATTCCAATGGCTTCTCAGGAGACTTGCCAGTACAGGTATCATGAGAATATACGATTTTATACTTGACAATAAAAGAGCACAAGTTTCACAAATCAAATTATCATCAAACTTACTTCTATCTATACTTACTTTAACACTTGAATCCTGGTATTAAATCAGGCAAGATTACCTGATACCAGGTAGCCAACAGCTACTTGAATCCATGCCTGTCCTTCGCCCTGGAAATTAAAATCACATGGAATAGGTGGGGAAGTTGCCAAATGGATTGAAAATCGGTTAACGGGAAGAAGGCAGAGGGTGGGCATAAATAAGGAGTACTCTGAGTGGTGTGAAGTGAAAAGTGGAGTGCCACAGGGCTCGGTTTTGGGACCAATTTTATTCTTGATATATATAAATGATTTGGACATAGGTATGGGATCCATTATTGCAAAATTTGCTGATGACACAAAACTATGCAGAAGTGTCTCATCTAAAGCAGAAGTGGATATATTGAGGTCGGATTTAGATAAAATTCGAGAATGGTCTGTAATCTGGCAAATGGAGTTTAATGTAGATAAATGTACAGTCATGCACATGGGTAAATCCAATATGGAACATAATTACAGAATGGGAGAGAACAATATTAGAAAGATAGATAAAGAAAGGGACTTAGGGGTTATAATAGATCATACATGTAAGATGAGGGAGCAAGTTCAGGTAGCAGTGAAAAAGGCAAATGCAATGTTAGGGATGATAAAAAGAAATATTAAACATAGGAGCAAGGAGGTGATAGTCAAACTGTATAAAGCATTAGTTAGACCTAGATTGGAGTACTGTGCACAGGTGTGGAGTCCTTATCAGAGAGGGGATATAGACATGCTGGAGAGAATACAAAAAAGAGCGACAAAGCTGATAGTTGGATTCCAGAATTACAGTTATGAAGAAAGATTAAAAAGAACCGGCCTACAGTGTCTAGAAGAGAGAAGAATTCGTGGTGACTTAATACAGGTGTATAAGATGATCAGAGGAATGGATAAAGTAGACTATAACAAGTTTTTTAAAGTACAACCACCAACAAGGACAAGAGGGCACCGCTACAAGTTGACTAAGGAGAGGTCCAGATTAGATATTAGGAAGTATTTCTTTAGCCAGAGAGTTGTGAATGCTTGGAATGCATTGCCAAGTGAGGTGGTGGAGGCTGGGACGGTCAATGCATTTAAAAATAGATTGGATGCGTACAGCTTCTAGAGGAAGGTGATGTAAATGGAACTGGTTGTATACAGATTCTGCAGAGTCTTCTAAACCAGTATAAAGACGTTAAGTTGGAGTACTATTGAGCAATTGGCTGTTGTGTTCTGTGCTACAAGTCTGCATTAACTAATACATCAGATACAAAATATGCAACAGATAATATGTTAGTGAAGAGCTGCAATCTTGATGGGGTGCTCTGTTACATCCTGTATTTCCAAGCCACAGTAGAAATGTTTTTACATTGGTGTTGAAGGATAAATTATGTAATGGTTCATTTTAGTTCAACGGTGTGATTGTATGTTTTTTTACACTGCAGAGTATAACGAACAAGCGTTTAGCATTAGAGGTGCACTTCCCAAAAGTTTTCTGCTCCTGTCACTGGGCATTGATCACACCTCTGGTCCTGGAATCTATGATTGTGAGGACGACAGTAACAGTGGTAAATTTTCAAAGAGAGACATACTGTAGTCTGTCATGGATCACCCATCGTGCTTTTTTTTGCTATCCGTCCACCACCAAACTTTTTGTGTTTAATATCAAGCATATTTGACTATAATAAGCACGTCTGTTTTATTATGCACGACACAGGCTGTTAGTAAAATTTCTTTCAATTTTTCTGTTTTTTTATAAAATAGATATAAAAACTTGGTGTATATAGATAATAGATATGATTAATACAATGGGTTGTTGACAATCTTTAGATTTTTTAATTAAAACTGACCGACCATACCTCCGTAGATTTTGTATGCTTACTAAACAAAATTTTCTTAGTTATATCAGCAACATTTTATCTATTTAAGTTATTTTATTGAGCATGTGCTGAGTGGCTAGAATACTAGCCTCTTAGTCCTGAGTAAAAACCCTAGAAGAAAAAAGAAATTCCTGCACAGTGCTCAACTGTTAGAGCAAGCAGCTCTTATTCCTGATGCCTAAAAATCCCTCACGTAGACATCACAAATATTAACAAGTTTTATAATAATTTAGGAGGTTTATGAAAATTATTATTTTAATTATTATTTTTTTAGTAATTAAAATGCTGAAGAATGTGAAATCATGCCCAGCCAGATCACACAAATTATACAATTTCAGCTCGAGACAAATAACAACATACACTTGACGATGTTCCAGTTCTGGTCAAAATCTGATGTAAGGCAGAAATCAACAACTGTAATGCAATGCTTATTGAGCTAGCACAGGGTATTAATGACTGTTTACATTATAATGATGCCATCAATTCAGTGTATACTGACTGAAGTGGCAAGCAATGAAGGTCAAGTTGTGAGAACAAAAATTTTTAGCGATCAACTTTTTTCCTGCCATCTACAGAAATGAATTTCCTAAAATTTATTTGTGATTCCTTAAATGACAAGTGACCACAACATAACATCTAACAACGGGATCTTTGATCACCATTTCGCTCCAGGTGAAGCATAGGGCCAACATTACAACTGTCCTCTTTTCAGGAAGCCTTGTATCTTGAGTATTTACAATGGCAGTTCAGCATGGACCATTGCTGATGGAAAGTCTGATTGTTACCTAAAATATTCTAGATCTTAGCTAGTGTGGTTCAGATTAATAGCAATGTTCCTTTTCTGTTGGGTTACAGGAAATGAGCATAGCTGCCATTAGACTTTTTATAAATTATTGTAGCCGTAAATATTGCAATAATTCACTGAATTGTCAGCATTTTCAGAAGTAAAACGTTTTTATCACTGGCAGCATTTGTAATCTAACAATTCTTTATTTGTTTTATTAAAGAAACAAATCTATCAATCTTGAACATTATACTAATAGATCAAACTGACTAAAGAAATACATTCACTTTTTTTAAAATATTGCCACAATCACATCTGCACTGCTTACTTTTCTAAATACCTCACTACATCTTGAGTACGTGTTATGCAAGACATAGCTGATTTTTTCAGAAGATTTCATTTTTAATCCTCCTAAATTATACATTCTGACACAAAATTTAGATTTTGGTTGCCCCTTTTAACTATCCATTGGGTCATTCTTTTTATCCCTCAATTGTGGATATTCCAGTGCAATATGGAGTGCTGGAACATCGTATGGCAGACATTTGGCTCACACTCTTAATATTCACTGGAGTATGTTGCCAACTACACATCATCTTAAGTGCTCCACACCATTCAGGTTCTTTGATGCCAAGCACAATCTTGTCTCTGTTCAACTGTTCTTGTGTGCACATTCACATCCATGTTTTTAATGTGCTTTACTAAAAAATTAAAACTTGGTTGGTTGTACTGTAAAAGTGACAGGCAATACTTACGAATTGTACTCTTTTTATAACCATGATTAAATGGTATTTAGAAGATTACTTAGAGACGTATGTAACAAATAGTGGAGAACTATACTAGTTGTATCACCTTTAACAAATGCAAGATAACAGAGGTAGTTAACTTAGAACAGGATATCTTGATATGAAAGAAACAGAAATTTAAAACCTGACAGAATCCATTAGGGACAGAGGATAATGTTCATAGCAAAGACTTGACAGCACAGAAATTAGAAATATTTAGAACCCTATCCTGCCAATCGCAGTTTGAAGATATTATTCTTAGATTATATATAAAACTTTAATACAATGTATGGCTTGGCTTGGCTTCGTTCGTTCTCAATCTCCCGCTACCAAACCCTGACATGGGCCTAAGTAGTATAATGTAGTCCAGAGAACGGAATGTGTTGTGTCGTAGTTTACAGCCTGACTGTGATATTTGCACCTTTCGGACCAACACATCCGACTTAAGCAAGCATTTTTTTTTAGTATCGGGTTAGCATTCCCTCTTCGATCCCTTCTACTAAGCCAGTCTGCTCTGCTGCAGCCTGTTGTCCAGGATCACCATGTGGAGGTGTAGAAGGGTCTTGGCAGCTCTGGTTCGCTGGCCCTGACACTAGCAGTCAGCTATGGGTCACTGACCACTCAGATCATGCACCACTCAGCATCTTGATCCCCTTATACAATGTATAATTTTGAGTCTATTCATGATTATCTGCAATTTAGGTATAAAATAATCTTAAATTTATCCAATGTAACACAGTATAGTTGGTGCAATTCTTATTCTGCTGCTGCGTTCATTCTTAATCTCCCGATACCAAGCAGGATGTAGTACGGAGAACGGAATTCGTTGTGTCGCTAGTTCACAGCTTGACTGCGATATTTGCACCTTTTGGTCTGACACATCCGTCTTCGGCAGCGGGTGTAATTCTAATATTGGGTATAATCTAGCTTTTCACATTTGTGTAGATAATATTAATGACTTCTTAATATGTCAAACTCAACAAAGGAATAAGATAATTCAACTAAAGTCAAAAACAACAGGCCATGCAAAATATATAGTTTCTGTGAAAATAAACGCGAATTCTCAAATGTAATAACTATGTAACTTCATAACTACGTGATTCGGTTATTGGGCAATAAAGAAGAAATAATAATACATAGCTGTAACCCTCTACAGAATCTTCTGTTTTTCATTCCTATAAGAGTCTGCAGTAGCCACATTGTAAAGTAGTTTCCTGATGGTATGTTCTATCCTCTACTTTCTCTTCATAATAATAACTACGTGATTCGGTAAATGGGCAATAAAGAAGAAATAATAATACACAGCTGTAACCCTCTTCAGAATCTTCTGTTTTTCATTCCTATAAGAGTCTGCAGTAGCCATATTGTAAAGTAGTTTCCTGATGGTATGTTCTATCCTCTACTTTCTCTTCATAATAATAACTATGTAACTTCATAACTACGTGATTCGGTAAATGGGCAATAAAGAAGAAATAATAATACATAGCTGTAACCCTCTACAGAATCTTCTGTTTTTCATTCCTATAAGAGTCTGCAGTAGCCACATTGTAAAGTAGTTTCCTGATGGTATGTTCTATCCTCTACTTTCTCTTCATAATAATAACTACGTGATTCGGTAAATGGGCAATAAAGAAGAAATAATAATACACAGCTGTAACCCTCTTCAGAATCTTCTGTTTTTCATTCCTATAAGAGTCTGCAGTAGCCATATTGTAAAGTAGTTTCCTGATGGTATGTTCTATCCTCTACTTTCTCTTCATAATAATAACTATGTAACTTCATAACTACGTGATTCGGTAAATGGGCAATAAAGAAGAAATAATAATACATAGCTGTAACCCTCTACAGAATCTTCTGTTTTTCATTCCTATAAGAGTCTGCAGTAGCCATATTGTAAAGTAGTTTCCTGATGGTATGTTCTATCCTCTACTTTCTCTTCATAATTTTCAGCTGAATTGGCTGCTATGCTCTTTTCCAAACAGCTGCTATTTTACAGTGCTAATCACTAATTTATTCAGATTTTAAGCTAAATGAACAAAGTATAATAAAAGTCAAGATGATTATAACTTAAGAATGAAAATAAACTTTTATTGCACAGGAAAATAATTGTATTATAGAAGTTCATGTCAAGAGTGCTGACTTGTTTGCTTGACAGTTCAGTGAAGACAGGAGGTTAAACAAATATTGGTAAGAAACCGTTCACTGCAGTACTAATGTGTGCACAATTATTTAGAGGATTAATGTTTTGTTGGACAAGAACTCCAGTGGGGATGTAAATCTTTCTTCCAAGTGAGTAAAACTCTTTCAGTATTATTTTTATTACCACTTGCAATGTCATGTATGTTGTTACCTTTTTTCCACTAAGTTTTGGTCTAAACATGTTCATGGCTTCTCACTAAATGTTGACTAAAATGTGGGTTTAAAATCAAGGTTTATGTAGCAGGATCTAATTTGAATGTTTTATTTCCCCTTTCAAAGTTAACTTCAATTTTAATTATCATAAAGCTTACTGCATGCCATCAAAAGTGCCATATTTATTTTCTCTTACCAACCTTTTGCCACATTTATGGTGTTCACCATTGCTTCAATATTTCTGTTGGTGATGTCATCTTTTTTTCCCCTTTCTTTTATGTTTGGTACTGTGGCTCCTAGAAATGTCCACATTTTCAAGGAAATGTCTAATAAAAGACATGTTTAACATGTAATGAAATGAAAGATGTTCTAAAGGTATCACAGAATAATCCCAGAATCCAAGATATTAACGTCATCCTTCTTTCATTTTCATTCTATAGTAGCATGTGAATCATGGACGATTACCAAAACTTCTAGAAGAATCGAATCCTTCGAGTCAAAATGTTACAGAAAGATCCTCAGAATACCCTGGAAGTGAAAAAAACAAATGCAGACATTCGGCAAGAGTTGAGCATAGAGGAGAACTGGTTTATCAATTCCCTTTTGGCTAGAAAATGCAAATACTTTGGTCACATCAAGAGACACAATGGTCTTGAGAGAACGGTGATGGAAGGTATGGTGCCAGGCAAAAGAGGAAGGGGTAGACCAAGAAGACGATGGCACCAAGATATCCAGGAATGCCTGAGTATGACTGTGGCGGAGGCTGGTGTTTTGGCAAGGGAACGAGTTTCTTTCAGACAGACTGTGATGAGAGCGACGTTCTGCAGAGGCATGCTACATGATGATGAGTAGCATGGAGCCACTACTGCATTTGGTTTTTATTAAGCCTGCATCAAAGCATTGATGTGTTCTGGCAATGCTGGCTTCTGTGGCCAGTAGCTCTTATTTACTTGATGAGGTTACTAATAGTGTGTTTCAAAACTTGTGCCCAACTTTAAAAAGCTATAACTCGACAACCATTGCACAGAAATGGATTCAATTCAGAATTGAACATGTTAGTCAGCATGACATTAAAGTAAAAAAATGTTAGTGGAAACAAGCAAGTAGTTTTTGTTTCTGCTTCTTTGAGGTATTCAAGAACTACCACAAGTTACAGTAGCTTAGAGGTATTCATTTGGTGTGCAATTTTGAAAATATGAATTTGCACGTGCTTTGTTGATTTGTGCATGACTTACAGCAAATAGTACTAATTTTCAAGTTAGATTGTAACTTCAGATGTTCTGTGCATGTCATTACAAGAAATTGCCTTTATTACATAGGCATTTCAAATGAAAACCTGAAAAGTTGGATATAAATTAGAAAAAACATGCCTTTGTATTGTAACTTGTTAATATGGTTGTTAAGGATGTCAAGAATGTCCTGCACGTGTCATCACAGTGCAGACAAACAACATGATGTCTTCTTCTTCTTCTTCATCGATCAACTGATGCTATGCTTCTAGTCTGGTGAGGTTCTTGAAGGAGACTGTTTCAGGTCTTCACCGGTCCCCCACAGCTTTTCGACCATGGTCGCTCCCCCAGGCCAGACTGCCTCTCTTTGGTCTGCATAGGTAGGGCATTCTTGAAGAATATGTTTTGGTGTTTGCTTGCATGCTCCACAATCGCACAGGGCAGTGTCTCTGAGACCCATTCTGTGGAGGTGGGCCTTGAGTCTACAATGTCCCGTTCTGAGAAGATCTTTGTCTGCCCATCTCTGCCAAGTTTGTCTATGCTGTCATTTTCTAGCTTGTATTCTTTGTGCTGTTCTCTCTATTCTGTACTCGTGTTTCGTTTGATGAGTGTGGATGGGGAATCTGCTTGCAGCCACTTCAGGCTTTTGCAAGCTCATCTGCTTTTTCATTTCCAGGGATCCCACAGTGGGCCGGAATCCATTGTAGGACTTAATCTGTTTTTTGAGACAGCAATCCTATGTTGTGTTTTTTTTCATGTGAGAGCCTATCTTGTTTGTGGCTTGGAGTAGACTCCTGGAGTCTGTTAGAATGATCGTTTTCCTTGTGTTTATGTTTTGGCTGATAAGAATCTGAGTTGCTGCATGAACAGCTCTTGTTTCAGCTCTGAAATTGGTACAGTCTCTCCTGCTGTTATGGAGTGATTATATCGTAATTGGAGTGTTCAGTGTATATTTCACTGCCTCCCCTTTTATCACTCACCCAGACAGATCCATCTGTGTACAGGAACATGACATCATAATTCCAGTTAAAAGATAACTGCCCCGCTATTAACATGCACCGAAGAGGAGCAGTGTTCTGTTATCAGTTTTTTGAGTGGCAAAGGGATGAAACCTATAGAAATTCATTGACAAATTAAGGTCCAGTACAGTAATGCATGAGTGGAGTAACAAGTAAGTACGGCTTAAGTTTTGTGACAGACTGTTCATGACCGGGTCAGGCACACCAAAAAGTGACCCCAGAGTCAATTCAGCCATTGACCACCTCTTAAAAGAAAATCGCAGATTGACTTAATGAAATTGCTGCACATCTGAACATCAGTCAAGGTTCAGCACACCACATCATCTATGATGTACCCCATGACCACAAAGTGCTTGCAAGGTGATTGCCACAGCAGCTTACTTCAGAATGGAAACGACGCGGTGATGCCTGTCAGAAACTTTTGCAATATGACAATGCTCGACCACATACTGCTGTGCAACAGCTGCAACCATTGAGGACATCCAATTTCAGTATCTACCACATCCTTCGTACTCACCAGACCTAGCCCCAAGTGGATGACTAAAGAGGCATTGGTAGGAAATGCAGGTCTGTTGAAGAGGTCCAGCAGGTGGTGCATGAGTGGTTATGCGCGCAATATAATTTTTTCTGCAGGAATCCATGCCATTTTATAGGCGCTGTGGGAGTTGTATCGAATGCAATGTTCACTACGCTTAACAATGATGCAGTTGTGTTTCACATTTTCAGAATAAATTTGCAAAAAAATATACTTACGGTTTTCATTTGATGCCCCCTCATAGAAGAAAAATTGTATGTTCAACAAAACAAACAGTGACACTGAGAAAATTGAAAATTTAGCTGAAAAGCAATGACATTGATGTATTGAAAAAGTTAGGATGAATTGTAAACGGTGCAGGCCTCACCTTCAGAAAATATGCTGGCGGAAAAAACATTTGTGAGAAGTCATACCTAGTTGCAATGAGAAGCAAGTATTTATGGTGTGTGAAATAAGAGAAATGCATAAAGAATGCTATGATATTGTTTATTTGGATGAAGCATGGCTCAATGCTCACCACACAAATGAAAAGGAATGGCAATCAACATTAAGCAAAAGGATTAAGAGATTTGTGCCAAGCAGCAATGGACATTCATTGATAATAGCACATGCTGGTGGGGGACGGCGTGGCCTAATGGTTAAGTGGCTCAGCTCACAACCAGAAGGTGCTGGGTTCGATCCCCATCACAGCACCGGCCGTTACCCCGGGGAAGCAAACCCTTAGAAAATGCAGGAGGAAGCAGACCCTTACATAAAATGCATGCTGAAGTCGGATGCACTGGGCCGACAGGCGCAAAATAAAAACCACAGTGTAACGCACACACGCCTTGGGGAATAGATAAATAAGGCGAACGCAAAAAAAAAAAAAAACACATGCTGGTAGCAGACAAAATGTGCTGGTGAATAATGCTGAACTCGCACATAATTCAAAGTCGACAGACAATCGGGACTACCACACAGAGATGAATGACCATATATTTAGAGAGTGGATTGAGACAAATGTTCTTCCTGCCTTAGATAGACCCTCTTGTATTAAAATGGACAATGCATCATACCATAATGCAGTGGTCACAAGAAGACAAAGTGTCTATATCAAAGTTATGGCTCAAAAAGGAACACATGCCATTTAACGAAATGTAGCTAAAACCTGAATTGCTTTCCTATGTAAAGCAGACACAAAAGACAAACGATATTTCATACAGACAAAATTTTAATGGAACATGGACATAGGCATTTGAGACTGTCGCTTGACCATTCCCATCTAAACCCAATAGAACTAGTGTGGGCAAAAGTTCAAGGATACGTGGCAGCTGAAAATAAAACATTTAAACTGTGCCATGTTATAGAACATATATATATATATATATATATATATATATATGCTACTTTCTCAAAGATAAAGGATTAATGAGACCATGTCTTACAAGAACGATGACAACTTTTGGAAAAATAATGGTTTGTGTTTCATACAACCAAGAACAGTCGTGACTCGTCTGAATAAGTTGAAATATAGATTACATGTACTTTTACCAGGAAACAGCCAACCAAGAAATTTACAGACAAGAGGATGTGTGATGCTGAGTAAATTTTTGTACCAGAATTTATCTCCGAAAACAGGTCCTTTTCAGGTCCACCGTGCATCAACAAGCTTAATCTCAGAACTGGATTTAGCCTATTCTGTTCTGTTCCATAAGCTATTAATACATGTGAACCCATTCTTTTGCTAATTTTTAATTTCAGATGCTGGGTCTACCCACGTACCGTTTGCGATGCGATTAATTTAATTCGCAATAAGTACTTTTAAAAAAATATGTGACTGAAGTCAACTGAAGCGCATTATTCGATATTCACATTTATTAATTTTTGTAATGGAAAATAGATATATTTAGGACTACTCAAAAGTGAGCAATTTTTTCAATTACTGTACATTATATTATTTAGGGGTAAAATAATTATTTCGCCAACAAAGACACTTGTCAGTGGAAGAGAATATCAGTATTTGAAGTTTTAGTATAAAATCTTAATATCATGGGAAATGTAAGACCACATCCAAAAATTCATGGCAATACATGCAAGGGTTCTGGAGATATTAGATTAAATCTGAGGGCAAGAGTTTTGAAAGTCACTATAGTTCCATACACACTTGTCTTTTATGTTTTACTTGAGGTTACCAGCCCTCATGCACAAACTTTTTTTGTCGCCTCTTATTACTGAGCAGTGATTCGATTCTTTCCTCTCAAATAAGAGATCACGACAGCTAAGCTAACAAGAGAAGTTCACATTTGTCCCAATATTCATTATAAAGATGTTTTTACAAAACATCACAACGTCCTGTTGTTAAATGCTTGAAGAAATGATCCAGGAAAGGTATGTCAGACTCAATAGAATAAGTAATATTTTAATATTGGTAGACTCCATTGACAGTTAGAGAAGCAGCCATCTTAGATCTCCTCTTTGCTGATGACTGTGTCATTAATAAGTGTTCAGAATAGGACATGCAGCCCACTATGAATGAGTTTTCAGCTGCATGCACTAACGTCATTCTCACTGCCAACACTGCAAACAGAAGTAATGATTCTTTCTACCTGCTCTCAGGATGGCATGCCATGAACCAAACATCTGTACATGTCCAACATCTACAAGCAGTTGATATCTTTACCTACCTTAGTAGTATCCTCACCAGAGAAACAAATATCGATTCTGAGGTCTCCAACAGCATTGCCAAGGCAAGCATTGTTTTGGGGAGATTAAGTAAATGTTTAGGACCAACAGGGAATCAGTTTTGTCACCAAGATTAGGATCTATCGTGCTGTGGTGTTAACCACACTCCCGAAACATAGTCTATAGCAAGCATGTTAGGAAACTCAGCCATTTCCATGTGAGCTATCTCTGCAGACGGCACAGGATCGGCTGGCAGGATAAAGTGCCCAACATGAAATCCTTAGCAGGGCAAAGCTGTCAGACATCAAAACGCTGCTGCAGAGAGTACAGATCAGATGAACTGGGCATGTTGTTCACATGTCCAATAAGCACCTCCCTAAGCAGCTGTTTTATGATGAGCTCAGAACAGGAAAACACTCAATGAAGGGACAGAAGAAACAATATAAATATAGTGAAAGTATTTCTGAACAGTTCTGTCATCTCCTGGAAGCTGCTTGCTCCGAACCACTCAGCCTGATGCACTGCCATCACACAGAGTACTCACATCAGTGAGGGAAGATCCATCACTGCAAGCACAAATAGCAAACTTCATAAAGGACAGAATACAAGACAGCCCAATTCCTCATGCTGTTCATATGTGCCCCATGTGTGGTAGCCTTGTCACGCTCGGACTGTAGTCATATATGGTCACATCCGAATACACATGTCTACAGCCGTCACCATCCTTGTGATGGCCAACTATTATTATTAACCATAACAGGTCATGGGCAGCTAAATCAGCTGCCAAAAACATAAAAATAACCACACGCTGCAACCAAAACTGGTCTTTGAAATATGTATTTGCATTTCATTTTTTTCCTATGGCTCTACATCATGGTTAAATTTGCGAAAGGGCAATTGATTTTTAACTGTAAGGTTATTTCCAATAGGCAGACATTTATGAAAGTTACGATATTTGACTCAAACCATTTTTTTCGAGTAAAGTTGGGTTTCAAGACCTGAAGAAATGATTTACTATTTAATCAGTCCAATGATCCCACATCTACATAACTCGTGGATATGCACCACATGTTTGACACACAATATGAAAGGTATGTGTGAAGGAATTGACTGATATATCAGCTAAATTACACGAAGTGGTAGGTACCAACAAATTTTTGTCTCCAATTCCCATCTGCGCATTAACTCTTCCTAGTCCGTGCTAATTTTACCAAATTTACATTTACAGTCCATGGCAAGTCCCACAACTTTGTATGTTTATTTTTTTTTAACAAATAAAATTTAAGAATATTAAATTTGGTTAAAATTACAATTTAAAGATGCAAAATTGAACTATATATGACATGATGCATTCATAATAAAAATTGATATTAGGGTGAAGTAGTAAATATTAATGTGAATGGGGAAAATACAGCCACAAATTTTGTTTCTGCTCATGTCATTACTTACTTCTGTGTTAAACTCAATCCATCATTACCACAGTCCATTTCTTCTATGTCAGTCAAAGTCTGAATTGTGCATGTGTTGAACATTCATGTGTAATCAAAATGTATGATCATTGGATTGATTATATAAAAAATTATTTATGGTGTCCTGAAATTCTATTTCCTTCTGCAAAATAGGTGACCATTTTGAAAATTCAGTGTCCGTAAATGTAGGCTTATCAGAAATAATTCAACATTATGCGAAAGCTACGCATGCACCGAACATCTGGTTATAATGTAGGTCTTCTAACCAATGCGAGTTTGTTACTATGTAACAATAACCAACGGTAGTGTTTTGATTGCTAGTTCGCCACCCTAATCGGACTGTAACTGATGCTTTGCTTTCACCCTAATACTTCCTTGCTGAACTGAAAAGGGATAAACCTTTTCAGTCCAGGCTAATTTTGCCAATTTGTGTCTTTCCGTTCAGGCCAGAAACAGCAATTTAATGGTGTCAAAGTTTTATTCAAAATAAAATAAATTATTATATTGAATAAATTAAGATCTAAACATCGTGAGAGGCGTAAAACTATTTGATGCATGATTTATGCATTCATAATAAAGATTACACATATTAGTACTTAGAACGCTTGTATTCATTCAAACAGGCATGTTAATTTCTGTTGCCAGATAGCTGAAGGCTTCAACTATACGTAGGTATTTTAAGCTTCCTGGGCCTGGAGGAAGGTACAAATTATTTAAGTAGATTAACTACAATTTTATGCGGGCAGTGGCTGTTAAGCCTACTCTTTTCAATTTGTTACTGTCAAGAGATTTTTTACGTGCTTGACACTGAACCTCAGAGTTCGATCTCACTACCTAGAGATCAGGGAAATTTTTACCAGAAGATTCAGGTGAAAAAATCCCAGTCTTCACCGTGATTCAAACTCGAGATGGACACCTTACCGTGAGACCATTTGATATATTAGTATGAAGTATTAAACGACATTAAATATATGCCTTACTATCCTTTTCGATGCATTCCTTTTGGCCTCTTCCAGTCTAGCCCTCCAGCCCTCAGATTTATGTTGCCGTTCCACCAAATTTAGAATTATCCTGGAGGCTGGTCTTTTTCATTCTGCAGACAGTGCCACACCATTGGTCTGGACTTGGTAACTTTGTGCTTCTCTTATCTAAACTACCTTGCTTGAGTAGTTCATTTTAGGTGAGGTCTGGTTGGTTTTTGTGCGTTGTTGGCCATTGTCAAGATGGGCTTTGTGTGTGTGACAAAGACTGAATAACTGCACTGAGCTATGTCATAAAAGATGTTTAACCCCTCTCCCAGCATTTACAAACAGAAAGCACCTGCCAAGTTTGGGTTTGAAAGCAAGCTTTAGAAACTATACCTCACAAAGTATATAGAGATATCAAGATGCTGAGCAGCGACCCATAGCCGACTGCTAGCGTCAAGGCCAGCTAACCAGAGTTGCCAAGACCCTTCTACACCTCCACGTGGGGATCCTGGATGCAACAGAGTAGGCTGGCTAAGGAGAAGGGATCGAAAAGGAAGGCTAACCCGGTACTCTAAAATGACTTAACTGAAGATGGATGTGTCGGACCGAAATGTGCAAATATCATAGTCAACTGTAAACTTCCGACACAGCGGACTACATCCTGCTACTTGCAAAACCCTGTTCAGGGCTTGGTAGCGGGAGATTGAGAACGAACGCAGAAGAAGAATATACATCAAAAAAAGATTGAATACCTTATTTTCCGCAGGGATCAGAAGTCTCACAATCAATTGTCAAAATTTTTTTAATAAGTGGTTCTGCATTTAAACAGAACTCTCTTTCGCCTTCTATCACAAAGGGGTTCATAGGCCATCAACCAACCCTCACCAAGCATCTCTGTCCTGTGCAATTTTTTTCCAATTCCTTCCAGCTTTTCCCGTTTTCTTTACTTCTGCCTCCAGATCTCATCTCCATGTATTCCTTGGTCTGCCTATGCCTCTTTTTTCCTGGGGGTTCCATGACAGGGATTGCCTGGCGATTTCTTAATGTATCACCCATCCATCTCCACTTTCTTCCTAAGATTTCCTGTTCCAATTTACCTTGTCCCGCTCTCAGTCTGTCGTTTGTAACTTTGTCAAACCATTTTAAACCAAAAATCTTTCTCAGGCATTTGTTGACAAAACCCTCCAATCTCCTGTCAATGCCTTTGGTCATTCATACAGCAGTACTGGCTTCACATTTGAATTGAAAATCCTTATTTTTTTGTCTTCCGCCTTATTTCCTTGGAGTTCCATATGGGTTTCAACATTCCGAATACAACTTTTTCTTTTTGTATCCTTGTTTTAATATCCTCGTCTGTCCCTCCTTCATGATACTTCCTAGGTATGTAAATACATCTACCTCTTCCAGTGGCATTCCTCTAAGCCGGATTGATTCTGTGTTTGCTGCTGCTGCTGCATAATTTGTCTTTTCCTCTGGGATCTTCAAACCGACTTGTTTAGAGGTATAATCCAGTCTATCTAGTTTCCTTTGCATTTGGCTTTGGGGCAGAAGGGCTATATCATTCGCAAAATCTAGGTCCTCCAGCGGTTTATTCAAGGCCCACTGAATTTCATTGTTACTTTCATAATCCAGTCCACTGCCAGGATGAACAGCAAAGGCAACAGTAGGCAACCCTGTTGTACCTCTGATTTAATTTTGAATGGCTCAGTTGTCCCTCGTGAATAACTCTGCATAGCATACTTTCATATGTTTGTCAGCTTTTGAGGAATTCCATAGTGCCTCAATAGTTTGCAGAGTATATCTCTATCAAAAGCTTATATAGAAGTAGGGTCATGAAATGATTAGAACTACCTCAATAAAGTGTGATTTATGTAATAAAAGTGAATGTCAGCAACAAAGCAATTACAAAATGGAGTTTAGTCAAATACAATCTTTATTTCAGTTTGGTTATTTTATTCAACATAATGAATTAAGGCACAAACATGGAAAAATGTGCTGCCATCTCTCTGGCAGAAATGGAACAAATTATACGACATGGTGGGGCACGGCTCACAATCCGAAGGTGCTGGGTTCAATCCCCATCACAGCACGCCATTACCCCTGGGAAGTAAACCCTTAGAAAATGAAGGAGAAACGGACCCTTACATAAAATGCATGCTGAAGTCGGATGTACTGGGCCGACAGGTGCAAAAATAAAAACCACAGTGCAACGCACACCGACTTGGGGATTAGAGAAATAAGGCACAGGCAAAAAAAAACAAAAACAACATGGTGGCATACACTAGATATCCAGTTGTAGAAATGGGTACTAAGCTACCCTGAATAAGGCAAGGCTGTATGGTCATATTAGGCCACATCTGACTGCGACGAAGAAGGAAACTGGTGACTACACTTCAAGGGTCAAGTATAACATCCACTGGCAGAAGTAAGTTTGCTTGGCTTTAGAAATATACCATACAATTTTATTTCATAAAAGCAGAATCTAACATGAATATTTGTTTTCTCTAGCAGAATCTAACATGAATATTTATTTTCTCTATTTCAGTATGATGCCTGCTCCATATATAAGTTGATATTGTGATAGCTTCTTGCTGATGCCATCAATTTCTTGCATTTTATTTTTATTCCAATTTATTTTCATTTTGAAGGGCAATACTCCTTACAGAAATATATTTCACATTTAGCATGTGCACTTATGGACTGGTTTTTAAGTTTGAAAATTGTTCAATAATATCACAACTTTACAAATGCCACGTTGGCTGCCCAGCAATCACAGTGATAACTCAATTATAATGTGGCACCAACATATTTTGTTTACCGGTATATACTTTGCATCGGATGGTATAACAAACAAACATCCCAGCTGAAGACAATAAATAATGTAGATCATGCAATATTTTTAAACAATTGCAAAGAACCGTTATCGTACAATATTTGTAAACAGTTGCTATGCTATGGGCCTTCATCTTCATGTGCTACAGAAATATCATTAGGATATGCAAACTTCACATTCCAACACAACCCTGAAACATGAGCACTGACAATCAAAACAGCAAAGAAGATCAAATGCATAGGAACAAAACAGGCAGATTATTTCAAGTTCTTTCCACAATCAAGTAACTTGGGCCAATTTGAGCTGTATAAAACCACGGATGAGAATTGCTGTAGAAGCCTGCCTACATCTTCCAAGGGAAACCATGAAGACTAGACTACATCTTCCAAGGGAAACCATGAAGACTAGACTAAGTCTAGCCAGCTTCTATTACATTTGAAGGGGGAAAAAATGTTTTCATAATCTAATTTGCTCCAAACCACACTTTTTAAATTTTATTTTAATGTATGATGAACATGATGACATTTTGTCAAGAATGTTTTTTTTTGTTTTCAAAAACTATTTCTGTTGATGTGTTATTGGGCTTTGTGTGCCCCTTTCAAGACATTACATTATTCTGTGTTAGCTGTGATGTTATTGCTAATTTCTTAAATAAACCAGTTCTTTTAACACAAATGTGAGTTGTTTATTTTAGAATGACCATGAATGAACTGCATACAAAAACCAGATTTAAACTACAAGGGTGGGAAAAACACACACATCCACAACTAATGTTGTATTTATTCAATCTGATATGTTACAGCAATGCATTAGTTCTCATAACACTCATTTGCATTTCTCCCCAAATATAAAATCCAGGCCAAATAAAAAATATCAAGAGATATTAAAAAGAGAAAATGTGTTCTTGAGGAAGCTAATCGAAGCAATGACCTAGGCTTTGTCCTCGGCACCATCAAGCAGCTTGTCTCTGAAGAGTTGACGGACCTGAGGACCAACAAAAATAATCTCAATTTTATATCCACTGAATTGAACTGATCCGATTAAGTTTGTTTTTTTTTCCTCACACCAAGTTTAAAATGTAGGGCAGGTAGCAGGATTTTGTGCATCTCTGCCAGTGCTGAGTGTTGCACATTCTTCTCTATGACCATATATGAGGCCGGTCTCTCAGTGAATAGCGCAAAGCCCTTACTCAGCTGTCCCATTCAAATAAAAATAATCAGCACTTCGTGCAGATCCATTAATGGAACTACAATCTTCAGGTCACAGCAGAGAAACCAGCTGTACATGCTGTAGTGAAGACAGCTGTTTTGCGTTACCATAGGTTTCATTCATGTAGCAGCAGCATGTACGACTAGAATGAATAGTGTCAGTTAACATTATGCAGATAAATGGGAAACACAGAAAGGTCTATTTCATTGATTTTAAACATATTTTATTCAACTAAAAAATCTGGACAGCACAACTGCATCACAAATATTCTATAACCAGAACCTCATTAAATTTTTTTGTTTAATAAAACTATTTCCTCAAACCAAGCTTAGAACAGTTTTTTAAAAAATAACAAAAGAAATTATTCAATATAATTGATCAGCTAACTCACACATTGCCCTTCAGTCATCTGTTATGGCATGACCAGTAGGACAAAATTACCATAATCTTTCATATCCAATGCATAAGAGATAAGCGGGTTGAAGGGATGAAGAGATAGATTTTGAAAGGAAAGAAATGGAATTTTGAAAGGAAAGAAATGGGTGGATTGGAAGGCAGTTAGGGATGTGCAATGGGGATATGAGTGGTAATGAAAGGGCTTGTTAAAAACAATAAACTTTCATATCATTAATCTGAACAACGCAAAGCACCACAGATAGTATACATAACTTTGATAGAGAAAGACTAAGAAGCTCTTGAAGCTAGCAAACACTCTTAAGTGACAATAGCAGCTACAGGCCAGCAATTGTGAATGAAAATGAGGAAAAGGTACTAGCTGGAAACAAATCTGCTAATGTTCTAGTCAAAAATCACTAGTACAGACAAATATTTACACAGCCATAAGAAGGTATATTAAGAGAGAAATAAGCCACATGGAGCACTCAATGCAAGTAACAACTCATGATAAATATCACAAGACAGAATTAGAATCAACCATTTGTAAACTCAAGAAGAGAAAAGCCTCACGAAAGGGCAGCATCACTAATGAAATGCTCTCTAACATGGGAGAAATTATGAAGAACAAACTGTTACACACCTTTATCACAAACTGGAAACAAGGAACACATTCCTTATGTTTTTCAAATTTCACACATAGAAAGTAGAAAGAAAGTGTGAAATTGAGTTTCCAAAATGACTATTTAGCGAGGGATGCAAACAAATCTCTCAATATTTTATCGCAATAGACATGAGCTCAGTACGGCGAGTGAGTTATTTGTTTCATACAAATCAAATCCCACATTGTCATCATTTGTTCATGTAGCCTCAATTCATTTCTTTTTAAATGTGCAAAGCTATTCTTAAAAATGAATATCAATTTCCAATCTAATAATTCTGGACAATACAGCTGAACAGATATTCTCTAACGAGATCCACATTTGACTTATTATTCATGTTTAGTAAGACTAAATATTTCCTCAAATATAGTCTGATCATTGTTATCAAAATCTAAAAATATTTGAATTAATCACAAAATAACTATAAACATTCAAAGCAGTTTTATCACATGAATAGGCATGACAAAATTATAATATTTTCTCTCTCCGACAAGGGACCCTCATAAAGTTGCAGGTCGGAATCGCTACCCCACAGCTTTTGTCTCAGCTCCACACCATCTGCCTAGGTATGGCATCTCATTTCACTATAAAGTGGGCATTCTTGTAGAATGTGGTGATGTTGTATTACAGTGGACATGAGAGCTCAGTACGGCGAGTGAGTTATTTGTTTCATACAAATCAAATCCCACAATGTCATCATTAGCTCAATTACTTACACCTTCTTTAAAAATGCTTCCTAACTTGCTTTCAAATGCAAACAGGCAGAAAATGTGTAGGAAAAAGAAACTTTATGTATGCAAATATGATTTCAGTTTACATTATCAACTATTCTATCTTTTTTCACAAATCTACTAAGAGCCAATAATGAAAGTGTGAAGAAGACAAATATCTTCAGATAGAAAGTGTACACTGAAATTTGTTAAGACCATCTTATTTTCGTATGGTGGCAATTTTGTATTACAGTGGACAATAACTTATTATAGCGAGTAATTTTTTCATGTCAATCAATCCCACAATGTCATCATTAGCTCTGCAGCTTCCAAAAAACGATTTTCAAAACTGATAATTCTGGACAACATCGCCGCACATATATTCTCTAACCAGATCCTTATTGCATTTTGGGGATTTCATTAAATTGTTTCCTCAAATAAAAACTTACAATCGTTTTTTTTTAATTTTAGCACAAAAAATAATTCATTGTGCTAGATCAACTAATGAGCAGATTTCCCTCCAGTCAGATTTAACCTTGGGAAAGTTACAATACTCACTATTTTGATTGACAATGCAAACAATTTTGAGATGTTGTAATTACAGCGGACATGAGCTCAGTACGGCGAGTGAGTTATTTGTTTCATGCAAATCAAATCCCACAGTGTCATCATATGCTCATGTACATTAAACAAAAGACTAGTTGCATCCTTTGAAGACTATTCTAGAGAGAAAGTTAATTGTTAAAACTAATAGTTATGAACAAGACAGCTACATAACAGATACCTGCTAGCCAGATCTCTATTTAAAATGGTTTATGTTTCACAAAACTAGTTATTTCCTCAAATACACATTTGTTATTGTTAACAACATACACATATCTGCTGAAATTATTCATTATAACTCATCAACCAACAAACTTGCCACTCTCCTCCTAGGTCACGTTTTATGACATGCATAGCTGTGTGAAATGGCCATATTTTTTTCCTCCACATTAAAGGAGTCTGCGAGGATTTACAAAACTGACTTATTTATACTGATGTTGCAAAAAATATTAACATGCAAAGATTCTGATTTTACCTGCAGAAATACATGATTGAGAGATTTGTTCACTGCACATCTTTTTTTCATCTTCACTTGCACAAAATTTGAGATAAGATCAATGCCTAGAAAATAAAGCAAATATACCAAAATGTTAACAAAATTAGAAAGGTACAAGAAAAATCATGAAGATTACAAGACTAAAGTCATTGGGACACTTTTGAAACAAATTGAGCATCTTTATGTGTGTGCGTATCTCGCAGTTTGTCCAAAGTATGCAGCAGAGATTTGATTGGCTGATCTAATCATGTGATCATGACCAGATCATCAGTGGAGTGTAAGTGGTCGAAATTTAACAACATAGGGGTTCTATTTCTTATCTCTGGACTTTATTGCTTTTCACACATTCTCTACATGATTGCTGGGAAAAGATGATCAGGTCGATGAGGGCTGTGGGAAAAGAGATAAGCGGGCTGAAGGGATGAAGAGATAGATTTTGAAAGGAAAGAAATTGGGAAGCTTGTGGGAAGAGATGGGTGGATTGGAAGGCAGTTAGGGATGTGCAATGGGGATATGAGTGGTAATGAAAGGGCTTGTTAAAAACAATAAACTTTCATATCATTAATCTGGACAACGCAAAGCACCACAGATAGTATACAGAACTTTGATAGAGAAAGACTAAGAAGCTCTTGAAGCTAGCAAACACTCTTAAGTGACAATAGCAGCTACAGGCCAGCAATTGTGAATGAAAATGAGGAAAAGGTACTAGCTGGAAACAAATCTGCTAATGTTCTAGTCAAAAATCACTAGTACAGACAAATATTTACACAGCCATAAGAAGGTATATTAAGAGAGAAATAAGCCACATGGAGCACTCAATGCAAGTAACAACTCATGATAAATATCACAAGACAGAATTAGAATCAACCATTTGTAAACTCAAGAAGAGAAAAGCCTCACGAAAGGGCAGCATCACTAATGAAATGCTCTCTAACATGGGAGAAATTATGAAGAACAAACTGTTACACACCTTTATCACAAACTGGAAACAAGGAACACATTCCTTATGTTTTTCAAATTTCACACATAGAAAGTAGAAAGAAAGTGTGAAATTGAGTTTCCAAAATGACTATTTAGCGAGGGATGCAAACAAATCTCTCAATATTTTATCGCAATAGACATGAGCTCAGTACGGCGAGTGAGTTATTTGTTTCATACAAATCAAATCCCACATTGTCATCATTTGTTCATGTAGCCTCAATTCATTTCTTTTTAAATGTGCAAAGCTATTCTTAAAAATGAATATCAATTTCCAATCTAATAATTCTGGACAATACAGCTGAACAGATATTCTCTAACGAGATCCACATTTGACTTATTATTCATGTTTAGTAAGACTAAATATTTCCTCAAATATAGTCTGATCATTGTTATCAAAATCTAAAAATATTTGAATTAATCACAAAATAACTATAAACATTCAAAGCAGTTTTATCACATGAATAGGCATGACAAAATTATAATATTTTCTCTCTCCGACAAGGGACCCTCATAAAGTTGCAGGTCGGAATCGCTACCCCACAGCTTTTGTCTCAGCTCCACACCATCTGCCTAGGTATGGCATCTCATTTCACTATAAAGTGGGCATTCTTGTAGAATGTGGTGATGTTGTATTACAGTGGACATGAGAGCTCAGTACGGCGAGTGAGTTATTTGTTTCATACAAATCAAATCCCACAATGTCATCATTAGCTCAATTACTTACACCTTCTTTAAAAATGCTTCCTAACTTGCTTTCAAATGCAAACAGGCAGAAAATGTGTAGGAAAAAGAAACTTTATGTATGCAAATATGATTTCAGTTTACATTATCAACTATTCTATCTTTTTTCACAAATCTACTAAGAGCCAATAATGAAAGTGTGAAGAAGACAAATATCTTCAGATAGAAAGTGTACACTGAAATTTGTTAAGACCATCTTATTTTCGTATGGTGGCAATTTTGTATTACAGTGGACAATAACTTATTATAGCGAGTAATTTTTTCATGTCAATCAATCCCACAATGTCATCATTAGCTCTGCAGCTTCCAAAAAACGATTTTCAAAACTGATAATTCTGGACAACATCGCCGCACATATATTCTCTAACCAGATCCTTATTGCATTTTGGGGATTTCATTAAATTGTTTCCTCAAATAAAAACTTACAATCGTTTTTTTTTAATTTTAGCACAAAAAATAATTCATTGTGCTAGATCAACTAATGAGCAGATTTCCCTCCAGTCAGATTTAACCTTGGGAAAGTTACAATACTCACTATTTTGATTGACAATGCAAACAATTTTGAGATGTTGTAATTACAGCGGACATGAGCTCAGTACGGCGAGTGAGTTATTTGTTTCATGCAAATCAAATCCCACAGTGTCATCATATGCTCATGTACATTAAACAAAAGACTAGTTGCATCCTTTGAAGACTATTCTAGAGAGAAAGTTAATTGTTAAAACTAATAGTTATGAACAAGACAGCTACATAACAGATACCTGCTAGCCAGATCTCTATTTAAAATGGTTTATGTTTCACAAAACTAGTTATTTCCTCAAATACACATTTGTTATTGTTAACAACATACACATATCTGCTGAAATTATTCATTATAACTCATCAACCAACAAACTTGCCACTCTCCTCCTAGGTCACGTTTTATGACATGCATAGCTGTGTGAAATGGCCATATTTTTTTCCTCCACATTAAAGGAGTCTGCGAGGATTTACAAAACTGACTTATTTATACTGATGTTGCAAAAAATATTAACATGCAAAGATTCTGATTTTACCTGCAGAAATACATGATTGAGAGATTTGTTCACTGCACATCTTTTTTTCATCTTCACTTGCACAAAATTTGAGATAAGATCAATGCCTAGAAAATAAAGCAAATATACCAAAATGTTAACAAAATTAGAAAGGTACAAGAAAAATCATGAAGATTACAAGACTAAAGTCATTGGGACACTTTTGAAACAAATTGAGCATCTTTATGTGTGTGCGTATCTCGCAGTTTGTCCAAAGTATGCAGCAGAGATTTGATTGGCTGATCTAATCATGTGATCATGACCAGATCATCAGTGGAGTGTAAGTGGTCGAAATTTAACAACATAGGGGTTCTATTTCTTATCTCTGGACTTTATTGCTTTTCACACATTCTCTACATGATTGCTGGGAAAAGATGATCAGGTCGATGAGGGCTGTGGGAAAAGAGATAAGCGGGCTGAAGGGATGAAGAGATAGATTTTGAAAGGAAAGAAATTGGGAAGCTTGTGGGAAGAGATGGGTGGATTGGAAGGCAGTTAGGGATGTGCAATGGGGATATGAGTGGTAATGAAAGGGCTTGTTAAAAACAATAAACTTTCATATCATTAATCTGGACAACGCAAAGCACCACAGATAGTATACAGAACTTTGATAGAGAAAGACTAAGAAGCTCTTGAAGCTAGCAAACACTCTTAAGTGACAATAGCAGCTACAGGCCAGCAATTGTGAATGAAAATGAGGAAAAGGTACTAGCTGGAAACAAATCTGCTAATGTTCTAGTCAAAAATCACTAGTACAGACAAATATTTACACAGCCATAAGAAGGTATATTAAGAGAGAAATAAGCCACATGGAGCACTCAATGCAAGTAACAACTCATGATAAATATCACAAGACAGAATTAGAATCAACCATTTGTAAACTCAAGAAGAGAAAAGCCTCACGAAAGGGCAGCATCACTAATGAAATGCTCTCTAACATGGGAGAAATTATGAAGAACAAACTGTTACACACCTTTATCACAAACTGGAAACAAGGAACACATTCCTTATGTTTTTCAAATTTCACACATAGAAAGTAGAAAGAAAGTGTGAAATTGAGTTTCCAAAATGACTATTTAGCGAGGGATGCAAACAAATCTCTCAATATTTTATCGCAATAGACATGAGCTCAGTACGGCGAGTGAGTTATTTGTTTCATACAAATCAAATCCCACATTGTCATCATTTGTTCATGTAGCCTCAATTCATTTCTTTTTAAATGTGCAAAGCTATTCTTAAAAATGAATATCAATTTCCAATCTAATAATTCTGGACAATACAGCTGAACAGATATTCTCTAACGAGATCCACATTTGACTTATTATTCATGTTTAGTAAGACTAAATATTTCCTCAAATATAGTCTGATCATTGTTATCAAAATCTAAAAATATTTGAATTAATCACAAAATAACTATAAACATTCAAAGCAGTTTTATCACATGAATAGGCATGACAAAATTATAATATTTTCTCTCTCCGACAAGGGACCCTCATAAAGTTGCAGGTCGGAATCGCTACCCCACAGCTTTTGTCTCAGCTCCACACCATCTGCCTAGGTATGGCATCTCATTTCACTATAAAGTGGGCATTCTTGTAGAATGTGGTGATGTTGTATTACAGTGGACATGAGAGCTCAGTACGGCGAGTGAGTTATTTGTTTCATACAAATCAAATCCCACAATGTCATCATTAGCTCAATTACTTACACCTTCTTTAAAAATGCTTCCTAACTTGCTTTCAAATGCAAACAGGCAGAAAATGTGTAGGAAAAAGAAACTTTATGTATGCAAATATGATTTCAGTTTACATTATCAACTATTCTATCTTTTTTCACAAATCTACTAAGAGCCAATAATGAAAGTGTGAAGAAGACAAATATCTTCAGATAGAAAGTGTACACTGAAATTTGTTAAGACCATCTTATTTTCGTATGGTGGCAATTTTGTATTACAGTGGACAATAACTTATTATAGCGAGTAATTTTTTCATGTCAATCAATCCCACAATGTCATCATTAGCTCTGCAGCTTCCAAAAAACGATTTTCAAAACTGATAATTCTGGACAACATCGCCGCACATATATTCTCTAACCAGATCCTTATTGCATTTTGGGGATTTCATTAAATTGTTTCCTCAAATAAAAACTTACAATCGTTTTTTTTTAATTTTAGCACAAAAAATAATTCATTGTGCTAGATCAACTAATGAGCAGATTTCCCTCCAGTCAGATTTAACCTTGGGAAAGTTACAATACTCACTATTTTGATTGACAATGCAAACAATTTTGAGATGTTGTAATTACAGCGGACATGAGCTCAGTACGGCGAGTGAGTTATTTGTTTCATGCAAATCAAATCCCACAGTGTCATCATATGCTCATGTACATTAAACAAAAGACTAGTTGCATCCTTTGAAGACTATTCTAGAGAGAAAGTTAATTGTTAAAACTAATAGTTATGAACAAGACAGCTACATAACAGATACCTGCTAGCCAGATCTCTATTTAAAATGGTTTATGTTTCACAAAACTAGTTATTTCCTCAAATACACATTTGTTATTGTTAACAACATACACATATCTGCTGAAATTATTCATTATAACTCATCAACCAACAAACTTGCCACTCTCCTCCTAGGTCACGTTTTATGACATGCATAGCTGTGTGAAATGGCCATATTTTTTTCCTCCACATTAAAGGAGTCTGCGAGGATTTACAAAACTGACTTATTTATACTGATGTTGCAAAAAATATTAACATGCAAAGATTCTGATTTTACCTGCAGAAATACATGATTGAGAGATTTGTTCACTGCACATCTTTTTTTCATCTTCACTTGCAGAAAATTTGAGATAAGATCAATGCCTAGAAAATAAAGCAAATATACCAAAATGTTAACAAAATTAGAAAGGTACAAGAAAAATCATGAAGATTACAAGACTAAAGTCATTGGGACACTTTTGAAACAAATTGAGCATCTTTATGTGTGTGCGTATCTCGCAGTTTGTCCAAAGTATGCAGCAGAGATTTGATTGGCTGATCTAATCATGTGATCATGACCAGATCATCAGTGGAGTGTAAGTGGTCGAAATTTAACAACATAGGGGTTCTATTTCTTATCTCTGGACTTTATTGCTTTTCACACATTCTCTACATGATTGCTGGGAAAAGATGATCAGGTCGATGAGGGCTGTGGGAAAAGAGATAAGCGGGCTGAAGGGATGAAGAGATAGATTTTGAAAGGAAAGAAATTGGGAAGCTTGTGGGAAGAGATGGGTGGATTGGAAGGCAGTTAGGGATGTGCAATGGGGATATGAGTGGTAATGAAAGGGCTTGTTAAAAACAATAAACTTTCATATCATTAATCTGGACAACGCAAAGCACCACAGATAGTATACAGAACTTTGATAGAGAAAGACTAAGAAGCTCTTGAAGCTAGCAAACACTCTTAAGTGACAATAGCAGCTACAGGCCAGCAATTGTGAATGAAAATGAGGAAAAGGTACTAGCTGGAAACAAATCTGCTAATGTTCTAGTCAAAAATCACTAGTACAGACAAATATTTACACAGCCATAAGAAGGTATATTAAGAGAGAAATAAGCCACATGGAGCACTCAATGCAAGTAACAACTCATGATAAATATCACAAGACAGAATTAGAATCAACCATTTGTAAACTCAAGAAGAGAAAAGCCTCACGAAAGGGCAGCATCACTAATGAAATGCTCTCTAACATGGGAGAAATTATGAAGAACAAACTGTTACACACCTTTATCACAAACTGGAAACAAGGAACACATTCCTTATGTTTTTCAAATTTCACACATAGAAAGTAGAAAGAAAGTGTGAAATTGAGTTTCCAAAATGACTATTTAGCGAGGGATGCAAACAAATCTCTCAATATTTTATCGCAATAGACATGAGCTCAGTACGGCGAGTGAGTTATTTGTTTCATACAAATCAAATCCCACATTGTCATCATTTGTTCATGTAGCCTCAATTCATTTCTTTTTAAATGTGCAAAGCTATTCTTAAAAATGAATATCAATTTCCAATCTAATAATTCTGGACAATACAGCTGAACAGATATTCTCTAACGAGATCCACATTTGACTTATTATTCATGTTTAGTAAGACTAAATATTTCCTCAAATATAGTCTGATCATTGTTATCAAAATCTAAAAATATTTGAATTAATCACAAAATAACTATAAACATTCAAAGCAGTTTTATCACATGAATAGGCATGACAAAATTATAATATTTTCTCTCTCCGACAAGGGACCCTCATAAAGTTGCAGGTCGGAATCGCTACCCCACAGCTTTTGTCTCAGCTCCACACCATCTGCCTAGGTATGGCATCTCATTTCACTATAAAGTGGGCATTCTTGTAGAATGTGGTGATGTTGTATTACAGTGGACATGAGAGCTCAGTACGGCGAGTGAGTTATTTGTTTCATACAAATCAAATCCCACAATGTCATCATTAGCTCAATTACTTACACCTTCTTTAAAAATGCTTCCTAACTTGCTTTCAAATGCAAACAGGCAGAAAATGTGTAGGAAAAAGAAACTTTATGTATGCAAATATGATTTCAGTTTACATTATCAACTATTCTATCTTTTTTCACAAATCTACTAAGAGCCAATAATGAAAGTGTGAAGAAGACAAATATCTTCAGATAGAAAGTGTACACTGAAATTTGTTAAGACCATCTTATTTTCGTATGGTGGCAATTTTGTATTACAGTGGACAATAACTTATTATAGCGAGTAATTTTTTCATGTCAATCAATCCCACAATGTCATCATTAGCTCTGCAGCTTCCAAAAAACGATTTTCAAAACTGATAATTCTGGACAACATCGCCGCACATATATTCTCTAACCAGATCCTTATTGCATTTTGGGGATTTCATTAAATTGTTTCCTCAAATAAAAACTTACAATCGTTTTTTTTTAATTTTAGCACAAAAAATAATTCATTGTGCTAGATCAACTAATGAGCAGATTTCCCTCCAGTCAGATTTAACCTTGGGAAAGTTACAATACTCACTATTTTGATTGACAATGCAAACAATTTTGAGATGTTGTAATTACAGCGGACATGAGCTCAGTACGGCGAGTGAGTTATTTGTTTCATGCAAATCAAATCCCACAGTGTCATCATATGCTCATGTACATTAAACAAAAGACTAGTTGCATCCTTTGAAGACTATTCTAGAGAGAAAGTTAATTGTTAAAACTAATAGTTATGAACAAGACAGCTACATAACAGATACCTGCTAGCCAGATCTCTATTTAAAATGGTTTATGTTTCACAAAACTAGTTATTTCCTCAAATACACATTTGTTATTGTTAACAACATACACATATCTGCTGAAATTATTCATTATAACTCATCAACCAACAAACTTGCCACTCTCCTCCTAGGTCACGTTTTATGACATGCATAGCTGTGTGAAATGGCCATATTTTTTTCCTCCACATTAAAGGAGTCTGCGAGGATTTACAAAACTGACTTATTTATACTGATGTTGCAAAAAATATTAACATGCAAAGATTCTGATTTTACCTGCAGAAATACATGATTGAGAGATTTGTTCACTGCACATCTTTTTTTCATCTTCACTTGCAGAAAATTTGAGATAAGATCAATGCCTAGAAAATAAAGCAAATATACCAAAATGTTAACAAAATTAGAAAGGTACAAGAAAAATCATGAAGATTACAAGACTAAAGTCATTGGGACACTTTTGAAACAAATTGAGCATCTTTATGTGTGTGCGTATCTCGCAGTTTGTCCAAAGTATGCAGCAGAGATTTGATTGGCTGATCTAATCATGTGATCATGACCAGATCATCAGTGGAGTGTAAGTGGTCGAAATTTAACAACATAGGGGTTCTATTTCTTATCTCTGGACTTTATTGCTTTTCACACATTCTCTACATGATTGCTGGGAAAAGATGATCAGGTCGATGAGGGCTGTGGGAAAAGAGATAAGCGGGCTGAAGGGATGAAGAGATAGATTTTGAAAGGAAAGAAATTGGGAAGCTTGTGGGAAGAGATGGGTGGATTGGAAGGCAGTTAGGGATGTGCAATGGGGATATGAGTGGTAATGAAAGGGCTTGTTAAAAACAATAAACTTTCATATCATTAATCTGGACAACGCAAAGCACCACAGATAGTATACAGAACTTTGATAGAGAAAGACTAAGAAGCTCTTGAAGCTAGCAAACACTCTTAAGTGACAATAGCAGCTACAGGCCAGCAATTGTGAATGAAAATGAGGAAAAGGTACTAGCTGGAAACAAATCTGCTAATGTTCTAGTCAAAAATCACTAGTACAGACAAATATTTACACAGCCATAAGAAGGTATATTAAGAGAGAAATAAGCCACATGGAGCACTCAATGCAAGTAACAACTCATGATAAATATCACAAGACAGAATTAGAATCAACCATTTGTAAACTCAAGAAGAGAAAAGCCTCACGAAAGGGCAGCATCACTAATGAAATGCTCTCTAACATGGGAGAAATTATGAAGAACAAACTGTTACACACCTTTATCACAAACTGGAAACAAGGAACACATTCCTTATGTTTTTCAAATTTCACACATAGAAAGTAGAAAGAAAGTGTGAAATTGAGTTTCCAAAATGACTATTTAGCGAGGGATGCAAACAAATCTCTCAATATTTTATCGCAATAGACATGAGCTCAGTACGGCGAGTGAGTTATTTGTTTCATACAAATCAAATCCCACATTGTCATCATTTGTTCATGTAGCCTCAATTCATTTCTTTTTAAATGTGCAAAGCTATTCTTAAAAATGAATATCAATTTCCAATCTAATAATTCTGGACAATACAGCTGAACAGATATTCTCTAACGAGATCCACATTTGACTTATTATTCATGTTTAGTAAGACTAAATATTTCCTCAAATATAGTCTGATCATTGTTATCAAAATCTAAAAATATTTGAATTAATCACAAAATAACTATAAACATTCAAAGCAGTTTTATCACATGAATAGGCATGACAAAATTATAATATTTTCTCTCTCCGACAAGGGACCCTCATAAAGTTGCAGGTCGGAATCGCTACCCCACAGCTTTTGTCTCAGCTCCACACCATCTGCCTAGGTATGGCATCTCATTTCACTATAAAGTGGGCATTCTTGTAGAATGTGGTGATGTTGTATTACAGTGGACATGAGAGCTCAGTACGGCGAGTGAGTTATTTGTTTCATACAAATCAAATCCCACAATGTCATCATTAGCTCAATTACTTACACCTTCTTTAAAAATGCTTCCTAACTTGCTTTCAAATGCAAACAGGCAGAAAATGTGTAGGAAAAAGAAACTTTATGTATGCAAATATGATTTCAGTTTACATTATCAACTATTCTATCTTTTTTCACAAATCTACTAAGAGCCAATAATGAAAGTGTGAAGAAGACAAATATCTTCAGATAGAAAGTGTACACTGAAATTTGTTAAGACCATCTTATTTTCGTATGGTGGCAATTTTGTATTACAGTGGACAATAACTTATTATAGCGAGTAATTTTTTCATGTCAATCAATCCCACAATGTCATCATTAGCTCTGCAGCTTCCAAAAAACGATTTTCAAAACTGATAATTCTGGACAACATCGCCGCACATATATTCTCTAACCAGATCCTTATTGCATTTTGGGGATTTCATTAAATTGTTTCCTCAAATAAAAACTTACAATCGTTTTTTTTTAATTTTAGCACAAAAAATAATTCATTGTGCTAGATCAACTAATGAGCAGATTTCCCTCCAGTCAGATTTAACCTTGGGAAAGTTACAATACTCACTATTTTGATTGACAATGCAAACAATTTTGAGATGTTGTAATTACAGCGGACATGAGCTCAGTACGGCGAGTGAGTTATTTGTTTCATGCAAATCAAATCCCACAGTGTCATCATATGCTCATGTACATTAAACAAAAGACTAGTTGCATCCTTTGAAGACTATTCTAGAGAGAAAGTTAATTGTTAAAACTAATAGTTATGAACAAGACAGCTACATAACAGATACCTGCTAGCCAGATCTCTATTTAAAATGGTTTATGTTTCACAAAACTAGTTATTTCCTCAAATACACATTTGTTATTGTTAACAACATACACATATCTGCTGAAATTATTCATTATAACTCATCAACCAACAAACTTGCCACTCTCCTCCTAGGTCACGTTTTATGACATGCATAGCTGTGTGAAATGGCCATATTTTTTTCCTCCACATTAAAGGAGTCTGCGAGGATTTACAAAACTGACTTATTTATACTGATGTTGCAAAAAATATTAACATGCAAAGATTCTGATTTTACCTGCAGAAATACATGATTGAGAGATTTGTTCACTGCACATCTTTTTTTCATCTTCACTTGCAGAAAATTTGAGATAAGATCAATGCCTAGAAAATAAAGCAAATATACCAAAATGTTAACAAAATTAGAAAGGTACAAGAAAAATCATGAAGATTACAAGACTAAAGTCATTGGGACACTTTTGAAACAAATTGAGCATCTTTATGTGTGTGCGTATCTCGCAGTTTGTCCAAAGTATGCAGCAGAGATTTGATTGGCTGATCTAATCATGTGATCATGACCAGATCATCAGTGGAGTGTAAGTGGTCGAAATTTAACAACATAGGGGTTCTATTTCTTATCTCTGGACTTTATTGCTTTTCACACATTCTCTACATGATTGCTGGGAAAAGATGATCAGGTCGATGAGGGCTGTGGGAAAAGAGATAAGCGGGCTGAAGGGATGAAGAGATAGATTTTGAAAGGAAAGAAATTGGGAAGCTTGTGGGAAGAGATGGGTGGATTGGAAGGCAGTTAGGGATGTGCAATGGGGATATGAGTGGTAATGAAAGGGCTTGTTAAAAACAATAAACTTTCATATCATTAATCTGGACAACGCAAAGCACCACAGATAGTATACAGAACTTTGATAGAGAAAGACTAAGAAGCTCTTGAAGCTAGCAAACACTCTTAAGTGACAATAGCAGCTACAGGCCAGCAATTGTGAATGAAAATGAGGAAAAGGTACTAGCTGGAAACAAATCTGCTAATGTTCTAGTCAAAAATCACTAGTACAGACAAATATTTACACAGCCATAAGAAGGTATATTAAGAGAGAAATAAGCCACATGGAGCACTCAATGCAAGTAACAACTCATGATAAATATCACAAGACAGAATTAGAATCAACCATTTGTAAACTCAAGAAGAGAAAAGCCTCACGAAAGGGCAGCATCACTAATGAAATGCTCTCTAACATGGGAGAAATTATGAAGAACAAACTGTTACACACCTTTATCACAAACTGGAAACAAGGAACACATTCCTTATGTTTTTCAAATTTCACACATAGAAAGTAGAAAGAAAGTGTGAAATTGAGTTTCCAAAATGACTATTTAGCGAGGGATGCAAACAAATCTCTCAATATTTTATCGCAATAGACATGAGCTCAGTACGGCGAGTGAGTTATTTGTTTCATACAAATCAAATCCCACATTGTCATCATTTGTTCATGTAGCCTCAATTCATTTCTTTTTAAATGTGCAAAGCTATTCTTAAAAATGAATATCAATTTCCAATCTAATAATTCTGGACAATACAGCTGAACAGATATTCTCTAACGAGATCCACATTTGACTTATTATTCATGTTTAGTAAGACTAAATATTTCCTCAAATATAGTCTGATCATTGTTATCAAAATCTAAAAATATTTGAATTAATCACAAAATAACTATAAACATTCAAAGCAGTTTTATCACATGAATAGGCATGACAAAATTATAATATTTTCTCTCTCCGACAAGGGACCCTCATAAAGTTGCAGGTCGGAATCGCTACCCCACAGCTTTTGTCTCAGCTCCACACCATCTGCCTAGGTATGGCATCTCATTTCACTATAAAGTGGGCATTCTTGTAGAATGTGGTGATGTTGTATTACAGTGGACATGAGAGCTCAGTACGGCGAGTGAGTTATTTGTTTCATACAAATCAAATCCCACAATGTCATCATTAGCTCAATTACTTACACCTTCTTTAAAAATGCTTCCTAACTTGCTTTCAAATGCAAACAGGCAGAAAATGTGTAGGAAAAAGAAACTTTATGTATGCAAATATGATTTCAGTTTACATTATCAACTATTCTATCTTTTTTCACAAATCTACTAAGAGCCAATAATGAAAGTGTGAAGAAGACAAATATCTTCAGATAGAAAGTGTACACTGAAATTTGTTAAGACCATCTTATTTTCGTATGTGGCAATTTTGTATTACAGTGGACAATAACTTATTATAGCGAGTAATTTTTTCATGTCAATCAATCCCACAATGTCATCATTAGCTCTGCAGCTTCCAAAAAACGATTTTCAAAACTGATAATTCTGGACAACATCGCCGCACATATATTCTCTAACCAGATCCTTATTGCATTTTGGGGATTTCATTAAATTGTTTCCTCAAATAAAAACTTACAATCGTTTTTTTTTAATTTTAGCACAAAAAATCATTCATTGTGCTAGATCAACTAATGAGCAGATTTCCCTCCAGTCAGATTTAACCTTGGGAAAGTTACAATACTCACTATTTTGATTGACAATGCAAACAATTTTGAGATGTTGTAATTACAGCGGACATGAGCTCAGTACGGCGAGTGAGTTATTTGTTTCATGCAAATCAAATCCCACAGTGTCATCATATGCTCATGTACATTAAACAAAAGACTAGTTGCATCCTTTGAAGACTATTCTAGAGAGAAAGTTAATTGTTAAAACTAATAGTTATGAACAAGACAGCTACATAACAGATACCTGCTAGCCAGATCTCTATTTAAAATGGTTTGTGTTTCACAAAACTAGTTATTTCCTCAAATACACATTTGTTATTGTTAACAACATACACATATCTGCTGAAATTATTCATTATAACTCATCAACCAACAAACTTGTGACTCTCCTCCTAGGTCACGTTTTATGACATGCATAGCTGTGTGAAATGGCCATATTTTTTTCCTCCACATTAAAGGAGTCTGCGAGGATTTACAAAACTGACTTATTTATACTGATGTTGCAAAAAATATTAACATGCAAAGATTCTGATTTTACCTGCAGAAATACATGATTGAGAGATTTGTTCACTGCACATCTTTTTTTCATCTTCACTTGCAGAAAATTTGAGATAAGATCAATGCCTAGAAAATAAAGCAAATATACCAAAATGTTAACAAAATTAGAAAGGTACAAGAAAAATCATGAAGATTACAAGACTAAAGTCATTGGGACACTTTTGAAACAAATTGAGCATCTTTATGTGTGTGCGTATCTCGCAGTTTGTCCAAAGTATGCAGCAGAGATTTGATTGGCTGATCTAATCATGTGATCATGACCAGATCATCAGTGGAGTGTAAGTAGTCGAAATTTAACAACATAGGGGTTCTATTTCTTATCTCTGGACTTTATTGCTTTTCACACATTCTCTACATGATTGCTGGGAAAAGATGATCAGGTCGATGAGGGCTGTGGGAAAAGAGATAAGCGGGCTGAAGGGATGAAGAGATAGATTTTGAAAGGAAAGAAATTGGGAAGCTTGTGGGAAGAGATGGGTGGATTGGAAGGCAGTTAGGGATGTGCAATGGGGATATGAGTGGTAATGAAAGGGCTTGTTAAAAACAATAAACTTTCATATCATTAATCTGGACAACGCAAAGCACCACAGATAGTATACAGAACTTTGATAGAGAAAGACTAAGAAGCTCTTGAAGCTAGCAAACACTCTTAAGTGACAATAGCAGCTACAGGCCAGCAATTGTGAATGAAAATGAGGAAAAGGTACTAGCTGGAAACAAATCTGCTAATGTTCTAGTCAAAAATCACTAGTACAGACAAATATTTACACAGCCATAAGAAGGTATATTAAGAGAGAAATAAGCCACATGGAGCACTCAATGCAAGTAACAACTCATGATAAATATCACAAGACAGAATTAGAATCAACCATTTGTAAACTCAAGAAGAGAAAAGCCTCACGAAAGGGCAGCATCACTAATGAAATGCTCTCTAACATGGGAGAAATTATGAAGAACAAACTGTTACACACCTTTATCACAAACTGGAAACAAGGAACACATTCCTTATGTTTTTCAAATTTCACACATAGAAAGTAGAAAGAAAGTGTGAAATTGAGTTTCCAAAATGACTATTTAGCGAGGGATGCAAACAAATCTCTCAATATTTTATCGCAATAGACATGAGCTCAGTACGGCGAGTGAGTTATTTGTTTCATACAAATCAAATCCCACATTGTCATCATTTGTTCATGTAGCCTCAATTCATTTCTTTTTAAATGTGCAAAGCTATTCTTAAAAATGAATATCAATTTCCAATCTAATAATTCTGGACAATACAGCTGAACAGATATTCTCTAACGAGATCCACATTTGACTTATTATTCATGTTTAGTAAGACTAAATATTTCCTCAAATATAGTCTGATCATTGTTATCAAAATCTAAAAATATTTGAATTAATCACAAAATAACTATAAACATTCAAAGCAGTTTTATCACATGAATAGGCATGACAAAATTATAATATTTTTTCCTCTCCGACAAGGGACCCTCATAAAGTTGCAGGTCGGAATCGCTACCCCACAGCTTTTGTCTCAGCTCCACACCATCTGCCTAGGTATGGCATCTCATTTCACTATAAAGTGGGCATTCTTGTAGAATGTGGTGATGTTGTATTACAGTGGACATGAGAGCTCAGTACGGCGAGTGAGTTATTTGTTTCATACAAATCAAATCCCACAATGTCATCATTAGCTCAATTACTTACACCTTCTTTAAAAATGCTTCCTAACTTGCTTTCAAATGCAAACAGGCAGAAAATGTGTAGGAAAAAGAAACTTTATGTATGCAAATATGATTTCAGTTTACATTATCAACTATTCTATCTTTTTTCACAAATCTACTAAGAGCCAATAATGAAAGTGTGAAGAAGACAAATATCTTCAGATAGAAAGTGTACACTGAAATTTGTTAAGACCATCTTATTTTCGTATGGTGGCAATTTTGTATTACAGTGGACAATAACTTATTATAGCGAGTAATTTTTTCATGTCAATCAATCCCACAATGTCATCATTAGCTCTGCAGCTTCCAAAAAACGATTTTCAAAACTGACAATTCTGGACAACATCGCCGCATCACATATATTCTCTAACCAGATCCTTATTGCATTTTGGGGATTTCATTAAATTGTTTCCTCAAATAAAAACTTACAATCGTTTTTTTTTAATTTTAGCACAAAAAATCATTCATTGTGCTAGATCAACTAATGAGCAGATTTCCCTCCAGTCAGATTTAACCTTGGGAAAGTTACAATACTCACTATTTTGATTGACAATGCAAACAATTTTGAGATGTTGTAATTACAGCGGACATGAGCTCAGTACGGCGAGTGAGTTATTTGTTTCATGCAAATCAAATCCCACAGTGTCATCATATGCTCATGTACATTAAACAAAAGACTAGTTGCATCCTTTGAAGACTATTCTAGAGAGAAAGTTAATTGTTAAAACTAATAGTTATGAACAAGACAGCTACATAACAGATACCTGCTAGCCAGATCTCTATTTAAAATGGTTTGTGTTTCACAAAACTAGTTATTTCCTCAAATACACATTTGTTATTGTTAACATACACATATCTGCTGAAATTATTCATTATAACTCATCAACCAACAAACTTGTGACTCTCCTCCTAGGTCACGTTTTATGACATGCATAGCTGTGTGAAATGGCCATATTTTTTTCCTCCACATTAAAGGAGTCTGCGAGGATTTACAAAACTGACTTATTTATACTGATGTTGCAAAAAATATTAACATGCAAAGATTCTGATTTTACCTGCAGAAATACATGATTGAGAGATTTGTTCACTGCACATCTTTTTTTCATCTTCACTTGCAGAAAATTTGAGATAAGATCAATGCCTAGAAAATAAAGCAAATATACCAAAATGTTAACAAAATTAGAAAGGTACAAGAAAAATCATGAAGATTACAAGACTAAAGTCATTGGGACACTTTTGAAACAAATTGAGCATCTTTATGTGTGTGCGTATCTCGCAGTTTGTCCAAAGTATGCAGCAGAGATTTGATTGGCTGATCTAATCATGTGATCATGACCAGATCATCAGTGGAGTGTAAGTGGTCAAAATTTAACAACATAGGGGTTCTATTTCTTATCTCTGGACTTTATTGCTTTTCACACATTCTCTACATGATTGCTGGGAAAAGATGATCAGGTCGATGAGGGCTGTGGGAAAAGAGATAAGCGGGCTGAAGGGATGAAGAGATAGATTTTGAAAGGAAAGAAATTGGGATGCTTGTGGGAAGAGATGGGTGGATTGGAAGGCAGTTAGGGATGTGCAATGGGGATATGAGTGGTAATGAAAGGGCTTGTTAAAAACAATAAACTTTCATATCATTAATCTGGACAACGCAAAGCACCACAGATAGTATACAGAACTTTGATAGAGAAAGACTAAGAAGCTCTTGAAGCTAGCAAACACTCTTAAGTGACAATAGCAGCTACAGGCCAGCAATTGTGAATGAAAATGAGGAAAAGGTACTAGCTGGAAACAAATCTGCTAATGTTCTAGTCAAAAATCACTAGTACAGACAAATATTTACACAGCCCTAAGAAGGTATATTAAGAGAGAAATAAGCCACATGGAGCACTCAATGCAAGTAACAACTCATGATAAATATCACAAGACAGAATTAGAATCAACCATTTGTAAACTCAAGAAGAGAAAAGCCTCACGAAAGGGCAGCATCACTAATGAAATGCTCTCTAACATGGGAGAAATTATGAAGAACAAACTGTTACACACCTTTATCACAAACTGGAAACAAGGAACACATTCCTTATGTTTTTCAAATTTCACACATAGAAAGTAGAAAGAAAGTGTGAAATTGAGTTTCCAAAATGACTATTTAGCGAGGGATGCAAACAAATCTCTCAATATTTTATCGCAATAGACATGAGCTCAGTACGGCGAGTGAGTTATTTGTTTCATACAAATCAAATCCCACATTGTCATCATTTGTTCATGTAGCCTCAATTCATTTCTTTTTAAATGTGCAAAGCTATTCTTAAAAATGAATATCAATTTCCAATCTAATAATTCTGGACAATACAGCTGAACAGATATTCTCTAACGAGATCCACATTTGACTTATTATTCATGTTTAGTAAGACTAAATATTTCCTCAAATATAGTCTGATCATTGTTATCAAAATCTAAAAATATTTGAATTAATCACAAAATAACTATAAACATTCAAAGCAGTTTTATCACATGAATAGGCATGACAAAAGTATAATATTTTTTCCTCTCCGACAAGGGACCCTCATAAAGTTGCAGGTCGGAATCGCTACCCCACAGCTTTTGTCTCAGCTCCACACCATCTGCCTAGGTATGGCATCTCATTTCACTATAAAGTGGGCATTCTTGTAGAATGTGGTGATGTTGTATTACAGTGGACATGAGAGCTCAGTACGGCGAGTGAGTTATTTGTTTCATACAAATCAAATCCCACAATGTCATCATTAGCTCAATTACTTACACCTTCTTTAAAAATGCTTCCTAACTTGCTTTCAAATGCAAACAGGCAGAAAATGTGTAGGAAAAAGAAACTTTATGTATGCAAATATGATTTCAGTTTACATTATCAACTATTCTATCTTTTTTCACAAATCTACTAAGAGCCAATAATGAAAGTGTGAAGAAGACAAATATCTTCAGAAAGAAAGTGTACACTGAAATTTGTTAAGACCATCTTATTTTCGTATGGTGGCAATTTTGTATTACAGTGGACAATAACTTATTATAGCGAGTAATTTTTTCATGTCAATCAATCCCACAATGTCATCATTAGCTCTGCAGCTTCCAAAAAACGATTTTCAAACTGATAATTCTGGACAACATCGCCGCATCACATATATTCTCTAACCAGATCCTTATTGCATTTTGGGGATTTCATTAAATTGTTTCCTCAAATAAAAACTTACAATCGTTTTTTTAAATTTTAGCACAAAAAATAATTCATTGTGCTAGATCAACTAATGAGCAGATTTCCCTCCAGTCAGATTTAACCTTGGGAAGGTTACAATACTCACTATTTTGATTGACAATGCAAACAATTTTGAGATGTTGTAATTACAGCGGACATGAGCTCAGTACGGCGAGTGAGTTATTTGTTTCATGCAAATCAAATCCCACAGTGTCATCATATGCTCATGTACATTAAACAAAAGACTAGTTGCATCCTTTGAAGACTATTCTAGAGAGAAAGTCAATTGTTAAAACTAATAGTTATGAACAAGACAGCTACATAACAGATACCTGCTAGCCAGATCTCTATTTAAAATGGTTTATGTTTCACAAAACTAGTTATTTCCTCAAATACACATTTGTTATTGTTAACAACATACACATATCTGCTGAAATTATTCATTATAACTCATCAACCAACAAACTTGCCACTCTCCTCCTAGGTCACGTTTTATGACATGCATAGCTGTGTGAAATGGCCATATTTTTTTCCTCCACATTAAAGGAGTCTGCGAGGATTTACAAAACTGACTTATTTATACTGATGTTGCAAAAAATATTAACATGCAAAGATTCTGATTTTACCTGCAGAAATACATGATTGAGAGATTTGTTCACTGCACATCTTTTTTTCATCTTCACTTGCAGAAAATTTGAGATAAGATCAATGCCTAGAAAATAAAGCAAATATACCAAAATGTTAACAAAATTAGAAAGGTACAAGAAAAATCATGAAGATTACAAGACTAAAGTCATTGGGACACTTTTGAAACAAATTGAGCATCTTTATGTGTGTGCGTATCTCGCAGTTTGTCCAAAGTATGCAGCAGAGATTTGATTGGCTGATCTAATCATGTGATCATGACCAGATCATCAGTGGAGTGTAGGTAGTCGAAATTTAACAACATAGGGGTTCTATTTCTTAGCTCTGGACTTTATTGCTTTTCACACATTCTCTACATGATTGCTGGGAAAAGATGATCAGGTCGATGAGGGCTGTGGGAAAAGAGATAAGCGGGTTGAAGGGATGAAGAGATAGATTTTGAAAGGAAAGAAATTGGGATGCTTGTGGGAAGAGATGGGTGGATTGGAAGGCAGTTAGGGATGTGCAATGGGGATATGAGTGGTAATGAAAGGGCTTGTTAAAAACAATAAACTTTCATATCATTAATCTGGACAACGCAAAGCACCACAGATAGTATACAGAACTTTGATAGAGAAAGACTAAGAAGCTCTTGAAGCTAGCAAACACTCTTAAGTGACAATAGCAGCTACAGGCCAGCAATTGTGAATGAAAATGAGGAAAAGGTACTAGCTGGAAACAAATCTGCTAATGTTCTAGTCAAAAATCACTAGTACAGACAAATATTTACACAGCCCTAAGAAGGTATATTAAGAGAGAAATAAGCCACATGGAGCACTCAATGCAAGTAACAACTCATGATAAATATCACAAGACAGAATTAGAATCAACCATTTGTAAACTCAAGAAGAGAAAAGCCTCACGAAAGGGCAGCATCACTAATGAAATGCTCTCTAACATGGGAGAAATTATGAAGAACAAACTGTTACACACCTTTATCACAAACTGGAAACAAGGAACACATTCCTTATGTTTTTCAAATTTCACACATAGAAAGTAGAAAGAAAGTGTGAAATTGAGTTTCCAAAATGACTATTTAGCGAGGGATGCAAACAAATCTCTCAATATTTTATCGCAATAGACATGAGCTCAGTACGGCGAGTGAGTTATTTGTTTCATACAAATCAAATCCCACATTGTCATCATTTGTTCATGTAGCCTCAATTCATTTCTTTTTAAATGTGCAAAGCTATTCTTAAAAATGAATATCAATTTCCAATCTAATAATTCTGGACAATACAGCTGAACAGATATTCTCTAACGAGATCCACATTTGACTTATTATTCATGTTTAGTAAGACTAAATATTTCCTCAAATATAGTCTGATCATTGTTATCAAAATCTAAAAATATTTGAATTAATCACAAAATAACTATAAACATTCAAAGCAGTTTTATCACATGAATAGGCATGACAAAAGTATAATATTTTTTCCTCTCCGACAAGGGACCCTCATAAAGTTGCAGGTCGGAATCGCTACCCCACAGCTTTTGTCTCAGCTCCACACCATCTGCCTAGGTATGGCATCTCATTTCACTATAAAGTGGGCATTCTTGTAGAATGTGGTGATGTTGTATTACAGTGGACATGAGAGCTCAGTACGGCGAGTGAGTTATTTGTTTCATACAAATCAAATCCCACAATGTCATCATTAGCTCAATTACTTACACCTTCTTTAAAAATGCTTCCTAACTTGCTTTCAAATGCAAACAGGCAGAAAATGTGTAGGAAAAAGAAACTTTATGTATGCAAATATGATTTCAGTTTACATTATCAACTATTCTATCTTTTTTCACAAATCTACTAAGAGCCAATAATGAAAGTGTGAAGAAGACAAATATCTTCAGAAAGAAAGTGTACACTGAAATTTGTTAAGACCATCTTATTTTCGTATGGTGGCAATTTTGTATTACAGTGGACAATAACTTATTATAGCGAGTAATTTTTTCATGTCAATCAATCCCACAATGTCATCATTAGCTCTGCAGCTTCCAAAAAACGATTTTCAAACTGATAATTCTGGACAACATCGCCGCATCACATATATTCTCTAACCAGATCCTTATTGCATTTTGGGGATTTCATTAAATTGTTTCCTCAAATAAAAACTTACAATCGTTTTTTTAAATTTTAGCACAAAAAATAATTCATTGTGCTAGATCAACTAATGAGCAGATTTCCCTCCAGTCAGATTTAACCTTGGGAAGGTTACAATACTCACTATTTTGATTGACAATGCAAACAATTTTGAGATGTTGTAATTACAGCGGACATGAGCTCAGTACGGCGAGTGAGTTATTTGTTTCATGCAAATCAAATCCCACAGTGTCATCATATGCTCATGTACATTAAACAAAAGACTAGTTGCATCCTTTGAAGACTATTCTAGAGAGAAAGTCAATTGTTAAAACTAATAGTTATGAACAAGACAGCTACATAACAGATACCTGCTAGCCAGATCTCTATTTAAAATGGTTTATGTTTCACAAAACTAGTTATTTCCTCAAATACACATTTGTTATTGTTAACAACATACACATATCTGCTGAAATTATTCATTATAACTCATCAACCAACAAACTTGCCACTCTCCTCCTAGGTCCCGTTTTATGACATGCATAGCTGTGTGAAATGGCCATATTTTTTTCCTCCACATTAAAGGAGTCTGCGAGGATTTACAAAACTGACTTATTTATACTGATGTTGCAAAAAATATTAACATGCAAAGATTCTGATTTTACCTGCAGAAATACATGATTGAGAGATTTGTTCACTGCACATCTTTTTTTCATCTTCACTTGCAGAAAATTTGAGATAAGATCAATGCCTAGAAAATAAAGCAAATATACCAAAATGTTAACAAAATTAGAAAGGTACAAGAAAAATCATGAAGATTACAAGACTAAAGTCATTGGGACACTTTTGAAACAAATTGAGCATCTTTATGTGTGTGCGTATCTCGCAGTTTGTCCAAAGTATGCAGCAGAGATTTGATTGGCTGATCTAATCATGTGATCATGACCAGATCATCAGTGGAGTGTAGGTAGTCGAAATTTAACAACATAGGGGTTCTATTTCTTATCTCTGGACTTTATTGCTTTTCACACATTCTCTACATGATTGCTGGGAAAAGATGATCAGGTCGATGAGGGCTGTGGGAAAAGAGATAAGCGGGCTGAAGGGATGAAGAGATAGATTTTGAAAGGAAAGAAATGGGGAAGCTTGTGGGAAGAGATGGGTGGATTGGAAGGCAGTTAGGGATGTGCAATGGGGATATGAGTGGTAATGAAAGGGCTTGTTAAAAACAATAAACTTTCATATCATTAATCTGGACAACGCAAAGCACCACAGATAGTATACAGAACTTTGATAGAGAAAGACTAAGAAGCTCTTGAAGCTAGCAAACACTCTTAAGTGACAATAGCAGCTACAGGCCAGCAATTGTGAATGAAAATGAGGAAAAGGTACTAGCTGGAAACAAATCTGCTAATGTTCTATTCAAAAATCACTAGTACAGACAAATATTTACACAGGCATAAGAAGGTATATTAAGAGAGAAAAAGCCACATGGAGCACTCAATGCAAGTAACAACTCATGATAAATATCACAAGACAGAATTAGAATCAACCATTTGTAAACTCAAGAAGAGAAAAGCCTCACGAAAGGGCAGCATCACTAATGAAATGCTCTCTAACATGGGAGAAATTATGAAGAACAAACTGTTACACACCTTTATCACAAACTGGAAACAAGGAACACATTCCTTATGTTTTTCAAATTTCACACATAGAAAGTAGAAAGAAAGTGTGAAATTGAGTTTCCAAAATGACTATTTAGCGAGGGATGCAAACAAATCTCTCAATATTTTATCGCAATACACATGAGCTCAGTACGGCGAGTGAGTTATTTGTTTCATACAAATCAAATCCCACATTGTCATCATTTGTTCATGTAGCCTCAATTCATTTCTTTTTAAATGTGCAAAGCTATTCATAAAAATGAATATCAATTTCCAATCTAATAATTCTGGACAATACAGCTGAACAGATATTCTCTAACGAGATCCACATTTGACTTATTATTCATGTTTAGTAAGACTAAATATTTCCTCAAATATAGTCTGATCATTGTTATCAAAATCTAAAAATATTTGAATTAATCACAAAATAACTATAAACATTCAAAGCAGTTTTATCACATGAATAGGCATGACAAAATTATAATATTTTTTCCTCTCCGACAAGGGACCCTCATAAAGTTGCAGGTCGGAATCGCTACCCCACAGCTTTTGTCTCAGCTCCACACCATCTGCCTAGGTATGGCATCTCATTTCACTATAAAGTGGGCATTCTTGTAGAATGTGGTGATGTTGTATTACAGTGGACATGAGAGCTCAGTACGGCGAGTGAGTTATTTGTTTCATACAAATCAAATCCCACAATGTCATCATTAGCTCAATTACTTACACCTTCTTTAAAAATGCTTCCTAACTTGCTTTCAAATGCAAACAGGCAGAAAATGTGTAGGAAAAAGAAACTTTATGTATGCAAATATGATTTCAGTTTACATTATCAACTATTCTATCTTTTTTCACAAATCTACTAAGAGCCAATAATGAAAGTGTGAAGAAGACAAATATCTTCAGAAAGAAAGTGTACACTGAAATTTATTAAGACCATCTTATTTTCGTATGGTGGCAATTTTGTATTACAGTGGACAATAACGTATTATAGCGAGTAATTTTTTCATGTCAATCAATCCCACAATGTCATCATTAGCTCTGCAGCTTCCAAAAAACGATTTTCAAACTGATAATTCTGGACAACATCGCCGCATCACATATATTCTCTAACCAGATCCATATTGCATTTTGGGGATTTCATTAAATTGTTTCCTCAAATAAAAACTTACAATCGTTTTTTTAAATTTTAGCACAAAAAATAATTCATTGTGCTAGATCAACTAATGAGCAGATTTCCCTCCAGTCAGATTTAACCTTGGGAAGGTTACAATACTCACTATTTTGATTGACAATGCAAACAATTTTGAGATGTTGTAATTACAGCGGACATGAGCTCAGTACGGCGAGTGAGTTATTTGTTTCATGCAAATCAAATCCCACAGTGTCATCATATGCTCATGTACATTAAACAAAAGACTAGTTGCATCCTTTGAAGACTATTCTAGAGAGAAAGTCAATTGTTAAAACTAATAGTTATGAACAAGACAGCTACATAACAGATACCTGCTAGCCAGATCTCTATTTAAAATGGTTTATGTTTCACAAAACTAGTTATTTCCTCAAATACACATTTGTTATTGTTAACAACATACACATATCTGCTGAAATTATTCATTATAACTCATCAACCAACAAACTTGCCACTCTCCTCCTAGGTCACGTTTTATGACATGCATAGCTGTGTGAAATGGCCATATTTTTTTCCTCCACATTAAAGGAGTCTGCGGGAATTTACAAAACTGACTTATTTATACTGATGTTGCAAAAAATATTAACATGCAAAGATTCTGATTTTACCTGCAGAAATACATGATTGAGAGATTTGTTCACTGCACATCTTTTTTTCATCTTCACTTGCAGAAAATTTGAGATAAGATCAATGCCTAGAAAATAAAGCAAATATACCAAAATGTTAACAAAATTAGAAAGGTACAAGAAAAATCATGAAGATTACAAGACTAAAGTCATTGGGACACTTTTGAAACAAATTGAGCATCTTTATGTGTGTGCGTATCTCGCAGTTTGTCCAAAGTATGCAGCAGAGATTTGATTGGCTGATCTAATCATGTGATCATGACCAGATCATCAGTGGAGTGTAAGTGGTCAAAATTTAACAACATAGGGGTTCTATTTCTTATCTCTGGACTTTATTGCTTTTCACACATTCTCTACATGATTGCTGGGAAAAGATGATCAGGTCGATGAGGGCTGTGGGAAAAGAGATAAGCGGGCTGAAGGGATGAAGAGATAGATTTTGAAAGGAAAGAAATGGGGAAGCTTGTGGGAAGAGATGGGTGGATTGGAAGGCAGTTAGGGATGTGCAATGGGGATATGAGTGGTAATGAAAGGGCTTGTTAAAAACAATAAACTTTCATATCATTAATCTGGACAACGCAAAGCACCACAGATAGTATACAGAACTTTGATAGAGAAAGACTAAGAAGCTCTTGAAGCTAGCAAACACTCTTAAGTGACAATAGCAGCTACAGGCCAGCAATTGTGAATGAAAATGAGGAAAAGGTACTAGCTGGAAACAAATCTGCTAATGTTCTATTCAAAAATCACTAGTACAGACAAATATTTACACAGGCATAAGAAGGTATATTAAGAGAGAAAAAGCCACATGGAGCACTCAATGCAAGTAACAACTCATGATAAATATCACAAGACAGAATTAGAATCAACCATTTGTAAACTCAAGAAGAGAAAAGCCTCACGAAAGGGCAGCATCACTAATGAAATGCTCTCTAACATGGGAGAAATTATGAAGAACAAACTGTTACACACCTTTATCACAAACTGGAAACAAGGAACACATTCCTTATGTTTTTCAAATTTCACACATAGAAAGTAGAAAGAAAGTGTGAAATTGAGTTTCCAAAATGACTATTTAGCGAGGGATGCAAACAAATCTCTCAATATTTTATCGCAATAGACATGAGCTCAGTACGGCGAGTGAGTTATTTGTTTCATACAAATCAAATCCCACATTGTCATCATTTGTTCATGTAGCCTCAATTCATTTCTTTTTAAATGTGCAAAGCTATTCTTAAAAATGAATATCAATTTCCAATCTAATAATTCTGGACAATACAGCTGAACAGATATTCTCTAACGAGATCCACATTTGACTTATTATTCATGTTTAGTAAGACTAAATATTTCCTCAAATATAGTCTGATCATTGTTATCAAAATCTAAAAATATTTGAATTAATCACAAAATAACTATAAACATTCAAAGCAGTTTTATCACATGAATAGGCATGACAAAATTATAATATTTTTTCCTCTCCGACAAGGGACCCTCATAAAGTTGCAGGTCGGAATCGCTACCCCACAGCTTTTGTCTCAGCTCCACACCATCTGCCTAGGTATGGCATCTCATTTCACTATAAAGTGGGCATTCTTGTAGAATGTGGTGATGTTGTATTACAGTGGACATGAGAGCTCAGTACGGCGAGTGAGTTATTTGTTTCATACAAATCAAATCCCACAATGTCATCATTAGCTCAATTACTTACACCTTCTTTAAAAATGCTTCCTAACTTGCTTTCAAATGCAAACAGGCAGAAAATGTGTAGGAAAAAGAAACTTTATGTATGCAAATATGATTTCAGTTTACATTATCAACTATTCTATCTTTTTTCACAAATCTACTAAGAGCCAATAATGAAAGTGTGAAGAAGACAAATATCTTCAGAAAGAAAGTGTACACTGAAATTTGTTAAGACCATCTTATTTTCGTATGGTGGCAATTTTGTATTACAGTGGACAATAACTTATTATAGCGAGTAATTTTTTCATGTCAATCAATCCCACAATGTCATCATTAGCTCTGCAGCTTCCAAAAAACGATTTTCAAACTGATAATTCTGGACAACATCGCCGCATCACATATATTCTCTAACCAGATCCTTATTGCATTTTGGGGATTTCATTAAATTGTTTCCTCAAATAAAAACTTACAATCGTTTTTTTAAATTTTAGCACAAAAAATAATTCATTGTGCTAGATCAACTAATGAGCAGATTTCCCTCCAGTCAGATTTAACCTTGGGAAGGTTACAATACTCACTATTTTGATTGACAATGCAAACAATTTTGAGATGTTGTAATTACAGCGGACATGAGCTCAGTACGGCGAGTGAGTTATTTGTTTCATGCAAATCAAATCCCACAGTGTCATCATATGCTCATGTACATTAAACAAAAGACTAGTTGCATCCTTTAAAGACTATTCTAGAGAGAAAGTTAATTGTTAAAACTAATAGTTATGAACAAGACAGCTACATAACAGATACCTGCTAGCCAGATCTCTATTTAAAATGGTTTATGTTTCACAAAACTAGTTATTTCCTCAAATACACATTTGTTATTGTTAACAACATACACATATCTGCTGAAATTATTCATTATAACTCATCAACCAACAAACTTGCCACTCTCCTCCTAGGTCACGTTTTATGACATGCATAGCTGTGTGAAATGGCCATATTTTTTTCCTCCACATTAAAGGAGTCTGCGAGGATTTACAAAACTGACTTATTTATACTGATGTTGCAAAAAATATTAACATGCAAAGATTCTGATTTTACCTGCAGAAATACATGATTGAGAGATTTGTTCACTGCACATCTTTTTTTCATCTTCACTTGCAGAAAATTTGAGATAAGATCAATGCCTAGAAAATAAAGCAAATATACCAAAATGTTAACAAAATTAGAAAGGTACAAGAAAAATCATGAAGATTACAAGACTAAAGTCATTGGGACACTTTTGAAACAAATTGAGCATCTTTATGTGTGTGCGTATCTCGCAGTTTGTCCAAAGTATGCAGCAGAGATTTGATTGGCTGATCTAATCATGTGATCATGACCAGATCATCAGTGGAGTGTAAGTGGTCAAAATTTAACAACATAGGGGTTCTATTTCTTATCTCTGGACTTTATTGCTTTTCACACATTCTCTACATGATTGCTGGGAAAAGATGATCAGGTCGATGAGGGCTGTGGGAAAAGAGATAAGCGGGCTGAAGGGATGAAGAGATAGATTTTGAAAGGAAAGAAATGGGGAAGCTTGTGGGAAGAGATGGGTGGATTGGAAGGCAGTTAGGGATGTGCAATGGGGATATGAGTGGTAATGAAAGGGCTTGTTAAAAACAATAAACTTTCATATCATTAATCTGGACAACGCAAAGCACCACAGATAGTATACAGAACTTTGATAGAGAAAGACTAAGAAGCTCTTGAAGCTAGCAAACACTCTTAAGTGACAATAGCAGCTACAGGCCAGCAATTGTGAATGAAAATGAGGAAAAGGTACTAGCTGGAAACAAATCTGCTAATGTTCTATTCAAAAATCACTAGTACAGACAAATATTTACACAGGCATAAGAAGGTATATTAAGAGAGAAAAAGCCACATGGAGCACTCAATGCAAGTAACAACTCATGATAAATATCACAAGACAGAATTAGAATCAACCATTTGTAAACTCAAGAAGAGAAAAGCCTCACGAAAGGGCAGCATCACTAATGAAATGCTCTCTAACATGGGAGAAATTATGAAGAACAAACTGTTACACACCTTTATCACAAACTGGAAACAAGGAACACATTCCTTATGTTTTTCAAATTTCACACATAGAAAGTAGAAAGAAAGTGTGAAATTGAGTTTCCAAAATGACTATTTAGCGAGGGATGCAAACAAATCTCTCAATATTTTATCGCAATAGACATGAGCTCAGTACGGCGAGTGAGTTATTTGTTTCATACAAATCAAATCCCACATTGTCATCATTTGTTCATGTAGCCTCAATTCATTTCTTTTTAAATGTGCAAAGCTATTCTTAAAAATGAATATCAATTTCCAATCTAATAATTCTGGACAATACAGCTGAACAGATATTCTCTAACGAGATCCACATTTGACTTATTATTCATGTTTAGTAAGACTAAATATTTCCTCAAATATAGTCTGATCATTGTTATCAAAATCTAAAAATATTTGAATTAATCACAAAATAACTATAAACATTCAAAGCAGTTTTATCACATGAATAGGCATGACAAAATTATAATATTTTTTCCTCTCCGACAAGGGACCCTCATAAAGTTGCAGGTCGGAATCGCTACCCCACAGCTTTTGTCTCAGCTCCACACCATCTGCCTAGGTATGGCATCTCATTTCACTATAAAGTGGGCATTCTTGTAGAATGTGGTGATGTTGTATTACAGTGGACATGAGAGCTCAGTACGGCGAGTGAGTTATTTGTTTCATACAAATCAAATCCCACAATGTCATCATTAGCTCAATTACTTACACCTTCTTTAAAAATGCTTCCTAACTTGCTTTCAAATGCAAACAGGCAGAAAATGTGTAGGAAAAAGAAACTTTATGTATGCAAATATGATTTCAGTTTACATTATCAACTATTCTATCTTTTTTCACAAATCTACTAAGAGCCAATAATGAAAGTGTGAAGAAGACAAATATCTTCAGAAAGAAAGTGTACACTGAAATTTGTTAAGACCATCTTATTTTCGTATGGTGGCAATTTTGTATTACAGTGGACAATAACTTATTATAGCGAGTAATTTTTTCATGTCAATCAATCCCACAATGTCATCATTAGCTCTGCAGCTTCCAAAAAACGATTTTCAAACTGATAATTCTGGACAACATCGCCGCATCACATATATTCTCTAACCAGATCCTTATTGCATTTTGGGGATTTCATTAAATTGTTTCCTCAAATAAAAACTTACAATCGTTTTTTTAAATTTTAGCACAAAAAATAATTCATTGTGCTAGATCAACTAATGAGCAGATTTCCCTCCAGTCAGATTTAACCTTGGGAAGGTTACAATACTCACTATTTTGATTGACAATGCAAACAATTTTGAGATGTTGTAATTACAGCGGACATGAGCTCAGTACGGCGAGTGAGTTATTTGTTTCATGCAAATCAAATCCCACAGTGTCATCATATGCTCATGTACATTAAACAAAAGACTAGTTGCATCCTTTAAAGACTATTCTAGAGAGAAAGTTAATTGTTAAAACTAATAGTTATGAACAAGACAGCTACATAACAGATACCTGCTAGCCAGATCTCTATTTAAAATGGTTTATGTTTCACAAAACTAGTTATTTCCTCAAATACACATTTGTTATTGTTAACAACATACACATATCTGCTGAAATTATTCATTATAACTCATCAACCAACAAACTTGCCACTCTCCTCCTAGGTCACGTTTTATGACATGCATAGCTGTGTGAAATGGCCATATTTTTTTCCTCCACATTAAAGGAGTCTGCGAGGATTTACAAAACTGACTTATTTATACTGATGTTGCAAAAAATATTAACATGCAAAGATTCTGATTTTACCTGCAGAAATACATGATTGAGAGATTTGTTCACTGCACATCTTTTTTTCATCTTCACTTGCAGAAAATTTGAGATAAGATCAATGCCTAGAAAATAAAGCAAATATACCAAAATGTTAACAAAATTAGAAAGGTACAAGAAAAATCATGAAGATTACAAGACTAAAGTCATTGGGACACTTTTGAAACAAATTGAGCATCTTTATGTGTGTGCGTATCTCGCAGTTTGTCCAAAGTATGCAGCAGAGATTTGATTGGCTGATCTAATCATGTGATCATGACCAGATCATCAGTGGAGTGTAAGTGGTCAAAATTTAACAACATAGGGGTTCTATTTCTTATCTCTGGACTTTATTGCTTTTCACACATTCTCTACATGATTGCTGGGAAAAGATGATCAGGTCGATGAGGGCTGTGGGAAAAGAGATAAGCGGGCTGAAGGGATGAAGAGATAGATTTTGAAAGGAAAGAAATGGGGAAGCTTGTGGGAAGAGATGGGTGGATTGGAAGGCAGTTAGGGATGTGCAATGGGGATATGAGTGGTAATGAAAGGGCTTGTTAAAAACAATAAACTTTCATATCATTAATCTGGACAACGCAAAGCACCACAGATAGTATACAGAACTTTGACAGAGAAAGACTAAGAAGCTCTTGAAGCTAGCAAACACTCTTAAGTGACAATAGCAGCTACAGGCCAGCAATTGTGAATGAAAATGAGGAAAAGGTACTAGCTGGAAACAAATCTGCTAATGTTCTATTCAAAAATCACTAGTACAGACAAATATTTACACAGGCATAAGAAGGTATATTAAGAGAGAAAAAGCCACATGGAGCACTCAATGCAAGTAACAACTCATGATAAATATCACAAGACAGAATTAGAATCAACCATTTGTAAACTCAAGAAGAGAAAAGCCTCACGAAAGGGCAGCATCACTAATGAAATGCTCTCTAACATGGGAGAAATTATGAAGAACAAACTGTTACACACCTTTATCACAAACTGGAAACAAGGAACACATTCCTTATGTTTTTCAAATTTCACACATAGAAAGTAGAAAGAAAGTGTGAAATTGAGTTTCCAAAATGACTATTTAGCGAGGGATGCAAACAAATCTCTCAATATTTTATCACAATAGACATGAGCTCAGTACGGCGAGTGAGTTATTTGTTTCATACAAATCAAATCCCACATTGTCATCATTTGTTCATGTAGCCTCAATTCATTTCTTTTTAAATGTGCAAAGCTATTCTTAAAAATGAATATCAATTTCCAATCTAATAATTCTGGACAATACAGCTGAACAGATATTCTCTAACGAGATCCACATTTGACTTATTATTCATGTTTAGTAAGACTAAATATTTCCTCAAATATAGTCTGATCATTGTTATCAAAATCTAAAAATATTTGAATTAATCACAAAATAACTATAAACATTCAAAGCAGTTTTATCACATGAATAGGCATGACAAAATTATAATATTTTTTCCTCTCCGACAAGGGACCCTCATAAAGTTGCAGGTCGGAATCGCTACCCCACAGCTTTTGTCTCAGCTCCACACCATCTGCCTAGGTATGGCATCTCATTTCACTATAAAGTGGGCATTCTTGTAGAATGTGGTGATGTTGTATTACAGTGGACATGAGAGCTCAGTACGGCGAGTGAGTTATTTGTTTCATACAAATCAAATCCCACAATGTCATCATTAGCTCAATTACTTACACCTTCTTTAAAAATGCTTCTTAACTTGCTTTCAAATGCAAACAGGCAGAAAATGTGTAGGAAAAAGAAACTTTATGTATGCAAATATGATTTCAGTTTACATTATCAACTATTCTATCTTTTTTCACAAATCTACTAAGAGCCAATAATGAAAGTGTGAAGAAGACAAATATCTTCAGAAAGAAAGTGTACACTGAAATTTGTTAAGACCATCTTATTTTCGTATGGTGGCAATTTTGTATTACAGTGGACAATAACTTATTATAGCGAGTAATTTTTTCATGTCAATCAATCCCACAATGTCATCATTAGCTCTGCAGCTTCCAAAAAACGATTTTCAAACTGATAATTCTGGACAACATCGCCGCATCACATATATTCTCTAACCAGATCCTTATTGCATTTTGGGGATTTCATTAAATTGTTTCCTCAAATAAAAACTTACAATCGTTTTTTTAAATTTTAGCACAAAAAATAATTCATTGTGCTAGATCAACTAATGAGCAGATTTCCCTCCAGTCAGATTTAACCTTGGGAAGGTTACAATACTCACTATTTTGATTGACAATGCAAACAATTTTGAGATGTTGTAATTACAGCGGACATGAGCTCAGTACGGCGAGTGAGTTATTTGTTTCATGCAAATCAAATCCCACAGTGTCATCATATGCTCATGTACATTAAACAAAAGACTAGTTGCATCCTTTAAAGACTATTCTAGAGAGAAAGTTAATTGTTAAAACTAATAGTTATGAACAAGACAGCTACATAACAGATACCTGCTAGCCAGATCTCTATTTAAAATGGTTTATGTTTCACAAAACTAGTTATTTCCTCAAATACACATTTGTTATTGTTAACAACATACACATATCTGCTGAAATTATTCATTATAACTCATCAACCAACAAACTTGCCACTCTCCTCCTAGGTCACGTTTTATGACATGCATAGCTGTGTGAAATGGCCATATTTTTTTCCTCCACATTAAAGGAGTCTGCGAGGATTTACAAAACTGACTTATTTATACTGATGTTGCAAAAAATATTAACATGCAAAGATTCTGATTTTACCTGCAGAAATACATGATTGAGAGATTTGTTCACTGCACATCTTTTTTTCATCTTCACTTGCAGAAAATTTGAGATAAGATCAATGCCTAGAAAATAAAGCAAATATACCAAAATGTTAACAAAATTAGAAAGGTACAAGAAAAATCATGAAGATTACAAGACTAAAGTCATTGGGACACTTTTGAAACAAATTGAGCATCTTTATGTGTGTGCGTATCTCGCAGTTTGTCCAAAGTATGCAGCAGAGATTTGATTGGCTGATCTAATCATGTGATCATGACCAGATCATCAGTGGAGTGTAAGTGGTCAAAATTTAACAACATAGGGGTTCTATTTCTTATCTCTGGACTTTATTGCTTTTCACACATTCTCTACATGATTGCTGGGAAAAGATGATCAGGTCGATGAGGGCTGTGGGAAAAGAGATAAGCGGGCTGAAGGGATGAAGAGATAGATTTTGAAAGGAAAGAAATGGGGAAGCTTGTGGGAAGAGATGGGTGGATTGGAAGGCAGTTAGGGATGTGCAATGGGGATATGAGTGGTAATGAAAGGGCTTGTTAAAAACAATAAACTTTCATATCATTAATCTGGACAACGCAAAGCACCACAGATAGTATACAGAACTTTGACAGAGAAAGACTAAGAAGCTCTTGAAGCTAGCAAACACTCTTAAGTGACAATAGCAGCTACAGGCCAGCAATTGTGAATGAAAATGAGGAAAAGGTACTAGCTGGAAACAAATCTGCTAATGTTCTATTCAAAAATCACTAGTACAGACAAATATTTACACAGGCATAAGAAGGTATATTAAGAGAGAAAAAGCCACATGGAGCACTCAATGCAAGTAACAACTCATGATAAATATCACAAGACAGAATTAGAATCAACCATTTGTAAACTCAAGAAGAGAAAAGCCTCACGAAAGGGCAGCATCACTAATGAAATGCTCTCTAACATGGGAGAAATTATGAAGAACAAACTGTTACACACCTTTATCACAAACTGGAAACAAGGAACACATTCCTTATGTTTTTCAAATTTCACACATAGAAAGTAGAAAGAAAGTGTGAAATTGAGTTTCCAAAATGACTATTTAGCGAGGGATGCAAACAAATCTCTCAATATTTTATCACAATAGACATGAGCTCAGTACGGCGAGTGAGTTATTTGTTTCATACAAATCAAATCCCACATTGTCATCATTTGTTCATGTAGCCTCAATTCATTTCTTTTTAAATGTGCAAAGCTATTCTTAAAAATGAATATCAATTTCCAATCTAATAATTCTGGACAATACAGCTGAACAGATATTCTCTAACGAGATCCACATTTGACTTATTATTCATGTTTAGTAAGACTAAATATTTCCTCAAATATAGTCTGATCATTGTTATCAAAATCTAAAAATATTTGAATTAATCACAAAATAACTATAAACATTCAAAGCAGTTTTATCACATGAATAGGCATGACAAAATAATATTTTTTCCTCTCCGACAAGGGACCCTCATAAAGTTGCAGGTCGGAATCGCTACCCCACAGCTTTTGTCTCAGCTCCACACCATCTGCCTAGGTATGGCATCTCATTTCACTATAAAGTGGGCATTCTTGTAGAATGTGGTGATGTTGTATTACAGTGGACATGAGAGCTCAGTACGGCGAGTGAGTTATTTGTTTCATACAAATCAAATCCCACAATGTCATCATTAGCTCAATTACTTACACCTTCTTTAAAAATGCTTCTTAACTTGCTTTCAAATGCAAACAGGCAGAAAATGTGTAGGAAAAAGAAACTTTATGTATGCAAATATGATTTCAGTTTACATTATCAACTATTCTATCTTTTTTCACAAATCTACTAAGAGCCAATAATGAAAGTGTGAAGAAGACAAATATCTTCAGAAAGAAAGTGTACACTGAAATTTGTTAAGACCATCTTATTTTCGTATGGTGGCAATTTTGTATTACAGTGGACAATAACTTATTATAGCGAGTAATTTTTTCATGTCAATCAATCCCACAATGTCATCATTAGCTCTGCAGCTTCCAAAAAACGATTTTCAAACTGATAATTCTGGACAACATCGCCGCATCACATATATTCTCTAACCAGATCCTTATTGCATTTTGGGGATTTCATTAAATTGTTTCCTCAAATAAAAACTTACAATCGTTTTTTTAAATTTTAGCACAAAAAATAATTCATTGTGCTAGATCAACTAATGAGCAGATTTCCCTCCAGTCAGATTTAACCTTGGGAAGGTTACAATACTCACTATTTTGATTGACAATGCAAACAATTTTGAGATGTTGTAATTACAGCGGACATGAGCTCAGTACGGCGAGTGAGTTATTTGTTTCATGCAAATCAAATCCCACAGTGTCATCATATGCTCATGTACATTAAACAAAAGACTAGTTGCATCCTTTGAAGACTATTCTAGAGAGAAAGTTAATTGTTAAAACTAATAGTTATGAACAAGACAGCTACATAACAGATACCTGCTAGCCAGATCTCTATTTAAAATGGTTTATGTTTCACAAAACTAGTTATTTCCTCAAATACACATTTGTTATTGTTAACAACATACACATATCTGCTGAAATTATTCATTATAACTCATCAACCAACAAACTTGCCACTCTCCTCCTAGGTCACGTTTTATGACATGCATAGCTGTGTGAAATGGCCATATTTTTTTCCTCCACATTAAAGGAGTCTGCGAGGATTTACAAAACTGACTTATTTATACTGATGTTGCAAAAAATATTAACATGCAAAGATTCTGATTTTACCTGCAGAAATACATGATTGAGAGATTTGTTCACTGCACATCTTTTTTTCATCTTCACTTGCAGAAAATTTGAGATAAGATCAATGCCTAGAAAATAAAGCAAATATACCAAAATGTTAACAAAATTAGAAAGGTACAAGAAAAATCATGAAGATTACAAGACTAAAGTCATTGGGACACTTTTGAAACAAATTGAGCATCTTTATGTGTGTGCGTATCTCGCAGTTTGTCCAAAGTATGCAGCAGAGATTTGATTGGCTGATCTAATCATGTGATCATGACCAGATCATCAGTGGAGTGTAAGTGGTCAAAATTTAACAACATAGGGGTTCTATTTCTTATCTCTGGACTTTATTGCTTTTCACACATTCTCTACATGATTGCTGGCAAAAGATGATCAGGTCGATGAGGGCTGTGGGAAAAGAGATAAGCGGGCTGAAGGGATGAAGAGATAGATTTTGAAAGGAAAGAAATGGGGAAGCTTGTGGGAAGAGATGGGTGGATTGGAAGGCAGTTAGGGATGTGCAATGGGGATATGAGTGGTAATGAAAGGGCTTGTTAAAAACAATAAACTTTCATATCATTAATCTGGACAACGCAAAGCACCACAGATAGTATACAGAACTTTGACAGAGAAAGACTAAGAAGCTCTTGAAGCTAGCAAACACTCTTAAGTGACAATAGCAGCTACAGGCCAGCAATTGTGAATGAAAATGAGGAAAAGGTACTAGCTGGAAACAAATCTGCTAATGTTCTATTCAAAAATCACTAGTACAGACAAATATTTACACAGGCATAAGAAGGTATATTAAGAGAGAAAAAGCCACATGGAGCACTCAATGCAAGTAACAACTCATGATAAATATCACAAGACAGAATTAGAATCAACCATTTGTAAACTCAAGAAGAGAAAAGCCTCACGAAAGGGCAGCATCACTAATGAAATGCTCTCTAACATGGGAGAAATTATGAAGAACAAACTGTTACACACCTTTATCACAAACTGGAAACAAGGAACACATTCCTTATGTTTTTCAAATTTCATACATAGAAAGTAGAAAGAAAGTGTGAAATTGAGTTTCCAAAATGGCTATTTAGCGAGGGATGCAAACAAATCTCTCAATATTTTATCGCAATAGACATGAGCTCAGTACGGCGAGTGAGTTATTTGTTTCATACAAATCAAATCCCACATTGTCATCATTTGTTCATGTAGCCTCAATTCATTTCTTTTTAAATGTGCAAAGCTATTCTTAAAAATGAATATCAATTTCCAATCTAATAATTCTGGACAATACAGCTGAACAGATATTCTCTAACGAGATCCACATTTGACTTATTATTCATGTTTAGTAAGACTAAATATTTCCTCAAATATAGTCTGATCATTGTTATCAAAATCTAAAAATATTTGAATTAATCACAAAATAACTATAAACATTCAAAGCAGTTTTATCACATGAATAGGCATGACAAAATTATAATATTTTTTCCTCTCCGACAAGGGACCCTCATAAAGTTGCAGGTCGGAATCGCTACCCCACAGCTTTTGTCTCAGCTCCACACCATCTGCCTAGGTATGGCATCTCATTTCACTATAAAGTGGGCATTCTTGTAGAATGTGGTGATGTTGTATTACAGTGGACATGAGAGCTCAGTACGGCGAGTGAGTTATTTGTTTCATACAAATCAAATCCCACAATGTCATCATTAGCTCAATTACTTACACCTTCTTTAAAAATGCTTCTTAACTTGCTTTCAAATGCAAACAGGCAGAAAATGTGTAGGAAAAAGAAACTTTATGTATGCAAATATGATTTCAGTTTACATTATCAACTATTCTATCTTTTTTCACAAATCTACTAAGAGCAATAATGAAAGTGTGAAGAAGACAACTATCTTCAGAAAGAAAGTGTACACTGAAATTTGTTAAGACCATCTTATTTTCGTATGGTGGCAATTTTGTATTACAGTGGACAATAACGTATTATAGCGAGTAAATTTTTCATGTCAATCAATCCCACAATGTCATCATTAGCTCTGCAGCTTCCAAAAAACGATTTTCAAACTGATAATTCTGGACAACATCGCCGCATCACATATATTCTCTAACCAGATCCTTATTGCATTTTGGGGATTTCATTAAATTGTTTCCTCAAATAAAAACTTACAATCGTTTTTTTAAATTTTAGCACAAAAAATAATTCATTGTGCTAGATCAACTAATGAGCAGATTTCCCTCCAGTCAGATTTAACCTTGGGAAGGTTACAATACTCACTATTTTGATTGACAATGCAAACAATTTTGAGATGTTGTAATTACAGCGGACATGAGCTCAGTACGGCGAGTGAGTTATTTGTTTCATGCAAATCAAATCCCACAGTGTCATCATATGCTCATGTACATTAAACAAAAGACTAGTTGCATCCTTTGAAGACTATTCTAGAGAGAAAGTTAATTGTTAAAACTAATAGTTATGAACAAGACAGCTACATAACAGATACCTGCTAGCCAGATCTCTATTTAAAATGGTTTATGTTTCACAAAACTAGTTATTTCCTCAAATACACATTTGTTATTGTTAACAACATACACATATCTGCTGAAATTATTCATTATAACTCATCAACCAACAAACTTGCCACTCTCCTCCTAGGTCACGTTTTATGACATGCATAGCTGTGTGAAATGGCCATATTTTTTTCCTCCACATTAAAGGAGTCTGCGAGGATTTACAAAACTGACTTATTTATACTGATGTTGCAAAAAATATTAACATGCAAAGATTCTGATTTTACCTGCAGAAATACATGATTGAGAGATTTGTTCACTGCACATCTTTTTTTCATCTTCACTTGCAGAAAATTTGAGATAAGATCAATGCCTAGAAAATAAAGCAAATATACCAAAATGTTAACAAAATTAGAAAGGTACAAGAAAAATCATGAAGATTACAAGACTAAAGTCATTGGGACACTTTTGAAACAAATTGAGCATCTTTATGTGTGTGCGTATCTCGCAGTTTGTCCAAAGTATGCAGCAGAGATTTGATTGGCTGATCTAATCATGTGATCATGACCAGATCATCAGTGGAGTGTAAGTGGTCAAAATTTAACAACATAGGGGTTCTATTTCTTATCTCTGGACTTTATTGCTTTTCACACATTCTCTACATGATTGCTGGGAAAAGATGATCAGGTCGATGAGGGCTGTGGGAAAAGAGATAAGCGGGCTGAAGGGATGAAGAGATAGATTTTGAAAGGAAAGAAATGGGGAAGCTTGTGGGAAGAGATGGGTGGATTGGAAGGCAGTTAGGGATGTGCAATGGGGATATGAGTGGTAATGAAAGGGCTTGTTAAAAACAATAAACTTTCATATCATTAATCTGGACAACGCAAAGCACCACAGATAGTATACAGAACTTTGACAGAGAAAGACTAAGAAGCTCTTGAAGCTAGCAAACACTCTTAAGTGACAATAGCAGCTACAGGCCAGCAATTGTGAATGAAAATGAGGAAAAGGTACTAGCTGGAAACAAATCTGCTAATGTTCTATTCAAAAATCACTAGTACAGACAAATATTTACACAGGCATAAGAAGGTATATTAAGAGAGAAAAAGCCACATGGAGCACTCAATGCAAGTAACAACTCATGATAAATATCACAAGACAGAATTAGAATCAACCATTTGTAAACTCAAGAAGAGAAAAGCCTCACGAAAGGGCAGCATCACTAATGAAATGCTCTCTAACATGGGAGAAATTATGAAGAACAAACTGTTACACACCTTTATCACAAACTGGAAACAAGGAACACATTCCTTATGTTTTTCAAATTTCATACATAGAAAGTAGAAAGAAAGTGTGAAATTGAGTTTCCAAAATGGCTATTTAGCGAGGGATGCAAACAAATCTCTCAATATTTTATCGCAATAGACATGAGCTCAGTACGGCGAGTGAGTTATTTGTTTCATACAAATCAAATCCCACATTGTCATCATTTGTTCATGTAGCCTCAATTCATTTCTTTTTAAATGTGCAAAGCTATTCTTAAAAATGAATATCAATTTCCAATCTAATAATTCTGGACAATACAGCTGAACAGATATTCTCTAACGAGATCCACATTTGACTTATTATTCATGTTTAGTAAGACTAAATATTTCCTCAAATATAGTCTGATCATTGTTATCAAAATCTAAAAATATTTGAATTAATCACAAAATAACTATAAACATTCAAAGCAGTTTTATCACATGAATAGGCATGACAAAATTATAATATTTTTTCCTCTCCGACAAGGGACCCTCATAAAGTTGCAGGTCGGAATCGCTACCCCACAGCTTTTGTCTCAGCTCCACACCATCTGCCTAGGTATGGCATCTCATTTCACTATAAAGTGGGCATTCTTGTAGAATGTGGTGATGTTGTATTACAGTGGACATGAGAGCTCAGTACGGCGAGTGAGTTATTTGTTTCATACAAATCAAATCCCACAATGTCATCATTAGCTCAATTACTTACACCTTCTTTAAAAATGCTTCTTAACTTGCTTTCAAATGCAAACAGGCAGAAAATGTGTAGGAAAAAGAAACTTTATGTATGCAAATATGATTTCAGTTTACATTATCAACTATTCTATCTTTTTTCACAAATCTACTAAGAGCAATAATGAAAGTGTGAAGAAGACAACTATCTTCAGAAAGAAAGTGTACACTGAAATTTGTTAAGACCATCTTATTTTCGTATGGTGGCAATTTTGTATTACAGTGGACAATAACGTATTATAGCGAGTAAATTTTTCATGTCAATCAATCCCACAATGTCATCATTAGCTCTGCAGCTTCCAAAAAACGATTTTCAAACTGATAATTCTGGACAACATCGCCGCATCACATATATTCTCTAACCAGATCCTTATTGCATTTTGGGGATTTCATTAAATTGTTTCCTCAAATAAAAACTTACAATCGTTTTTTTAAATTTTAGCACAAAAAATAATTCATTGTGCTAGATCAACTAATGAGCAGATTTCCCTCCAGTCAGATTTAACCTTGGGAAGGTTACAATACTCACTATTTTGATTGACAATGCAAACAATTTTGAGATGTTGTAATTACAGCGGACATGAGCTCAGTACGGCGAGTGAGTTATTTGTTTCATGCAAATCAAATCCCACAGTGTCATCATATGCTCATGTACATTAAACAAAAGACTAGTTGCATCCTTTGAAGACTATTCTAGAGAGAAAGTCAATTGTTAAAACTAATGGTTATGAACAAGACAGCTACATAACAGATACCTGCTAGCCAGATCTCTATTTAAAATGGTTTATGTTTCACAAAACTAGTTATTTCCTCAAATACACATTTGTTATTGTTAACAACATACACATATCTGCTGAAATTATTCATTATAACTCATCAACCAACAAACTTGCCACTCTCCTCCTAGGTCACGTTTTATGACATGCATAGCTGTGTGAAATGGCCATATTTTTTTCCTCCACATTAAAGGAGTCTGCGAGGATTTACAAAACTGACTTATTTATACTGATGTTGCAAAAAATATTAACATGCAAAGATTCTGATTTTACCTGCAGAAATACATGATTGAGAGATTTGTTCACTGCACATCTTTTTTTCATCTTCACTTGCAGAAAATTTGAGATAAGATCAATGCCTAGAAAATAAAGCAAATATACCAAAATGTTAACAAAATTAGAAAGGTACAAGAAAAATCATGAAGATTACAAGACTAAAGTCATTGGGACACTTTTGAAACAAATTGAGCATCTTTATGTGTGTGCGTATCTCGCAGTTTGTCCAAAGTATGCAGCAGAGATTTGATTGGCTGATCTAATCATGTGATCATGACCAGATCATCAGTGGAGTGTAAGTAGTCAAAATTTAACAACATAGGGGTTCTATTTCTTATCTCTGGACTTTATTGCTTTTCACACATTCTCTACATGATTGCTGGGAAAAGATGATCAGGTCGATGAGGGCTGTGGGAAAAGAGATAAGCGGGCTGAAGGGATGAAGAGATAGATTTTGAAAGGAAAGAAATGGGGAAGCTTGTGGGAAGAGATGGGTGGATTGGAAGGCAGTTAGGGATGTGCAATGGGGATATGAGTGGTAATGAAAGGGCTTGTTAAAAACAATAAACTTTCATATCATTAATCTGGACAACGCAAAGCACCACAGATAGTATACAGAACTTTGACAGAGAAAGACTAAGAAGCTCTTGAAGCTAGCAAACACTCTTAAGTGACAATAGCAGCTACAGGCCAGCAATTGTGAATGAAAATGAGGAAAAGGTACTAGCTGGAAACAAATCTGCTAATGTTCTATTCAAAAATCACTAGTACAGACAAATATTTACACAGGCATAAGAAGGTATATTAAGAGAGAAAAAGCCACATGGAGCACTCAATGCAAGTAACAACTCATGATAAATATCACAAGACAGAATTAGAATCAACCATTTGTAAACTCAAGAAGAGAAAAGCCTCACGAAAGGGCAGCATCACTAATGAAATGCTCTCTAACATGGGAGAAATTATGAAGAACAAACTGTTACACACCTTTATCACAAACTGGAAACAAGGAACACATTCCTTATGTTTTTCAAATTTCACACATAGAAAGTAGAAAGAAAGTGTGAAATTGAGTTTCCAAAATGACTATTTAGCGAGGGATGCAAACAAATCTCTCAATATTTTATCACAATAGACATGAGCTCAGTACGGCGAGTGAGTTATTTGTTTCATACAAATCAAATCCCACATTGTCATCATTTGTTCATGTAGCCTCAATTCATTTCTTTTTAAATGTGCAAAGCTATTCTTAAAAATGAATATCAATTTCCAATCTAATAATTCTGGACAATACAGCTGAACAGATATTCTCTAACGAGATCCACATTTGACTTATTATTCATGTTTAGTAAGACTAAATATTTCCTCAAATATAGTCTGATCATTGTTATCAAAATCTAAAAATATTTGAATTAATCACAAAATAACTATAAACATTCAAAGCAGTTTTATCACATGAATAGGCATGACAAAATAATATTTTTTCCTCTCCGACAAGGGACCCTCATAAAGTTGCAGGTCGGAATCGCTACCCCACAGCTTTTGTCTCAGCTCCACACCATCTGCCTAGGTATGGCATCTCATTTCACTATAAAGTGGGCATTCTTGTAGAATGTGGTGATGTTGTATTACAGTGGACATGAGAGCTCAGTACGGCGAGTGAGTTATTTGTTTCATACAAATCAAATCCCACAATGTCATCATTAGCTCAATTACTTACACCTTCTTTAAAAATGCTTCTTAACTTGCTTTCAAATGCAAACAGGCAGAAAATGTGTAGGAAAAAGAAACTTTATGTATGCAAATATGATTTCAGTTTACATTATCAACTATTCTATCTTTTTTCACAAATCTACTAAGAGCCAATAATGAAAGTGTGAAGAAGACAAATATCTTCAGAAAGAAAGTGTACACTGAAATTTGTTAAGACCATCTTATTTTCGTATGGTGGCAATTTTGTATTACAGTGGACAATAACTTATTATAGCGAGTAATTTTTTCATGTCAATCAATCCCACAATGTCATCATTAGCTCTGCAGCTTCCAAAAAACGATTTTCAAACTGATAATTCTGGACAACATCGCCGCATCACATATATTCTCTAACCAGATCCTTATTGCATTTTGGGGATTTCATTAAATTGTTTCCTCAAATAAAAACTTACAATCGTTTTTTTAAATTTTAGCACAAAAAATAATTCATTGTGCTAGATCAACTAATGAGCAGATTTCCCTCCAGTCAGATTTAACCTTGGGAAGGTTACAATACTCACTATTTTGATTGACAATGCAAACAATTTTGAGATGTTGTAATTACAGCGGACATGAGCTCAGTACGGCGAGTGAGTTATTTGTTTCATGCAAATCAAATCCCACAGTGTCATCATATGCTCATGTACATTAAACAAAAGACTAGTTGCATCCTTTGAAGACTATTCTAGAGAGAAAGTTAATTGTTAAAACTAATAGTTATGAACAAGACAGCTACATAACAGATACCTGCTAGCCAGATCTCTATTTAAAATGGTTTATGTTTCACAAAACTAGTTATTTCCTCAAATACACATTTGTTATTGTTAACAACATACACATATCTGCTGAAATTATTCATTATAACTCATCAACCAACAAACTTGCCACTCTCCTCCTAGGTCACGTTTTATGACATGCATAGCTGTGTGAAATGGCCATATTTTTTTCCTCCACATTAAAGGAGTCTGCGAGGATTTACAAAACTGACTTATTTATACTGATGTTGCAAAAAATATTAACATGCAAAGATTCTGATTTTACCTGCAGAAATACATGATTGAGAGATTTGTTCACTGCACATCTTTTTTTCATCTTCACTTGCAGAAAATTTGAGATAAGATCAATGCCTAGAAAATAAAGCAAATATACCAAAATGTTAACAAAATTAGAAAGGTACAAGAAAAATCATGAAGATTACAAGACTAAAGTCATTGGGACACTTTTGAAACAAATTGAGCATCTTTATGTGTGTGCGTATCTCGCAGTTTGTCCAAAGTATGCAGCAGAGATTTGATTGGCTGATCTAATCATGTGATCATGACCAGATCATCAGTGGAGTGTAAGTGGTCAAAATTTAACAACATAGGGGTTCTATTTCTTATCTCTGGACTTTATTGCTTTTCACACATTCTCTACATGATTGCTGGCAAAAGATGATCAGGTCGATGAGGGCTGTGGGAAAAGAGATAAGCGGGCTGAAGGGATGAAGAGATAGATTTTGAAAGGAAAGAAATGGGGAAGCTTGTGGGAAGAGATGGGTGGATTGGAAGGCAGTTAGGGATGTGCAATGGGGATATGAGTGGTAATGAAAGGGCTTGTTAAAAACAATAAACTTTCATATCATTAATCTGGACAACGCAAAGCACCACAGATAGTATACAGAACTTTGACAGAGAAAGACTAAGAAGCTCTTGAAGCTAGCAAACACTCTTAAGTGACAATAGCAGCTACAGGCCAGCAATTGTGAATGAAAATGAGGAAAAGGTACTAGCTGGAAACAAATCTGCTAATGTTCTATTCAAAAATCACTAGTACAGACAAATATTTACACAGGCATAAGAAGGTATATTAAGAGAGAAAAAGCCACATGGAGCACTCAATGCAAGTAACAACTCATGATAAATATCACAAGACAGAATTAGAATCAACCATTTGTAAACTCAAGAAGAGAAAAGCCTCACGAAAGGGCAGCATCACTAATGAAATGCTCTCTAACATGGGAGAAATTATGAAGAACAAACTGTTACACACCTTTATCACAAACTGGAAACAAGGAACACATTCCTTATGTTTTTCAAATTTCATACATAGAAAGTAGAAAGAAAGTGTGAAATTGAGTTTCCAAAATGGCTATTTAGCGAGGGATGCAAACAAATCTCTCAATATTTTATCGCAATAGACATGAGCTCAGTACGGCGAGTGAGTTATTTGTTTCATACAAATCAAATCCCACATTGTCATCATTTGTTCATGTAGCCTCAATTCATTTCTTTTTAAATGTGCAAAGCTATTCTTAAAAATGAATATCAATTTCCAATCTAATAATTCTGGACAATACAGCTGAACAGATATTCTCTAACGAGATCCACATTTGACTTATTATTCATGTTTAGTAAGACTAAATATTTCCTCAAATATAGTCTGATCATTGTTATCAAAATCTAAAAATATTTGAATTAATCACAAAATAACTATAAACATTCAAAGCAGTTTTATCACATGAATAGGCATGACAAAATTATAATATTTTTTCCTCTCCGACAAGGGACCCTCATAAAGTTGCAGGTCGGAATCGCTACCCCACAGCTTTTGTCTCAGCTCCACACCATCTGCCTAGGTATGGCATCTCATTTCACTATAAAGTGGGCATTCTTGTAGAATGTGGTGATGTTGTATTACAGTGGACATGAGAGCTCAGTACGGCGAGTGAGTTATTTGTTTCATACAAATCAAATCCCACAATGTCATCATTAGCTCAATTACTTACACCTTCTTTAAAAATGCTTCTTAACTTGCTTTCAAATGCAAACAGGCAGAAAATGTGTAGGAAAAAGAAACTTTATGTATGCAAATATGATTTCAGTTTACATTATCAACTATTCTATCTTTTTTCACAAATCTACTAAGAGCAATAATGAAAGTGTGAAGAAGACAACTATCTTCAGAAAGAAAGTGTACACTGAAATTTGTTAAGACCATCTTATTTTCGTATGGTGGCAATTTTGTATTACAGTGGACAATAACGTATTATAGCGAGTAAATTTTTCATGTCAATCAATCCCACAATGTCATCATTAGCTCTGCAGCTTCCAAAAAACGATTTTCAAACTGATAATTCTGGACAACATCGCCGCATCACATATATTCTCTAACCAGATCCTTATTGCATTTTGGGGATTTCATTAAATTGTTTCCTCAAATAAAAACTTACAATCGTTTTTTTAAATTTTAGCACAAAAAATAATTCATTGTGCTAGATCAACTAATGAGCAGATTTCCCTCCAGTCAGATTTAACCTTGGGAAGGTTACAATACTCACTATTTTGATTGACAATGCAAACAATTTTGAGATGTTGTAATTACAGCGGACATGAGCTCAGTACGGCGAGTGAGTTATTTGTTTCATGCAAATCAAATCCCACAGTGTCATCATATGCTCATGTACATTAAACAAAAGACTAGTTGCATCCTTTGAAGACTATTCTAGAGAGAAAGTCAATTGTTAAAACTAATGGTTATGAACAAGACAGCTACATAACAGATACCTGCTAGCCAGATCTCTATTTAAAATGGTTTATGTTTCACAAAACTAGTTATTTCCTCAAATACACATTTGTTATTGTTAACAACATACACATATCTGCTGAAATTATTCATTATAACTCATCAACCAACAAACTTGCCACTCTCCTCCTAGGTCACGTTTTATGACATGCATAGCTGTGTGAAATGGCCATATTTTTTTCCTCCACATTAAAGGAGTCTGCGAGGATTTACAAAACTGACTTATTTATACTGATGTTGCAAAAAATATTAACATGCAAAGATTCTGATTTTACCTGCAGAAATACATGATTGAGAGATTTGTTCACTGCACATCTTTTTTTCATCTTCACTTGCAGAAAATTTGAGATAAGATCAATGCCTAGAAAATAAAGCAAATATACCAAAATGTTAACAAAATTAGAAAGGTACAAGAAAAATCATGAAGATTACAAGACTAAAGTCATTGGGACACTTTTGAAACAAATTGAGCATCTTTATGTGTGTGCGTATCTCGCAGTTTGTCCAAAGTATGCAGCAGAGATTTGATTGGCTGATCTAATCATGTGATCATGACCAGATCATCAGTGGAGTGTAAGTAGTCAAAATTTAACAACATAGGGGTTCTATTTCTTATCTCTGGACTTTATTGCTTTTCACACATTCTCTACATGATTGCTGGGAAAAGATGATCAGGTCGATGAGGGCTGTGGGAAAAGAGATAAGCGGGCTGAAGGGATGAAGAGATAGATTTTGAAAGGAAAGAAATGGGGAAGCTTGTGGGAAGAGATGGGTGGATTGGAAGGCAGTTAGGGATGTGCAATGGGGATATGAGTGGTAATGAAAGGGCTTGTTAAAAACAATAAACTTTCATATCATTAATCTGGACAACGCAAAGCACCACAGATAGTATACAGAACTTTGACAGAGAAAGACTAAGAAGCTCTTGAAGCTAGCAAACACTCTTAAGTGACAATAGCAGCTACAGGCCAGCAATTGTGAATGAAAATGAGGAAAAGGTACTAGCTGGAAACAAATCTGCTAATGTTCTATTCAAAAATCACTAGTACAGACAAATATTTACACAGGCATAAGAAGGTATATTAAGAGAGAAAAAGCCACATGGAGCACTCAATGCAAGTAACAACTCATGATAAATATCACAAGACAGAATTAGAATCAACCATTTGTAAACTCAAGAAGAGAAAAGCCTCACGAAAGGGCAGCATCACTAATGAAATGCTCTCTAACATGGGAGAAATTATGAAGAACAAACTGTTACACACCTTTATCACAAACTGGAAACAAGGAACACATTCCTTATGTTTTTCAAATTTCACACATAGAAAGTAGAAAGAAAGTGTGAAATTGAGTTTCCAAAATGACTATTTAGCGAGGGATGCAAACAAATCTCTCAATATTTTATCACAATAGACATGAGCTCAGTACGGCGAGTGAGTTATTTGTTTCATACAAATCAAATCCCACATTGTCATCATTTGTTCATGTAGCCTCAATTCATTTCTTTTTAAATGTGCAAAGCTATTCTTAAAAATGAATATCAATTTCCAATCTAATAATTCTGGACAATACAGCTGAACAGATATTCTCTAACGAGATCCACATTTGACTTATTATTCATGTTTAGTAAGACTAAATATTTCCTCAAATATAGTCTGATCATTGTTATCAAAATCTAAAAATATTTGAATTAATCACAAAATAACTATAAACATTCAAAGCAGTTTTATCACATGAATAGGCATGACAAAATAATATTTTTTCCTCTCCGACAAGGGACCCTCATAAAGTTGCAGGTCGGAATCGCTACCCCACAGCTTTTGTCTCAGCTCCACACCATCTGCCTAGGTATGGCATCTCATTTCACTATAAAGTGGGCATTCTTGTAGAATGTGGTGATGTTGTATTACAGTGGACATGAGAGCTCAGTACGGCGAGTGAGTTATTTGTTTCATACAAATCAAATCCCACAATGTCATCATTAGCTCAATTACTTACACCTTCTTTAAAAATGCTTCTTAACTTGCTTTCAAATGCAAACAGGCAGAAAATGTGTAGGAAAAAGAAACTTTATGTATGCAAATATGATTTCAGTTTACATTATCAACTATTCTATCTTTTTTCACAAATCTACTAAGAGCCAATAATGAAAGTGTGAAGAAGACAAATATCTTCAGAAAGAAAGTGTACACTGAAATTTGTTAAGACCATCTTATTTTCGTATGGTGGCAATTTTGTATTACAGTGGACAATAACTTATTATAGCGAGTAATTTTTTCATGTCAATCAATCCCACAATGTCATCATTAGCTCTGCAGCTTCCAAAAAACGATTTTCAAACTGATAATTCTGGACAACATCGCCGCATCACATATATTCTCTAACCAGATCCTTATTGCATTTTGGGGATTTCATTAAATTGTTTCCTCAAATAAAAACTTACAATCGTTTTTTTAAATTTTAGCACAAAAAATAATTCATTGTGCTAGATCAACTAATGAGCAGATTTCCCTCCAGTCAGATTTAACCTTGGGAAGGTTACAATACTCACTATTTTGATTGACAATGCAAACAATTTTGAGATGTTGTAATTACAGCGGACATGAGCTCAGTACGGCGAGTGAGTTATTTGTTTCATGCAAATCAAATCCCACAGTGTCATCATATGCTCATGTACATTAAACAAAAGACTAGTTGCATCCTTTGAAGACTATTCTAGAGAGAAAGTCAATTGTTAAAACTAATGGTTATGAACAAGACAGCTACATAACAGATACCTGCTAGCCAGATCTCTATTTAAAATGGTTTATGTTTCACAAAACTAGTTATTTCCTCAAATACACATTTGTTATTGTTAACAACATACACATATCTGCTGAAATTATTCATTATAACTCATCAACCAACAAACTTGCCACTCTCCTCCTAGGTCACGTTTTATGACATGCATAGCTGTGTGAAATGGCCATATTTTTTTCCTCCACATTAAAGGAGTCTGCGAGGATTTACAAAACTGACTTATTTATACTGATGTTGCAAAAAATATTAACATGCAAAGATTCTGATTTTACCTGCAGAAATACATGATTGAGAGATTTGTTCACTGCACATCTTTTTTTCATCTTCACTTGCAGAAAATTTGAGATAAGATCAATGCCTAGAAAATAAAGCAAATATACCAAAATGTTAACAAAATTAGAAAGGTACAAGAAAAATCATGAAGATTACAAGACTAAAGTCATTGGGACACTTTTGAAACAAATTGAGCATCTTTATGTGTGTGCGTATCTCGCAGTTTGTCCAAAGTATGCAGCAGAGATTTGATTGGCTGATCTAATCATGTGATCATGACCAGATCATCAGTGGAGTGTAAGTAGTCAAAATTTAACAACATAGGGGTTCTATTTCTTATCTCTGGACTTTATTGCTTTTCACACATTCTCTACATGATTGCTGGGAAAAGATGATCAGGTCGATGAGGGCTGTGGGAAAAGAGATAAGCGGGCTGAAGGGATGAAGAGATAGATTTTGAAAGGAAAGAAATGGGGAAGCTTGTGGGAAGAGATGGGTGGATTGGAAGGCAGTTAGGGATGTGCAATGGGGATATGAGTGGTAATGAAAGGGCTTGTTAAAAACAATAAACTTTCATATCATTACCCTGGACAACGCAAAGCACCACAGATAGTATACAGAACTTTGATAGAGAAAGACTAAGAAGCTCTTGAAGCTAGCAAACACTCTTAAGTGACAATAGCAGCTACAGGCCAGCAATTGTGAATGAAAATGAGGAAAAGGTACTAGCTGGAAACAAATCTGCTAATGTTCTATTCAAAAATCACTAGTACAGACAAATATTTACACAGGCATAAGAAGGTATATTAAGAGAGAAAAAGCCACATGGAGCACTCAATGCAAGTAACAACTCATGATAAATATCACAAGACAGAATTAGAATCAACCATTTGTAAACTCAAGAAGAGAAAAGCCTCACGAAAGGGCAGCATCACTAATGAAATGCTCTCTAACATGGGAGAAATTATGAAGAACAAACTGTTACACACCTTTATCACAAACTGGAAACAAGGAACACATTCCTTATGTTTTTCAAATTTCATACATAGAAAGTAGAAAGAAAGTGTGAAATTGAGTTTCCAAAATGGCTATTTAGCGAGGGATGCAAACAAATCTCTCAATATTTTATCGCAATAGACATGAGCTCAGTACGGCGAGTGAGTTATTTGTTTCATACAAATCAAATCCCACATTGTCATCATTTGTTCATGTAGCCTCAATTCATTTCTTTTTAAATGTGCAAAGCTATTCTTAAAAATGAATATCAATTTCCAATCTAATAATTCTGGACAATACAGCTGAACAGATATTCTCTAACGAGATCCACATTTGACTTATTATTCATGTTTAGTAAGACTAAATATTTCCTCAAATATAGTCTGATCATTGTTATCAAAATCTAAAAATATTTGAATTAATCACAAAATAACTATAAACATTCAAAGCAGTTTTATCACATGAATAGGCATGACAAAATTATAATATTTTTTCCTCTCCGACAAGGGACCCTCATAAAGTTGCAGGTCGGAATCGCTACCCCACAGCTTTTGTCTCAGCTCCACACCATCTGCCTAGGTATGGCATCTCATTTCACTATAAAGTGGGCATTCTTGTAGAATGTGGTGATGTTGTATTACAGTGGACATGAGAGCTCAGTACGGCGAGTGAGTTATTTGTTTCATACAAATCAAATCCCACAATGTCATCATTAGCTCAATTACTTACACCTTCTTTAAAAATGCTTCTTAACTTGCTTTCAAATGCAAACAGGCAGAAAATGTGTAGGAAAAAGAAACTTTATGTATGCAAATATGATTTCAGTTTACATTATCAACTATTCTATCTTTTTTCACAAATCTACTAAGAGCAATAATGAAAGTGTGAAGAAGACAACTATCTTCAGAAAGAAAGTGTACACTGAAATTTGTTAAGACCATCTTATTTTCGTATGGTGGCAATTTTGTATTACAGTGGACAATAACGTATTATAGCGAGTAAATTTTTCATGTCAATCAATCCCACAATGTCATCATTAGCTCTGCAGCTTCCAAAAAACGATTTTCAAACTGATAATTCTGGACAACATCGCCGCATCACATATATTCTCTAACCAGATCCTTATTGCATTTTGGGGATTTCATTAAATTGTTTCCTCAAATAAAAACTTACAATCGTTTTTTTAAATTTTAGCACAAAAAATAATTCATTGTGCTAGATCAACTAATGAGCAGATTTCCCTCCAGTCAGATTTAACCTTGGGAAGGTTACAATACTCACTATTTTGATTGACAATGCAAACAATTTTGAGATGTTGTAATTACAGCGGACATGAGCTCAGTACGGCGAGTGAGTTATTTGTTTCATGCAAATCAAATCCCACAGTGTCATCATATGCTCATGTACATTAAACAAAAGACTAGTTGCATCCTTTGAAGACTATTCTAGAGAGAAAGTTAATTGTTAAAACTAATAGTTATGAACAAGACAGCTACATAACAGATACCTGCTAGCCAGATCTCTATTTAAAATGGTTTATGTTTCACAAAACTAGTTATTTCCTCAAAATACACATTTGTTATTGTTAACAACATACACATATCTGCTGAAATTATTCATTATAACTCATCAACCAACAAACTTGCCACTCTCCTCCTAGGTCACGTTTTATGACATGCATAGCTGTGTGAAATGGCCATATTTTTTTCCTCCACATTAAAGGAGTCTGCGAGGATTTACAAAACTGACTTATTTATACTGATGTTGCAAAAAATATTAACATGCAAAGATTCTGATTTTACCTGCAGAAATACATGATTGAGAGATTTGTTCACTGCACATCTTTTTTTCATCTTCACTTGCAGAAAATTTGAGATAAGATCAATGCCTAGAAAATAAAGCAAATATACCAAAATGTTAACAAAATTAGAAAGGTACAAGAAAAATCATGAAGATTACAAGACTAAAGTCATTGGGACACTTTTGAAACAAATTGAGCATCTTTATGTGTGTGCGTATCTCGCAGTTTGTCCAAAGTATGCAGCAGAGATTTGATTGGCTGATCTAATCATGTGATCATGACCAGATCATCAGTGGAGTGTAAGTAGTCAAAATTTAACAACATAGGGGTTCTATTTCTTATCTCTGGACTTTATTGCTTTTCACACATTCTCTACATGATTGCTGGGAAAAGATGATCAGGTCGATGAGGGCTGTGGGAAAAGAGATAAGCGGGCTGAAGGGATGAAGAGATAGATTTTGAAAGGAAAGAAATGGGGAAGCTTGTGGGAAGAGATGGGTGGATTGGTAGGCAGTTAGGGATGTGCAATGGGGATATGAGTGGTAATGAAAGGGCTTGTTAAAAACAATAAACTTTCATATCATTAATCTGGACAACGCAAAGCACCACAGATAGTATACAGAACTTTGATAGAGAAAGACTAAGAAGCTCTTGAAGCTAGCAAACACTCTTAAGTGACAATAGCAGCTACAGGCCAGCAATTGTGAATGAAAATGAGGAAAAGGTACTAGCTGGAAACAAATCTGCTAATGTTCTATTCAAAAATCACTAGTACAGACAAATATTTACACAGGCATAAGAAGGTATATTAAGAGAGAAAAAGCCACATGGAGCACTCAATGCAAGTAACAACTCATGATAAATATCACAAGACAGAATTAGAATCAACCATTTGTAAACTCAAGAAGAGAAAAGCCTCACGAAAGGGCAGCATCACTAATGAAATGCTCTCTAACATGGGAGAAATTATGAAGAACAAACTGTTACACACCTTTATCACAAACTGGAAACAAGGAACACATTCCTTATGTTTTCAAATTTCACACATAGAAAGTAGAAAGAAAGTGTGAAATTGAGTTTCCAAAATGACTATTTAGCGAGGGATGCAAACAAATCTCTCAATATTTTATCGCAATAGACATGAGCTCAGTACGGCGAGTGAGTTATTTGTTTCATACAAATCAAATCCCACATTGTCATCATTTGTTCATGTAGCCTCAATTCATTTCTTTTTAAATGTGCAAAGCTATTCTTAAAAATGAATATCAATTTCCAATCTAATAATTCTGGACAATACAGCTGAACAGATATTCTCTAACGAGATCCACATTTGACTTATTATTCATGTTTAGTAAGACTAAATATTTCCTCAAATATAGTCTGATCATTGTTATCAAAATCTAAAAATATTTGAATTAATCACAAAATAACTATAAACATTCAAAGCAGTTTTATCACATGAATAGGCATGACAAAATTATAATATTTTTTCCTCTCCGACAAGGGACCCTCATAAAGTTGCAGGTCGGAATCGCTACCCCACAGCTTTTGTCTCAGCTCCACACCATCTGCCTAGGTATGGCATCTCATTTCACTATAAAGTGGGCATTCTTGTAGAATGTGGTGATGTTGTATTACAGTGGACATGAGAGCTCAGTACGGCGAGTGAGTTATTTGTTTCATACAAATCAAATCCCACAATGTCATCATTAGCTCAATTACTTACACCTTCTTTAAAAATGCTTCCTAACTTGCTTTCAAATGCAAACAGGCAGAAAATGTGTAGGAAAAAGAAACTTTATGTATGCAAATATGATTTCAGTTTACATTATCAACTATTCTATCTTTTTTCACAAATCTGCTAAGAGCCAATAATGAAAGTGTGAAGAAGACAAATATCTTCAGAAAGAAAGTGTACACTGAAATTTGTTAAGACCATCTTATTTTCGTATGGTGGCAATTTTGTATTACAGTGGACAATAACGTATTATAGCGAGTAATTTTTTCATGTCAATCAATCCCACAATGTCATCATTAGCTCTGCAGCTTCCAAAAAACGATTTTCAAACTGATAATTCTGGACAACATCGCCGCATCACATATATTCTCTAACCAGATCCTTATTGCATTTTGGGGATTTCATTAAATTGTTTCCTCAAATAAAAACTTACAATCGTTTTTTTAAATTTTAGCACAAAAAATAATTCATTGTGCTAGATCAACTAATGAGCAGATTTCCCTCCAGTCAGATTTAACCTTGGGAAGGTTACTTCTTCTTCTTCTTCTGCGTACACAGTCAGACAGTAACCATTATTTTCTCGAAAAAAGCGGCGGTCATCCTGAGACTCTCGCCACAACCATAGAGCTTGTCTTGCAGTTCCACTGGCAATGGCCACATCTGCTCTCTCTGATCCTCGTATGTCGGGCAGTTCTGCAGCAGATGTTCAGTGGTCATTTTACCAGTACCGCACGGGCATTCGTCGGTACACCCTATCTTCAATTTGTTGAAGAGGTGGTACCTCAGTCTGTTGTGGCCAGTGCGAAGTCTGAAGACAACGACCTGCTCTCTTCGGTTCAACTGGTAATAGGCATCGTTTTTGGTGTAACCAGTATGTTCGGTTTCCCATTTGGACATGTACCTGGCTTTGATAAGCCGTTTTGACTCTTCGTACGTCATACTGGTATCTATTTGTGGTAGCCTTGCACCTTCTTTTGCCAGTCTGTCTGCCTCCTCGTTGCCTTGGATGTTGCAGTGTGACGGAACCCACTGTACCACTACCCTTTTTGGTGCGGACTGTTGGCACAGTTTGCAGAGTGCTGCTCTTAAGTCATTAAGCTCAGTGTTTTTCTGGCTTTTTAGCGCTGTGACTACTTCGAGAGCATCTGTCAGCAGGACTATATGGCTCTCATTTTCACTGTGTGTTACCATTTCTTCCACTGCCGCCCTCAGTGCCTCTGCCTCTGCTCTGAAATTGCTCGTGTACTTACCAGTAGCGAATGACAGTGTTATTTTTCTGCCATTTGGTAGGTTCAGGAATGCTCCTGCCCCTCCGTTCTGTGTAGTGTTTGTTACAGAACCGTCGGTGTATGCATGGGTCCAGTCCATGCTTGGGTAGCTTTTCGTTATGAAGCTTAAGGTAGTGTCTCTCCTTTCTTTTTCGGTCTGGCAGTTTTTGTTTGCAATACCTGGTATATTTTCTACCACCTCTGGAAATATATCCTGCCTCCAAGTAGGTTTTCGTACAGTAGTGATGGGTTTTGGTGTTGTTAGTGCGTTTATGGGATCTTCGTGCATCTTTGCTTTGGCTATTTCTGCAAAGTTTCTCCGCTTTAGTTTCCCAGTTCCCAAATTGTTTAGCCTCTGGTACATTGGATGGTCCGTCAGTCTTCGGAGTTTCTCTGACTGCAGCTGGGCTCTGCAGTCTCTTCTGTCGGTCATGGATTGCAGTTTTGTAATCTTTTCAAGTTCTACAATTGGCGTTGACTTCATGCCACCAGTTATGATTCTCATGGCTTGGTTTTGAAGTTTGTTAACTTTATCGAAGTTCGCCTTCGCTGCTGTTGTCCATGCCGCGATGCCATACTCGAGAACTGGTCTCACTCTTCCAGTGTACAGTTTCTTTAGTATGCCTTCGTCTGCTCCCCAGCTTGTGCCAGCAAGTTTCCTCATGATCGCCATTCTTTCTCTGGCTTTCATTCGGTTTCTCTCAATCTGACTTTTCCATGTCATGCGCCGATCAAATGTGACTCCCAGATAGGTTGGGTTGTCGTTTGGCTGCAGGATTTTGCCATTTAGGCTTAATTTGGTACTTTGGGGTTTTAATGAGAGCGAGAATATTGTGCACGTGGTTTTCTCCTCGTTTATTTTGACCAGCCATGAGTTCGCCCACTCTTCCAGCGATGTTAGGGCCGTTTGCATCCGATTTCTTGCTATGGTGAGATTCTTTTCAGAGGTCCACATAGCCAGATCGTCTGCAAACATTGAGCTATGGACTCTTCTTGGTATATTCTCTGTAATATCGTTTATATATACCAGGAAGAGTGTGGGTGACAGTACTCCCCCTTGGGGTACTCCCTGCTCGAGTGTCACCTTTTTGCTCATCTGCCCTTGTACTTGGACTCTGGCCGTTCTTTGTTTGAGGTAGTGGTTGATCCACTTGTACATCTTCCCACAAACATCACTTCTTCTTAGCTTGACTCTAAGTCCATCCTTCCAGACTTTGTCAAATGCCTTTTCCAGATCCACCCAAACAGCTACTGTGTGTTTCTGTGCCTGGTAGGCATCTTCTATCTCCTGGGCTATGAGGATGACCTGGTCCTCAGTGGATCTGTGCTGTCTAAAGCCGGCTTGCTGTGGAATTAGTATTCGTTTTTCTTCCAGATGCCACATCAGTCTGGTGTTTATCATCCGTTCCATCAGCTTGCCGACACAGCTCAGTAGGCTTATGGGCCTGTATCCATTCGGATCTGTTTTGTCCTTTCCTGTTTTTGGTACTGGTACCAGTATTGCATCTTTCCATGCCTGGGGTACAATACCCCTTTTCCAGCTTTGGTTCAGGACTGATAGTAGTTTTTCCTTCGCTGTTTGGGAAGGTTACAATACTCACTATTTTGATTGACAATGCAAACAATTTTGAGATGTTGTAATTACAGCGGACATGAGCTCAGTACGGCGAGTGAGTTATTTGTTTCATGCAAATCAAATCCCACAGTGTCATCATATGCTCATGTACATTAAACAAAAGACTAGTTGCATCCTTTGAAGACTATTCTAGAGAGAAAGTCAATTGTTAAAACTAATAGTTATGAACAAGACAGCTACATAACAGATACCTGCTAGCCAGATCTCTATTTAAAATGGTTTATGTTTCACAAAACTAGTTATTTCCTCAAATACACATTTGTTATTGTTAACAACATACACATATCTGCTGAAATTATTCATTATAACTCATCAACCAACAAACTTGCCACTCTCCTCCTAGGTCACGTTTTATGACATGCATAGCTGTGTGAAATGGCCATATTTTTTTCCTCCACATTAAAGGAGTCTGCGAGGATTTACAAAACTGACTTATTTATACTGATGTTGCAAAAAATATTAACATGCAAAGATTCTGATTTTACCTGCAGAAATACATGATTGAGAGATTTGTTCACTGCACATCTTTTTTTCATCTTCACTTGCAGAAAATTTGAGATAAGATCAATGCCTAGAAAATAAAGCAAATATACCAAAATGTTAACAAAATTAGAAAGGTACAAGAAAAATCATGAAGATTACAAGACTAAAGTCATTGGGACACTTTTGAAACAAATTGAGCATCTTTATGTGTGTGCGTATCTCGCAGTTTGTCCAAAGTATGCAGCAGAGATTTGATTGGCTGATCTAATCATGTGATCATGACCAGATCATCAGTGGAGTGTAAGTGGTCAAAATTTAACAACATAGGGGTTCTATTTCTTATCCCTGGACTTTATTGCTTTTCACACATTCTCTACATGATTGCTGGGAAAAGATGATCAGGTCGATGAGGGCTGTGGGAAAAGAGATAAGCGGGCTGAAGGGATGAAGAGATAGATTTTGAAAGGAAAGAAATGGGGAAGCTTGTGGGAAGAGATGGGTGGATTGGAAGGCAGTTAGGGATGTGCAATGGGGATATGAGTGGTAATGAAAGGGCTTGTTAAAAACAATAAACTTTCATATCATTAATCTGGACAACGCAAAGCACCACAGATAGTATACAGAACTTTGACAGAGAAAGACTAAGAAGCTCTTGAAGCTAGCAAACACTCTTAAGTGACAATAGCAGCTACAGGCCAGCAATTGTGAATGAAAATGAGGAAAAGGTACTAGCTGGAAACAAATCTGCTAATGTTCTATTCAAAAATCACTAGTACAGACAAATATTTACACAGGCATAAGAAGGTATATTAAGAGAGAAAAAGCCACATGGAGCACTCAATGCAAGTAACAACTCATGATAAATATCACAAGACAGAATTAGAATCAACCATTTGTAAACTCAAGAAGAGAAAAGCCTCACGAAAGGGCAGCATCACTAATGAAATGCTCTCTAACATGGGAGAAATTATGAAGAACAAACTGTTACACACCTTTATCACAAACTGGAAACAAGGAACACATTCCTTATGTTTTTCAAATTTCACACATAGAAAGTAGAAAGAAAGTGTGAAATTGAGTTTCCAAAATGACTATTTAGCGAGGGATGCAAACAAATCTCTCAATATTTTATCGCAATAGACATGAGCTCAGTACGGCGAGTGAGTTATTTGTTTCATACAAATCAAATCCCACATTGTCATCATTTGTTCATGTAGCCTCAATTCATTTCTTTTTAAATGTGCAAAGCTATTCTTAAAAATGAATATCAATTTCCAATCTAATAATTCTGGACAATACAGCTGAACAGATATTCTCTAACGAGATCCACATTTGACTTATTATTCATGTTTAGTAAGACTAAATATTTCCTCAAATATAGTCTGATCATTGTTATCAAAATCTAAAAATATTTGAATTAATCACAAAATAACTATAAACATTCAAAGCAGTTTTATCACATGAATAGGCATGACAAAATTATAATATTTTTTCCTCTCCGACAAGGGACCCTCATAAAGTTGCAGGTCGGAATCGCTACCCCACAGCTTTTGTCTCAGCTCCACACCATCTGCCTAGGTATGGCATCTCATTTCACTATAAAGTGGGCATTCTTGTAGAATGTGGTGATGTTGTATTACAGTGGACATGAGAGCTCAGTACGGCGAGTGAGTTATTTGTTTCATACAAATCAAATCCCACAATGTCATCATTAGCTCAATTACTTACACCTTCTTTAAAAATGCTTCCTAACTTGCTTTCAAATGCAAACAGGCAGAAAATGTGTAGGAAAAAGAAACTTTATGTATGCAAATATGATTTCAGTTTACATTATCAACTATTCTATCTTTTTTCACAAATCTACTAAGAGCCAATAATGAAAGTGTGAAGAAGACAACTATCTTCAGATAGAAAGTGTACACTGAAATTTGTTAAGACCATCTTATTTTCGTATGGTGGCAATTTTGTATTACAGTGGACAATAACGTATTATAGCGAGTAAATTTTTCATGTCAATCAATCCCACAATGTCATCATTAGCTCTGCAGCTTCCAAAAATCGATTTTCAAACTGATAATTCTGGACAACATCGCCGCATCACATATATTCTCTAACCAGATCCTTATTGCATTTTGGGGATTTCATTAAATTGTTTCCTCAAATAAAAACTTACAATCGTTTTTTTTAAATTTTAGCACAAAAAATAATTCATTGTGCTAGATCAACTAATGAGCAGATTTCCCTCCAGTCAGATTTAACCTTGGGAAGGTTACAATACTCACTATTTTGATTGACAATGCAAACAATTTTGAGATGTTGTAATTACAGCGGACATGAGCTCAGTACGGCGAGTGAGTTATTTGTTTCATGCAAATCAAATCCCACAGTGTCATCATATGCTCATGTACATTAAACAAAAGACTAGTTGCATCCTTTGAAGACTATTCTAGAGAGAAAGTCAATTGTTAAAACTAATAGTTATGAACAAGACAGCTACATAACAGATACCTGCTAGCCAGATCTCTATTTAAAATGGTTTATGTTTCACAAAACTAGTTATTTCCTCAAATACACATTTGTTATTGTTAACAACATACACATATCTGCTGAAATTATTCATTATAACTCATCAACCAACAAACTTGCCACTCTCCTCCTAGGTCACGTTTTATGACATGCATAGCTGTGTGAAATGGCCATATTTTTTTCCTCCACATTAAAGGAGTCTGCGAGGATTTACAAAACTGACTTATTTATACTGATGTTGCAAAAAATATTAACATGCAAAGATTCTGATTTTACCTGCAGAAATACATGATTGAGAGATTTGTTCACTGCACATCTTTTTTTCATCTTCACTTGCAGAAAATTTGAGATAAGATCAATGCCTAGAAAATAAAGCAAATATACCAAAATGTTAACAAAATTAGAAAGGTACAAGAAAAATCATGAAGATTACAAGACTAAAGTCATTGGGACACTTTTGAAACAAATTGAGCATCTTTATGTGTGTGCGTATCTCGCAGTTTGTCCAAAGTATGCAGCAGAGATTTGATTGGCTGATCTAATCATGTGATCATGACCAGATCATCAGTGGAGTGTAAGTGGTCAAAATTTAACAACATAGGGGTTCTATTTCTTATCCCTGGACTTTATTGCTTTTCACACATTCTCTACATGATTGCTGGGAAAAGATGATCAGGTCGATGAGGGCTGTGGGAAAAGAGATAAGCGGGCTGAAGGGATGAAGAGATAGATTTTGAAAGGAAAGAAATGGGGAAGCTTGTGGGAAGAGATGGGTGGATTGGAAGGCAGTTAGGGATGTGCAATGGGGATATGAGTGGTAATGAAAGGGCTTGTTAAAAACAATAAACTTTCATATCATTAATCTGGACAACGCAAAGCACCACAGATAGTATACAGAACTTTGACAGAGAAAGACTAAGAAGCTCTTGAAGCTAGCAAACACTCTTAAGTGACAATAGCAGCTACAGGCCAGCAATTGTGAATGAAAATGAGGAAAAGGTACTAGCTGGAAACAAATCTGCTAATGTTCTATTCAAAAATCACTAGTACAGACAAATATTTACACAGGCATAAGAAGGTATATTAAGAGAGAAAAAGCCACATGGAGCACTCAATGCAAGTAACAACTCATGATAAATATCACAAGACAGAATTAGAATCAACCATTTGTAAACTCAAGAAGAGAAAAGCCTCACGAAAGGGCAGCATCACTAATGAAATGCTCTCTAACATGGGAGAAATTATGAAGAACAAACTGTTACACACCTTTATCACAAACTGGAAACAAGGAACACATTCCTTATGTTTTTCAAATTTCACACATAGAAAGTAGAAAGAAAGTGTGAAATTGAGTTTCCAAAATGACTATTTAGCGAGGGATGCAAACAAATCTCTCAATATTTTATCGCAATAGACATGAGCTCAGTACGGCGAGTGAGTTATTTGTTTCATACAAATCAAATCCCACATTGTCATCATTTGTTCATGTAGCCTCAATTCATTTCTTTTTAAATGTGCAAAGCTATTCTTAAAAATGAATATCAATTTCCAATCTAATAATTCTGGACAATACAGCTGAACAGATATTCTCTAACGAGATCCACATTTGACTTATTATTCATGTTTAGTAAGACTAAATATTTCCTCAAATATAGTCTGATCATTGTTATCAAAATCTAAAAATATTTGAATTAATCACAAAATAACTATAAACATTCAAAGCAGTTTTATCACATGAATAGGCATGACAAAATTATAATATTTTTTCCTCTCCGACAAGGGACCCTCATAAAGTTGCAGGTCGGAATCGCTACCCCACAGCTTTTGTCTCAGCTCCACACCATCTGCCTAGGTATGGCATCTCATTTCACTATAAAGTGGGCATTCTTGTAGAATGTGGTGATGTTGTATTACAGTGGACATGAGAGCTCAGTACGGCGAGTGAGTTATTTGTTTCATACAAATCAAATCCCACAATGTCATCATTAGCTCAATTACTTACACCTTCTTTAAAAATGCTTCCTAACTTGCTTTCAAATGCATACAGGCAGAAAATGTGTAGGAAAAAGAAACTTTATGTATGCAAATATGATTTCAGTTTACATTATCAACTATTCTATCTTTTTTCACAAATCTACTAAGAGCCAATAATGAAAGTGTGAAGAAGACAACTATCTTCAGATAGAAAGTGTACACTGAAATTTGTTAAGACCATCTTATTTTCGTATGGTGGCAATTTTGTATTACAGTGGACAATAACGTATTATAGCGAGTAAATTTTTCATGTCAATCAATCCCACAATGTCATCATTAGCTCTGCAGCTTCCAAAAATCGATTTTCAAACTGATAATTCTGGACAACATCGCCGCATCACATATATTCTCTAACCAGATCCTTATTGCATTTTGGGGATTTCATTAAATTGTTTCCTCAAATAAAAACTTACAATCGTTTTTTTTAAATTTTAGCACAAAAAATAATTCATTGTGCTAGATCAACTAATGAGCAGATTTCCCTCCAGTCAGATTTAACCTTGGGAAGGTTACAATACTCACTATTTTGATTGACAATGCAAACAATTTTGAGATGTTGTAATTACAGCGGACATGAGCTCAGTACGGCGAGTGAGTTATTTGTTTCATGCAAATCAAATCCCACAGTGTCATCATATGCTCATGTACATTAAACAAAAGACTAGTTGCATCCTTTGAAGACTATTCTAGAGAGAAAGTCAATTGTTAAAACTAATAGTTATGAACAAGACAGCTACATAACAGATACCTGCTAGCCAGATCTCTATTTAAAATGGTTTATGTTTCACAAAACTAGTTATTTCCTCAAATACACATTTGTTATTGTTAACAACATACACATATCTGCTGAAATTATTCATTATAACTCATCAACCAACAAACTTGCCACTCTCCTCCTAGGTCACGTTTTATGACATGCATAGCTGTGTGAAATGGCCATATTTTTTTCCTCCACATTAAAGGAGTCTGCGAGGATTTACAAAACTGACTTATTTATACTGATGTTGCAAAAAATATTAACATGCAAAGATTCTGATTTTACCTGCAGAAATACATGATTGAGAGATTTGTTCACTGCACATCTTTTTTTCATCTTCACTTGCAGAAAATTTGAGATAAGATCAATGCCTAGAAAATAAAGCAAATATACCAAAATGTTAACAAAATTAGAAAGGTACAAGAAAAATCATGAAGATTACAAGACTAAAGTCATTGGGACACTTTTGAAACAAATTGAGCATCTTTATGTGTGTGCGTATCTCGCAGTTTGTCCAAAGTATGCAGCAGAGATTTGATTGGCTGATCTAATCATGTGATCATGACCAGATCATCAGTGGAGTGTAAGTAGTCAAAATTTAACAACATAGGGGTTCTATTTCTTATCTCTGGACTTTATTGCTTTTCACACATTCTCTACATGATTGCTGGGAAAAGATGATCAGGTCGATGAGGGCTGTGGGAAAAGAGATAAGCGGGCTGAAGGGATGAAGAGATAGATTTTGAAAGGAAAGAAATGGGGAAGCTTGTGGGAAGAGATGGGTGGATTGGTAGGCAGTTAGGGATGTGCAATGGGGATATGAGTGGTAATGAAAGGGCTTGTTAAAAACAATAAACTTTCATATCATTAATCTGGACAACGCAAAGCACCACAGATAGTATACAGAACTTTGATAGAGAAAGACTAAGAAGCTCTTGAAGCTAGCAAACACTCTTAAGTGACAATAGCAGCTACAGGCCAGCAATTGTGAATGAAAATGAGGAAAAGGTACTAGCTGGAAACAAATCTGCTAATGTTCTAGTCAAAAATCACTATTACAGACAAATATTTACACAGCCATAAGAAGGTATATTAAGAGAGAAATAAGCCACATGGAGCACTCAATGCAAGTAACAACTCATGATAAAAATCACAAGACAGAATTAGAATCAACCATTTGTAAACTCAAGAAGAGAAAAGCCTCACGAAAGGGCAGCATCACTAATGAAATGCTCTCTAACATGGGAGAAATTATGAAGAACAAACTGTTACACACCTTTATCACAAACTGGAAACAAGGAACACATTCCTTATGTTTTTCAAATTTCACACATAGAAAGTAGAAAGAAAGTGTGAAATTGAGTTTCCAAAATGACTATTTAGCGAGGGATGCAAACAAATCTCTCAATATTTTATCACAATAGACATGAGCTCAGTACGGCGAGTGAGTTATTTGTTTCATACAAATCAAATCCCACATTGTCATCATTTGTTCATGTAGCCTCAATTCATTTCTTTTTAAATGTGCAAAGCTATTCTTAAAAATGAATATCAATTTCCAATCTAATAATTCTGGACAATACAGCTGAACAGATATTCTCTAACGAGATCCACATTTGACTTATTATTCATGTTTAGTAAGACTAAATATTTCCTCAAATATAGTCTGATCATTGTTATCAAAATCTAAAAATATTTGAATTAATCACAAAATAACTATAAACATTCAAAGCAGTTTTATCACATGAATAGGCATGACAAAATTATAATATTTTTTCCTCTCCGACAAGGGACCCTCATAAAGTTGCAGGTCGGAATCGCTACCCCACAGCTTTTGTCTCAGCTCCACACCATCTGCCTAGGTATGGCATCTCATTTCACTATAAAGTGGGCATTCTTGTAGAATGTGGTGATGTTGTATTACAGTGGACATGAGAGCTCAGTACGGCGAGTGAGTTATTTGTTTCATACAAATCAAATCCCACAATGTCATCATTAGCTCAATTACTTACACCTTCTTTAAAAATGCTTCTTAACTTGCTTTCAAATGCAAACAGGCAGAAAATGTGTAGGAAAAAGAAACTTTATGTATGCAAATATGATTTCAGTTTACATTATCAACTATTCTATCTTTTTTCACAAATCTACTAAGAGCCAATAATGAAAGTGTGAAGAAGACAAATATCTTCAGATAGAAAGTGTACACTGAAATTTGTTAAGACCATCTTATTTTCGTATGGTGGCAATTTTGTATTACAGTGGACAATAACGTATTATAGCGAGTAAATTTTTCATGTCAGTCAATCAATCCCACAATGTCATCATTAGCTCTGCAGCTTCCAAAAAACGATTTTCAAACTGATAATTCTGGACAACATCGCCGCATCACATATATTCTCTAACCAGATCCTTATTGCATTTTGGGGATTTCATTAAATTGTTTCCTCAAATAAAAACTTACAATCGTTTTTTTAAATTTTAGCACAAAAAATAATTCATTGTGCTAGATCAACTAATGAGCAGATTTCCCTCCAGTCAGATTTAACCTTGGGAAGGTTACAATACTCACTATTTTGATTGACAATGCAAACAATTTTGAGATGTTGTAATTACAGCGGACATGAGCTCAGTACGGCGAGTGAGTTATTTGTTTCATGCAAATCAAATCCCACAGTGTCATCATATGCTCATGTACATTAAACAAAAGACTAGTTGCATCCTTTGAAGACTATTCTAGAGAGAAAGTCAATTGTTAAAACTAATAGTTATGAACAAGACAGCTACATAACAGATACCTGCTAGCCAGATCTCTATTTAAAATGGTTTATGTTTCACAAAACTAGTTATTTCCTCAAATACACATTTGTTATTGTTAACAACATACACATATCTGCTGAAATTATTCATTATAACTCATCAACCAACAAACTTGCCACTCTCCTCCTAGGTCACGTTTTATGACATGCATAGCTGTGTGAAATGGCCATATTTTTTTCCTCCACATTAAAGGAGTCTGCGAGGATTTACAAAACTGACTTATTTATACTGATGTTGCAAAAAATATTAACATGCAAAGATTCTGATTTTACCTGCAGAAATACATGATTGAGAGATTTGTTCACTGCACATCTTTTTTTCATCTTCACTTGCAGAAAATTTGAGATAAGATCAATGCCTAGAAAATAAAGCAAATATACCAAAATGTTAACAAAATTAGAAAGGTACAAGAAAAATCATGAAGATTACAAGACTAAAGTCATTGGGACACTTTTGAAACAAATTGAGCATCTTTATGTGTGTGCGTATCTCGCAGTTTGTCCAAAGTATGCAGCAGAGATTTGATTGGCTGATCTAATCATGTGATCATGACCAGATCATCAGTGGAGTGTAAGTAGTCAAAATTTAACAACATAGGGGTTCTATTTCTTATCTCTGGACTTTATTGCTTTTCACACATTCTCTACATGATTGCTGGGAAAAGATGATCAGGTCGATGAGGGCTGTGGGAAAAGAGATAAGCGGGCTGAAGGGATGAAGAGATAGATTTTGAAAGGAAAGAAATGGGGAAGCTTGTGGGAAGAGATGGGTGGATTGGTAGGCAGTTAGGGATGTGCAATGGGGATATGAGTGGTAATGAAAGGGCTTGTTAAAAACAATAAACTTTCATATCATTAATCTGGACAACGCAAAGCACCACAGATAGTATACAGAACTTTGATAGAGAAAGACTAAGAAGCTCTTGAAGCTAGCAAACACTCTTAAGTGACAATAGCAGCTACAGGCCAGCAATTGTGAATGAAAATGAGGAAAAGGTACTAGCTGGAAACAAATCTGCTAATGTTCTAGTCAAAAATCACTAGTACAGACAAATATTTACACAGCCATAAGAAGGTATATTAAGAGAGAAATAAGCCACATGGAGCACTCAATGCAAGTAACAACTCATGATAAAAATCACAAGACAGAATTAGAATCAACCATTTGTAAACTCAAGAAGAGAAAAGCCTCACGAAAGGGCAGCATCACTAATGAAATGCTCTCTAACATGGGAGAAATTATGAAGAACAAACTGTTACACACCTTTATCACAAACTGGAAACAAGGAACACATTCCTTATGTTTTTCAAATTTCACACATAGAAAGTAGAAAGAAAGTGTGAAATTGAGTTTCCAAAATGACTATTTAGCGAGGGATGCAAACAAATCTCTCAATATTTTATCGCAATAGACATGAGCTCAGTACGGCGAGTGAGTTATTTGTTTCATACAAATCAAATCCCACATTGTCATCATTTGTTCATGTAGCCTCAATTCATTTCTTTTTAAATGTGCAAAGCTATTCTTAAAAATGAATATCAATTTCCAATCTAATAATTCTGGACAATACAGCTGAACAGATATTCTCTAACGAGATCCACATTTGACTTATTATTCATGTTTAGTAAGACTAAATATTTCCTCAAATATAGTCTGATCATTGTTATCAAAATCTAAAAATATTTGAATTAATCACAAAATAACTATAAACATTCAAAGCAGTTTTATCACATGAATAGGCATGACAAAATTATAATATTTTTTCCTCTCCGACAAGGGACCCTCATAAAGTTGCAGGTCGGAATCGCTACCCCACAGCTTTTGTCTCAGCTCCACACCATCTGCCTAGGTATGGCATCTCATTTCACTATAAAGTGGGCATTCTTGTAGAATGTGGTGATGTTGTATTACAGTGGACATGAGAGCTCAGTACGGCGAGTGAGTTATTTGTTTCATACAAATCAAATCCCACAATGTCATCATTAGCTCAATTACTTACACCTTCTTTAAAAATGCTTCCTAACTTGCTTTCAAATGCAAACAGGCAGAAAATGTGTAGGAAAAAGAAACTTTATGTATGCAAATATGATTTCAGTTTACATTATCAACTATTCTATCTTTTTTCACAAATCTACTAAGAGCCAATAATGAAAGTGTGAAGAAGACAACTATCTTCAGATAGAAAGTGTACACTGAAATTTGTTAAGACCATCTTATTTTCGTATGGTGGCAATTTTGTATTACAGTGGACAATAACGTATTATAGCGAGTAAATTTTTCATGTCAATCAATCCCACAATGTCATCATTAGCTCTGCAGCTTCCAAAAATCGATTTTCAAACTGATAATTCTGGACAACATCGCCGCATCACATATATTCTCTAACCAGATCCTTATTGCATTTTGGGGATTTCATTAAATTGTTTCCTCAAATAAAAACTTACAATCGTTTTTTTTAAATTTTAGCACAAAAAATAATTCATTGTGCTAGATCAACTAATGAGCAGATTTCCCTCCAGTCAGATTTAACCTTGGGAAGGTTACAATACTCACTATTTTGATTGACAATGCAAACAATTTTGAGATGTTGTAATTACAGCGGACATGAGCTCAGTACGGCGAGTGAGTTATTTGTTTCATGCAAATCAAATCCCACAGTGTCATCATATGCTCATGTACATTAAACAAAAGACTAGTTGCATCCTTTGAAGACTATTCTAGAGAGAAAGTCAATTGTTAAAACTAATAGTTATGAACAAGACAGCTACATAACAGATACCTGCTAGCCAGATCTCTATTTAAAATGGTTTATGTTTCACAAAACTAGTTATTTCCTCAAATACACATTTGTTATTGTTAACAACATACACATATCTGCTGAAATTATTCATTATAACTCATCAACCAACAAACTTGCCACTCTCCTCCTAGGTCACGTTTTATGACATGCATAGCTGTGTGAAATGGCCATATTTTTTTCCTCCACATTAAAGGAGTCTGCGAGGATTTACAAAACTGACTTATTTATACTGATGTTGCAAAAAATATTAACATGCAAAGATTCTGATTTTACCTGCAGAAATACATGATTGAGAGATTTGTTCACTGCACATCTTTTTTTCATCTTCACTTGCAGAAAATTTGAGATAAGATCAATGCCTAGAAAATAAAGCAAATATACCAAAATGTTAACAAAATTAGAAAGGTACAAGAAAAATCATGAAGATTACAAGACTAAAGTCATTGGGACACTTTTGAAACAAATTGAGCATCTTTATGTGTGTGCGTATCTCGCAGTTTGTCCAAAGTATGCAGCAGAGATTTGATTGGCTGATCTAATCATGTGATCATGACCAGATCATCAGTGGAGTGTAAGTAGTCAAAATTTAACAACATAGGGGTTCTATTTCTTATCTCTGGACTTTATTGCTTTTCACACATTCTCTACATGATTGCTGGGAAAAGATGATCAGGTCGATGAGGGCTGTGGGAAAAGAGATAAGCGGGCTGAAGGGATGAAGAGATAGATTTTGAAAGGAAAGAAATGGGGAAGCTTGTGGGAAGAGATGGGTGGATTGGTAGGCAGTTAGGGATGTGCAATGGGGATATGAGTGGTAATGAAAGGGCTTGTTAAAAACAATAAACTTTCATATCATTAATCTGGACAACGCAAAGCACCACAGATAGTATACAGAACTTTGATAGAGAAAGACTAAGAAGCTCTTGAAGCTAGCAAACACTCTTAAGTGACAATAGCAGCTACAGGCCAGCAATTGTGAATGAAAATGAGGAAAAGGTACTAGCTGGAAACAAATCTGCTAATGTTCTAGTCAAAAATCACTATTACAGACAAATATTTACACAGCCATAAGAAGGTATATTAAGAGAGAAATAAGCCACATGGAGCACTCAATGCAAGTAACAACTCATGATAAAAATCACAAGACAGAATTAGAATCAACCATTTGTAAACTCAAGAAGAGAAAAGCCTCACGAAAGGGCAGCATCACTAATGAAATGCTCTCTAACATGGGAGAAATTATGAAGAACAAACTGTTACACACCTTTATCACAAACTGGAAACAAGGAACACATTCCTTATGTTTTTCAAATTTCACACATAGAAAGTAGAAAGAAAGTGTGAAATTGAGTTTCCAAAATGACTATTTAGCGAGGGATGCAAACAAATCTCTCAATATTTTATCACAATAGACATGAGCTCAGTACGGCGAGTGAGTTATTTGTTTCATACAAATCAAATCCCACATTGTCATCATTTGTTCATGTAGCCTCAATTCATTTCTTTTTAAATGTGCAAAGCTATTCTTAAAAATGAATATCAATTTCCAATCTAATAATTCTGGACAATACAGCTGAACAGATATTCTCTAACGAGATCCACATTTGACTTATTATTCATGTTTAGTAAGACTAAATATTTCCTCAAATATAGTCTGATCATTGTTATCAAAATCTAAAAATATTTGAATTAATCACAAAATAACTATAAACATTCAAAGCAGTTTTATCACATGAATAGGCATGACAAAATTATAATATTTTTTCCTCTCCGACAAGGGACCCTCATAAAGTTGCAGGTCGGAATCGCTACCCCACAGCTTTTGTCTCAGCTCCACACCATCTGCCTAGGTATGGCATCTCATTTCACTATAAAGTGGGCATTCTTGTAGAATGTGGTGATGTTGTATTACAGTGGACATGAGAGCTCAGTACGGCGAGTGAGTTATTTGTTTCATACAAATCAAATCCCACAATGTCATCATTAGCTCAATTACTTACACCTTCTTTAAAAATGCTTCTTAACTTGCTTTCAAATGCAAACAGGCAGAAAATGTGTAGGAAAAAGAAACTTTATGTATGCAAATATGATTTCAGTTTACATTATCAACTATTCTATCTTTTTTCACAAATCTACTAAGAGCCAATAATGAAAGTGTGAAGAAGACAAATATCTTCAGATAGAAAGTGTACACTGAAATTTGTTAAGACCATCTTATTTTCGTATGGTGGCAATTTTGTATTACAGTGGACAATAACGTATTATAGCGAGTAAATTTTTCATGTCAGTCAATCAATCCCACAATGTCATCATTAGCTCTGCAGCTTCCAAAAAACGATTTTCAAACTGATAATTCTGGACAACATCGCCGCATCACATATATTCTCTAACCAGATCCTTATTGCATTTTGGGGATTTCATTAAATTGTTTCCTCAAATAAAAACTTACAATCGTTTTTTTAAATTTTAGCACAAAAAATAATTCATTGTGCTAGATCAACTAATGAGCAGATTTCCCTCCAGTCAGATTTAACCTTGGGAAGGTTACAATACTCACTATTTTGATTGACAATGCAAACAATTTTGAGATGTTGTAATTACAGCGGACATGAGCTCAGTACGGCGAGTGAGTTATTTGTTTCATGCAAATCAAATCCCACAGTGTCATCATATGCTCATGTACATTAAACAAAAGACTAGTTGCATCCTTTGAAGACTATTCTAGAGAGAAAGTCAATTGTTAAAACTAATAGTTATGAACAAGACAGCTACATAACAGATACCTGCTAGCCAGATCTCTATTTAAAATGGTTTATGTTTCACAAAACTAGTTATTTCCTCAAATACACATTTGTTATTGTTAACAACATACACATATCTGCTGAAATTATTCATTATAACTCATCAACCAACAAACTTGCCACTCTCCTCCTAGGTCACGTTTTATGACATGCATAGCTGTGTGAAATGGCCATATTTTTTTCCTCCACATTAAAGGAGTCTGCGAGGATTTACAAAACTGACTTATTTATACTGATGTTGCAAAAAATATTAACATGCAAAGATTCTGATTTTACCTGCAGAAATACATGATTGAGAGATTTGTTCACTGCACATCTTTTTTTCATCTTCACTTGCAGAAAATTTGAGATAAGATCAATGCCTAGAAAATAAAGCAAATATACCAAAATGTTAACAAAATTAGAAAGGTACAAGAAAAATCATGAAGATTACAAGACTAAAGTCATTGGGACACTTTTGAAACAAATTGAGCATCTTTATGTGTGTGCGTATCTCGCAGTTTGTCCAAAGTATGCAGCAGAGATTTGATTGGCTGATCTAATCATGTGATCATGACCAGATCATCAGTGGAGTGTAAGTAGTCAAAATTTAACAACATAGGGGTTCTATTTCTTATCTCTGGACTTTATTGCTTTTCACACATTCTCTACATGATTGCTGGGAAAAGATGATCAGGTCGATGAGGGCTGTGGGAAAAGAGATAAGCGGGCTGAAGGGATGAAGAGATAGATTTTGAAAGGAAAGAAATGGGGAAGCTTGTGGGAAGAGATGGGTGGATTGGTAGGCAGTTAGGGATGTGCAATGGGGATATGAGTGGTAATGAAAGGGCTTGTTAAAAACAATAAACTTTCATATCATTAATCTGGACAACGCAAAGCACCACAGATAGTATACAGAACTTTGATAGAGAAAGACTAAGAAGCTCTTGAAGCTAGCAAACACTCTTAAGTGACAATAGCAGCTACAGGCCAGCAATTGTGAATGAAAATGAGGAAAAGGTACTAGCTGGAAACAAATCTGCTAATGTTCTAGTCAAAAATCACTAGTACAGACAAATATTTACACAGCCATAAGAAGGTATATTAAGAGAGAAATAAGCCACATGGAGCACTCAATGCAAGTAACAACTCATGATAAAAATCACAAGACAGAATTAGAATCAACCATTTGTAAACTCAAGAAGAGAAAAGCCTCACGAAAGGGCAGCATCACTAATGAAATGCTCTCTAACATGGGAGAAATTATGAAGAACAAACTGTTACACACCTTTATCACAAACTGGAAACAAGGAACACATTCCTTATGTTTTTCAAATTTCACACATAGAAAGTAGAAAGAAAGTGTGAAATTGAGTTTCCAAAATGACTATTTAGCGAGGGATGCAAACAAATCTCTCAATATTTTATCGCAATAGACATGAGCTCAGTACGGCGAGTGAGTTATTTGTTTCATACAAATCAAATCCCACATTGTCATCATTTGTTCATGTAGCCTCAATTCATTTCTTTTTAAATGTGCAAAGCTATTCTTAAAAATGAATATCAATTTCCAATCTAATAATTCTGGACAATACAGCTGAACAGATATTCTCTAACGAGATCCACATTTGACTTATTATTCATGTTTAGTAAGACTAAATATTTCCTCAAATATAGTCTGATCATTGTTATCAAAATCTAAAAATATTTGAATTAATCACAAAATAACTATAAACATTCAAAGCAGTTTTATCACATGAATAGGCATGACAAAATTATAATATTTTTTCCTCTCCGACAAGGGACCCTCATAAAGTTGCAGGTCGGAATCGCTACCCCACAGCTTTTGTCTCAGCTCCACACCATCTGCCTAGGTATGGCATCTCATTTCACTATAAAGTGGGCATTCTTGTAGAATGTGGTGATGTTGTATTACAGTGGACATGAGAGCTCAGTACGGCGAGTGAGTTATTTGTTTCATACAAATCAAATCCCACAATGTCATCATTAGCTCAATTACTTACACCTTCTTTAAAAATGCTTCCTAACTTGCTTTCAAATGCAAACAGGCAGAAAATGTGTAGGAAAAAGAAACTTTATGTATGCAAATATGATTTCAGTTTACATTATCAACTATTCTATCTTTTTTCACAAATCTACTAAGAGCCAATAATGAAAGTGTGAAGAAGACAACTATCTTCAGATAGAAAGTGTACACTGAAATTTGTTAAGACCATCTTATTTTCGTATGGTGGCAATTTTGTATTACAGTGGACAATAACGTATTATAGCGAGTAAATTTTTCATGTCAATCAATCCCACAATGTCATCATTAGCTCTGCAGCTTCCAAAAATCGATTTTCAAACTGATAATTCTGGACAACATCGCCGCATCACATATATTCTCTAACCAGATCCTTATTGCATTTTGGGGATTTCATTAAATTGTTTCCTCAAATAAAAACTTACAATCGTTTTTTTTAAATTTTAGCACAAAAAATAATTCATTGTGCTAGATCAACTAATGAGCAGATTTCCCTCCAGTCAGATTTAACCTTGGGAAGGTTACAATACTCACTATTTTGATTGACAATGCAAACAATTTTGAGATGTTGTAATTACAGCGGACATGAGCTCAGTACGGCGAGTGAGTTATTTGTTTCATGCAAATCAAATCCCACAGTGTCATCATATGCTCATGTACATTAAACAAAAGACTAGTTGCATCCTTTGAAGACTATTCTAGAGAGAAAGTCAATTGTTAAAACTAATAGTTATGAACAAGACAGCTACATAACAGATACCTGCTAGCCAGATCTCTATTTAAAATGGTTTATGTTTCACAAAACTAGTTATTTCCTCAAATACACATTTGTTATTGTTAACAACATACACATATCTGCTGAAATTATTCATTATAACTCATCAACCAACAAACTTGCCACTCTCCTCCTAGGTCACGTTTTATGACATGCATAGCTGTGTGAAATGGCCATATTTTTTTCCTCCACATTAAAGGAGTCTGCGAGGATTTACAAAACTGACTTATTTATACTGATGTTGCAAAAAATATTAACATGCAAAGATTCTGATTTTACCTGCAGAAATACATGATTGAGAGATTTGTTCACTGCACATCTTTTTTTCATCTTCACTTGCAGAAAATTTGAGATAAGATCAATGCCTAGAAAATAAAGCAAATATACCAAAATGTTAACAAAATTAGAAAGGTACAAGAAAAATCATGAAGATTACAAGACTAAAGTCATTGGGACACTTTTGAAACAAATTGAGCATCTTTATGTGTGTGCGTATCTCGCAGTTTGTCCAAAGTATGCAGCAGAGATTTGATTGGCTGATCTAATCATGTGATCATGACCAGATCATCAGTGGAGTGTAAGTAGTCAAAATTTAACAACGTAGGGGTTCTATTTCTTATCTCTGGACTTTATTGCTTTTCACACATTCTCTACATGATTGCTGGGAAAAGATGATCAGGTCGATGAGGGCTGTGGGAAAAGAGATAAGCGGGCTGAAGGGATGAAGAGATAGATTTTGAAAGGAAAGAAATGGGGAAGCTTGTGGGAAGAGATGGGTGGATTGGTAGGCAGTTAGGGATGTGCAATGGGGATATGAGTGGTAATGAAAGGGCTTGTTAAAAACAATAAACTTTCATATCATTAATCTGGACAACGCAAAGCACCACAGATAGTATACAGAACTTTGATAGAGAAAGACTAAGAAGCTCTTGAAGCTAGCAAACACTCTTAAGTGACAATAGCAGCTACAGGCCAGCAATTGTGAATGAAAATGAGGAAAAGGTACTAGCTGGAAACAAATCTGCTAATGTTCTAGTCAAAAATCACTATTACAGACAAATATTTACACAGCCATAAGAAGGTATATTAAGAGAGAAATAAGCCACATGGAGCACTCAATGCAAGTAACAACTCATGATAAAAATCACAAGACAGAATTAGAATCAACCATTTGTAAACTCAAGAAGAGAAAAGCCTCACGAAAGGGCAGCATCACTAATGAAATGCTCTCTAACATGGGAGAAATTATGAAGAACAAACTGTTACACACCTTTATCACAAACTGGAAACAAGGAACACATTCCTTATGTTTTTCAAATTTCACACATAGAAAGTAGAAAGAAAGTGTGAAATTGAGTTTCCAAAATGACTATTTAGCGAGGGATGCAAACAAATCTCTCAATATTTTATCACAATAGACATGAGCTCAGTACGGCGAGTGAGTTATTTGTTTCATACAAATCAAATCCCACATTGTCATCATTTGTTCATGTAGCCTCAATTCATTTCTTTTTAAATGTGCAAAGCTATTCTTAAAAATGAATATCAATTTCCAATCTAATAATTCTGGACAATACAGCTGAACAGATATTCTCTAACGAGATCCACATTTGACTTATTATTCATGTTTAGTAAGACTAAATATTTCCTCAAATATAGTCTGATCATTGTTATCAAAATCTAAAAATATTTGAATTAATCACAAAATAACTATAAACATTCAAAGCAGTTTTATCACATAAATAGGCATGACAAAATTATAATATTTTTTCCTCTCCGACAAGGGACCCTCATAAAGTTGCAGGTCGGAATCGCTACCCCACAGCTTTTGTCTCAGCTCCACACCATCTGCCTAGGTATGGCATCTCATTTCACTATAAAGTGGGCATTCTTGTAGAATGTGGTGATGTTGTATTACAGTGGACATGAGAGCTCAGTACGGCGAGTGAGTTATTTGTTTCATACAAATCAAATCCCACAATGTCATCATTAGCTCAATTACTTACACCTTCTTTAAAAATGCTTCTTAACTTGCTTTCAAATGCAAACAGGCAGAAAATGTGTAGGAAAAAGAAACTTTATGTATGCAAATATGATTTCAGTTTACATTATCAACTATTCTATCTTTTTTCACAAATCTACTAAGAGCCAATAATGAAAGTGTGAAGAAGACAAATATCTTCAGATAGAAAGTGTACACTGAAATTTGTTAAGACCATCTTATTTTCGTATGGTGGCAATTTTGTATTACAGTGGACAATAACGTATTATAGCGAGTAAATTTTTCATGTCAGTCAATCAATCCCACAATGTCATCATTAGCTCTGCAGCTTCCAAAAAACGATTTTCAAACTGATAATTCTGGACAACATCGCCGCATCACATATATTCTCTAACCAGATCCTTATTGCATTTTGGGGATTTCATTAAATTGTTTCCTCAAATAAAAACTTACAATCGTTTTTTTAAATTTTAGCACAAAAAATAATTCATTGTGCTAGATCAACTAATGAGCAGATTTCCCTCCAGTCAGATTTAACCTTGGGAAGGTTACAATACTCACTATTTTGATTGACAATGCAAACAATTTTGAGATGTTGTAATTACAGCGGACATGAGCTCAGTACGGCGAGTGAGTTATTTGTTTCATGCAAATCAAATCCCACAGTGTCATCATATGCTCATGTACATTAAACAAAAGACTAGTTGCATCCTTTGAAGACTATTCTAGAGAGAAAGTCAATTGTTAAAACTAATAGTTATGAACAAGACAGCTACATAACAGATACCTGCTAGCCAGATCTCTATTTAAAATGGTTTATGTTTCACAAAACTAGTTATTTCCTCAAATACACATTTGTTATTGTTAACAACATACACATATCTGCTGAAATTATTCATTATAACTCATCAACCAACAAACTTGCCACTCTCCTCCTAGGTCACGTTTTATGACATGCATAGCTGTGTGAAATGGCCATATTTTTTTCCTCCACATTAAAGGAGTCTGCGAGGATTTACAAAACTGACTTATTTATACTGATGTTGCAAAAAATATTAACATGCAAAGATTCTGATTTTACCTGCAGAAATACATGATTGAGAGATTTGTTCACTGCACATCTTTTTTTCATCTTCACTTGCAGAAAATTTGAGATAAGATCAATGCCTAGAAAATAAAGCAAATATACCAAAATGTTAACAAAATTAGAAAGGTACAAGAAAAATCATGAAGATTACAAGACTAAAGTCATTGGGACACTTTTGAAACAAATTGAGCATCTTTATGTGTGTGCGTATCTCGCAGTTTGTCCAAAGTATGCAGCAGAGATTTGATTGGCTGATCTAATCATGTGATCATGACCAGATCATCAGTGGAGTGTAAGTAGTCAAAATTTAACAACGTAGGGGTTCTATTTCTTATCTCTGGACTTTATTGCTTTTCACACATTCTCTACATGATTGCTGGGAAAAGATGATCAGGTCGATGAGGGCTGTGGGAAAAGAGATAAGCGGGCTGAAGGGATGAAGAGATAGATTTTGAAAGGAAAGAAATGGGGAAGCTTGTGGGAAGAGATGGGTGGATTGGTAGGCAGTTAGGGATGTGCAATGGGGATATGAGTGGTAATGAAAGGGCTTGTTAAAAACAATAAACTTTCATATCATTAATCTGGACAACGCAAAGCACCACAGATAGTATACAGAACTTTGATAGAGAAAGACTAAGAAGCTCTTGAAGCTAGCAAACACTCTTAAGTGACAATAGCAGCTACAGGCCAGCAATTGTGAATGAAAATGAGGAAAAGGTACTAGCTGGAAACAAATCTGCTAATGTTCTAGTCAAAAATCACTATTACAGACAAATATTTACACAGCCATAAGAAGGTATATTAAGAGAGAAATAAGCCACATGGAGCACTCAATGCAAGTAACAACTCATGATAAAAATCACAAGACAGAATTAGAATCAACCATTTGTAAACTCAAGAAGAGAAAAGCCTCACGAAAGGGCAGCATCACTAATGAAATGCTCTCTAACATGGGAGAAATTATGAAGAACAAACTGTTACACACCTTTATCACAAACTGGAAACAAGGAACACATTCCTTATGTTTTTCAAATTTCACACATAGAAAGTAGAAAGAAAGTGTGAAATTGAGTTTCCAAAATGACTATTTAGCGAGGGATGCAAACAAATCTCTCAATATTTTATCACAATAGACATGAGCTCAGTACGGCGAGTGAGTTATTTGTTTCATACAAATCAAATCCCACATTGTCATCATTTGTTCATGTAGCCTCAATTCATTTCTTTTTAAATGTGCAAAGCTATTCTTAAAAATGAATATCAATTTCCAATCTAATAATTCTGGACAATACAGCTGAACAGATATTCTCTAACGAGATCCACATTTGACTTATTATTCATGTTTAGTAAGACTAAATATTTCCTCAAATATAGTCTGATCATTGTTATCAAAATCTAAAAATATTTGAATTAATCACAAAATAACTATAAACATTCAAAGCAGTTTTATCACATGAATAGGCATGACAAAATTATAATATTTTTTCCTCTCCGACAAGGGACCCTCATAAAGTTGCAGGTCGGAATCGCTACCCCACAGCTTTTGTCTCAGCTCCACACCATCTGCCTAGGTATGGCATCTCATTTCACTATAAAGTGGGCATTCTTGTAGAATGTGGTGATGTTGTATTACAGTGGACATGAGAGCTCAGTACGGCGAGTGAGTTATTTGTTTCATACAAATCAAATCCCACAATGTCATCATTAGCTCAATTACTTACACCTTCTTTAAAAATGCTTCTTAACTTGCTTTCAAATGCAAACAGGCAGAAAATGTGTAGGAAAAAGAAACTTTATGTATGCAAATATGATTTCAGTTTACATTATCAACTATTCTATCTTTTTTCACAAATCTACTAAGAGCCAATAATGAAAGTGTGAAGAAGACAAATATCTTCAGATAGAAAGTGTACACTGAAATTTGTTAAGACCATCTTATTTTCGTATGGTGGCAATTTTGTATTACAGTGGACAATAACGTATTATAGCGAGTAAATTTTTCATGTCAATCAATCCCACAATGTCATCATTAGCTCTGCAGCTTCCAAAAAACGATTTTCAAACTGATAATTCTGGACAACATCGCCGCATCACATATATTCTCTAACCAGATCCTTATTGCATTTTGGGGATTTCATTAAATTGTTTCCTCAAATAAAAACTTACAATCGTTTTTTTAAATTTTAGCACAAAAAATAATTCATTGTGCTAGATCAACTAATGAGCAGATTTCCCTCCAGTCAGATTTAACCTTGGGAAGGTTACAATACTCACTATTTTGATTGACAATGCAAACAATTTTGAGATGTTGTAATTACAGCGGACATGAGCTCAGTACGGCGAGTGAGTTATTTGTTTCATGCAAATCAAATCCCACAGTGTCATCATATGCTCATGTACATTAAACAAAAGACTAGTTGCATCCTTTGAAGACTATTCTAGAGAGAAAGTCAATTGTTAAAACTAATAGTTATGAACAAGACAGCTACATAACAGATACCTGCTAGCCAGATCTCTATTTAAAATGGTTTATGTTTCACAAAACTAGTTATTTCCTCAAATACACATTTGTTATTGTTAACAACATACACATATCTGCTGAAATTATTCATTATAACTCATCAACCAACAAACTTGCCACTCTCCTCCTAGGTCACGTTTTATGACATGCATAGCTGTGTGAAATGGCCATATTTTTTTCCTCCACATTAAAGGAGTCTGCGAGGATTTACAAAACTGACTTATTTATACTGATGTTGCAAAAAATATTAACATGCAAAGATTCTGATTTTACACCTGCAGAAATACATGATTGAGAGATTTGTTCACTGCACATCTTTTTTTCATCTTCACTTGCAGAAAATTTGAGATAAGATCAATGCCTAGAAAATAAAGCAAATATACCAAAATGTTAACAAAATTAGAAAGGTACAAGAAAAATCATGAAGATTACAAGACTAAAGTCATTGGGACACTTTTGAAACAAATTGAGCATCTTTATGTGTGTGCGTATCTCGCAGTTTGTCCAAAGTATGCAGCAGAGATTTGATTGGCTGATCTAATCATGTGATCATGACCAGATCATCAGTGGAGTGTAAGTAGTCAAAATTTAACAACGTAGGGGTTCTATTTCTTATCTCTGGACTTTATTGCTTTTCACACATTCTCTACATGATTGCTGGGAAAAGATGATCAGGTCGATGAGGGCTGTGGGAAAAGAGATAAGCGGGCTGAAGGGATGAAGAGATAGATTTTGAAAGGAAAGAAATGGGGAAGCTTGTGGGAAGAGATGGGTGGATTGGTAGGCAGTTAGGGATGTGCAATGGGGATATGAGTGGTAATGAAAGGGCTTGTTAAAAACAATAAACTTTCATATCATTAATCTGGACAACGCAAAGCACCACAGATAGTATACAGAACTTTGATAGAGAAAGACTAAGAAGCTCTTGAAGCTAGCAAACACTCTTAAGTGACAATAGCAGCTACAGGCCAGCAATTGTGAATGAAAATGAGGAAAAGGTACTAGCTGGAAACAAATCTGCTAATGTTCTAGTCAAAAATCACTAGTACAGACAAATATTTACACAGCCATAAGAAGGTATATTAAGAGAGAAATAAGCCACATGGAGCACTCAATGCAAGTAACAACTCATGATAAAAATCACAAGACAGAATTAGAATCAACCATTTGTAAACTCAAGAAGAGAAAAGCCTCACGAAAGGGCAGCATCACTAATGAAATGCTCTCTAACATGGGAGAAATTATGAAGAACAAACTGTTACACACCTTTATCACAAACTGGAAACAAGGAACACATTCCTTATGTTTTTCAAATTTCACACATAGAAAGTAGAAAGAAAGTGTGAAATTGAGTTTCCAAAATGACTATTTAGCGAGGGATGCAAACAAATCTCTCAATATTTTATCACAATAGACATGAGCTCAGTACGGCGAGTGAGTTATTTGTTTCATACAAATCAAATCCCACATTGTCATCATTTGTTCATGTAGCCTCAATTCATTTCTTTTTAAATGTGCAAAGCTATTCTTAAAAATGAATATCAATTTCCAATCTAATAATTCTGGACAATACAGCTGAACAGATATTCTCTAACGAGATCCACATTTGACTTATTATTCATGTTTAGTAAGACTAAATATTTCCTCAAATATAGTCTGATCATTGTTATCAAAATCTAAAAATATTTGAATTAATCACAAAATAACTATAAACATTCAAAGCAGTTTTATCACATGAATAGGCATGACAAAATTATAATATTTTTTCTCTCCGACAAGGGACCCTCATAAAGTTGCAGGTCGGAATCGCTACCCCACAGCTTTTGTCTCAGCTCCACACCATCTGCCTAGGTATGGCATCTCATTTCACTATAAAGTGGGCATTCTTGTAGAATGTGGTGATGTTGTATTACAGTGGACATGAGAGCTCAGTACGGCGAGTGAGTTATTTGTTTCATACAAATCAAATCCCACAATGTCATCATTAGCTCAATTACTTACACCTTCTTTAAAAATGCTTCTTAACTTGCTTTCAAATGCAAACAGGCAGAAAATGTGTAGGAAAAAGAAACTTTATGTATGCAAATATGATTTCAGTTTACATTATCAACTATTCTATCTTTTTTCACAAATCTACTAAGAGCCAATAATGAAAGTGTGAAGAAGACAAATATCTTCAGATAGAAAGTGTACACTGAAATTTGTTAAGACCATCTTATTTTCGTATGGTGGCAATTTTGTATTACAGTGGACAATAACGTATTATAGCGAGTAAATTTTTCATGTCAATCAATCCCACAATGTCATCATTAGCTCTGCAGCTTCCAAAAAACGATTTTCAAACTGATAATTCTGGACAACATCGCCGCATCACATATATTCTCTAACCAGATCCTTATTGCATTTTGGGGATTTCATTAAATTGTTTCCTCAAATAAAAACTTACAATCGTTTTTTTAAATTTTAGCACAAAAAATAATTCATTGTGCTAGATCAACTAATGAGCAGATTTCCCTCCAGTCAGATTTAACCTTGGGAAGGTTACAATACTCACTATTTTGATTGACAATGCAAACAATTTTGAGATGTTGTAATTACAGCGGACATGAGCTCAGTACGGCGAGTGAGTTATTTGTTTCATGCAAATCAAATCCCACAGTGTCATCATATGCTCATGTACATTAAACAAAAGACTAGTTGCATCCTTTGAAGACTATTCTAGAGAGAAAGTCAATTGTTAAAACTAATAGTTATGAACAAGACAGCTACATAACAGATACCTGCTAGCCAGATCTCTATTTAAAATGGTTTATGTTTCACAAAACTAGTTATTTCCTCAAATACACATTTGTTATTGTTAACAACATACACATATCTGCTGAAATTATTCATTATAACTCATCAACCAACAAACTTGCCACTCTCCTCCTAGGTCACGTTTTATGACATGCATAGCTGTGTGAAATGGCCATATTTTTTTCCTCCACATTAAAGGAGTCTGCGAGGATTTACAAAACTGACTTATTTATACTGATGTTGCAAAAAATATTAACATGCAAAGATTCTGATTTTACACCTGCAGAAATACATGATTGAGAGATTTGTTCACTGCACATCTTTTTTTCATCTTCACTTGCAGAAAATTTGAGATAAGATCAATGCCTAGAAAATAAAGCAAATATACCAAAATGTTAACAAAATTAGAAAGGTACAAGAAAAATCATGAAGATTACAAGACTAAAGTCATTGGGACACTTTTGAAACAAATTGAGCATCTTTATGTGTGTGCGTATCTCGCAGTTTGTCCAAAGTATGCAGCAGAGATTTGATTGGCTGATCTAATCATGTGATCATGACCAGATCATCAGTGGAGTGTAAGTAGTCAAAATTTAACAACGTAGGGGTTCTATTTCTTATCTCTGGACTTTATTGCTTTTCACACATTCTCTACATGATTGCTGGGAAAAGATGATCAGGTCGATGAGGGCTGTGGGAAAAGAGATAAGCGGGCTGAAGGGATGAAGAGATAGATTTTGAAAGGAAAGAAATGGGGAAGCTTGTGGGAAGAGATGGGTGGATTGGTAGGCAGTTAGGGATGTGCAATGGGGATATGAGTGGTAATGAAAGGGCTTGTTAAAAACAATAAACTTTCATATCATTAATCTGGACAACGCAAAGCACCACAGATAGTATACAGAACTTTGATAGAGAAAGACTAAGAAGCTCTTGAAGCTAGCAAACACTCTTAAGTGACAATAGCAGCTACAGGCCAGCAATTGTGAATGAAAATGAGGAAAAGGTACTAGCTGGAAACAAATCTGCTAATGTTCTAGTCAAAAATCACTAGTACAGACAAATATTTACAAAAGCCATAAGAAGGTATATTAAGAGAGAAATAAGCCACATGGAGCACTCAATGCAAGTAACAACTCATGATAAAAATCACAAGACAGAATTAGAATCAACCATTTGTAAACTCAAGAAGAGAAAAGCCTCACGAAAGGGCAGCATCACTAATGAAATGCTCTCTAACATGGGAGAAATTATGAAGAACAAACTGTTACACACCTTTATCACAAACTGGAAACAAGGAACACATTCCTTATGTTTTTCAAATTTCACACATAGAAAGTAGAAAGAAAGTGTGAAATTGAGTTTCCAAAATGACTATTTAGCGAGGGATGCAAACAAATCTCTCAATATTTTATCACAATAGACATGAGCTCAGTACGGCGAGTGAGTTATTTGTTTCATACAAATCAAATCCCACATTGTCATCATTTGTTCATGTAGCCTCAATTCATTTCTTTTTAAATGTGCAAAGCTATTCTTAAAAATGAATATCAATTTCCAATCTAATAATTCTGGACAATACAGCTGAACAGATATTCTCTAACGAGATCCACATTTGACTTATTATTCATGTTTAGTAAGACTAAATATTTCCTCAAATATAGTCTGATCATTGTTATCAAAATCTAAAAATATTTGAATTAATCACAAAATAACTATAAACATTCAAAGCAGTTTTATCACATGAATAGGCATGACAAAATTATAATATTTTTTCCTCTCCGACAAGGGACCCTCATAAAGTTGCAGGTCGGAATCGCTACCCCACAGCTTTTGTCTCAGCTCCACACCATCTGCCTAGGTATGGCATCTCATTTCACTATAAAGTGGGCATTCTTGTAGAATGTGGTGATGTTGTATTACAGTGGACATGAGAGCTCAGTACGGCGAGTGAGTTATTTGTTTCATACAAATCAAATCCCACAATGTCATCATTAGCTCAATTACTTACACCTTCTTTAAAAATGCTTCTTAACTTGCTTTCAAATGCAAACAGGCAGAAAATGTGTAGGAAAAAGAAACTTTATGTATGCAAATATGATTTCAGTTTACATTATCAACTATTCTATCTTTTTTCACAAATCTACTAAGAGCCAATAATGAAAGTGTGAAGAAGACAAATATCTTCAGATAGAAAGTGTACACTGAAATTTGTTAAGACCATCTTATTTTCGTATGGTGGCAATTTTGTATTACAGTGGACAATAACGTATTATAGCGAGTAAATTTTTCATGTCAGTCAATCAATCCCACAATGTCATCATTAGCTCTGCAGCTTCCAAAAAACGATTTTCAAACTGATAATTCTGGACAACATCGCCGCATCACATATATTCTCTAACCAGATCCTTATTGCATTTTGGGGATTTCATTAAATTGTTTCCTCAAATAAAAACTTACAATCGTTTTTTTAAATTTTAGCACAAAAAATAATTCATTGTGCTAGATCAACTAATGAGCAGATTTCCCTCCAGTCAGATTTAACCTTGGGAAGGTTACAATACTCACTATTTTGATTGACAATGCAAACAATTTTGAGATGTTGTAATTACAGCGGACATGAGCTCAGTACGGCGAGTGAGTTATTTGTTTCATGCAAATCAAATCCCACAGTGTCATCATATGCTCATGTACATTAAACAAAAGACTAGTTGCATCCTTTGAAGACTATTCTAGAGAGAAAGTCAATTGTTAAAACTAATAGTTATGAACAAGACAGCTACATAACAGATACCTGCTAGCCAGATCTCTATTTAAAATGGTTTATGTTTCACAAAACTAGTTATTTCCTCAAATACACATTTGTTATTGTTAACAACATACACATATCTGCTGAAATTATTCATTATAACTCATCAACCAACAAACTTGCCACTCTCCTCCTAGGTCACGTTTTATGACATGCATAGCTGTGTGAAATGGCCATATTTTTTTCCTCCACATTAAAGGAGTCTGCGAGGATTTACAAAACTGACTTATTTATACTGATGTTGCAAAAAATATTAACATGCAAAGATTCTGATTTTACCTGCAGAAATACATGATTGAGAGATTTGTTCACTGCACATCTTTTTTTCATCTTCACTTGCAGAAAATTTGAGATAAGATCAATGCCTAGAAAATAAAGCAAATATACCAAAATGTTAACAAAATTAGAAAGGTACAAGAAAAATCATGAAGATTACAAGACTAAAGTCATTGGGACACTTTTGAAACAAATTGAGCATCTTTATGTGTGTGCGTATCTCGCAGTTTGTCCAAAGTATGCAGCAGAGATTTGATTGGCTGATCTAATCATGTGATCATGACCAGATCATCAGTGGAGTGTAAGTAGTCAAAATTTAACAACGTAGGGGTTCTATTTCTTATCTCTGGACTTTATTGCTTTTCACACATTCTCTACATGATTGCTGGGAAAAGATGATCAGGTCGATGAGGGCTGTGGGAAAAGAGATAAGCGGGCTGAAGGGATGAAGAGATAGATTTTGAAAGGAAAGAAATGGGGAAGCTTGTGGGAAGAGATGGGTGGATTGGTAGGCAGTTAGGGATGTGCAATGGGGATATGAGTGGTAATGAAAGGGCTTGTTAAAAACAATAAACTTTCATATCATTAATCTGGACAACGCAAAGCACCACAGATAGTATACAGAACTTTGATAGAGAAAGACTAAGAAGCTCTTGAAGCTAGCAAACACTCTTAAGTGACAATAGCAGCTACAGGCCAGCAATTGTGAATGAAAATGAGGAAAAGGTACTAGCTGGAAACAAATCTGCTAATGTTCTAGTCAAAAATCACTAGTACAGACAAATATTTACAAAAGCCATAAGAAGGTATATTAAGAGAGAAATAAGCCACATGGAGCACTCAATGCAAGTAACAACTCATGATAAAAATCACAAGACAGAATTAGAATCAACCATTTGTAAACTCAAGAAGAGAAAAGCCTCACGAAAGGGCAGCATCACTAATGAAATGCTCTCTAACATGGGAGAAATTATGAAGAACAAACTGTTACACACCTTTATCACAAACTGGAAACAAGGAACACATTCCTTATGTTTTTCAAATTTCACACATAGAAAGTAGAAAGAAAGTGTGAAATTGAGTTTCCAAAATGACTATTTAGCGAGGGATGCAAACAAATCTCTCAATATTTTATCACAATAGACATGAGCTCAGTACGGCGAGTGAGTTATTTGTTTCATACAAATCAAATCCCACATTGTCATCATTTGTTCATGTAGCCTCAATTCATTTCTTTTTAAATGTGCAAAGCTATTCTTAAAAATGAATATCAATTTCCAATCTAATAATTCTGGACAATACAGCTGAACAGATATTCTCTAACGAGATCCACATTTGACTTATTATTCATGTTTAGTAAGACTAAATATTTCCTCAAATATAGTCTGATCATTGTTATCAAAATCTAAAAATATTTGAATTAATCACAAAATAACTATAAACATTCAAAGCAGTTTTATCACATGAATAGGCATGACAAAATTATAATATTTTTTCCTCTCCGACAAGGGACCCTCATAAAGTTGCAGGCCGGAATCGCTACCCCACAGCTTTTGTCTCAGCTCCACACCATCTGCCTAGGTATGGCATCTCATTTCACTATAAAGTGGGCATTCTTGTAGAATGTGGTGATGTTGTATTACAGTGGACATGAGAGCTCAGTACGGCGAGTGAGTTATTTGTTTCATACAAATCAAATCCCACAATGTCATCATTAGCTCAATTACTTACACCTTCTTTAAAAATGCTTCTTAACTTGCTTTCAAATGCAAACAGGCAGAAAATGTGTAGGAAAAAGAAACTTTATGTATGCAAATATGATTTCAGTTTACATTATCAACTATTCTATCTTTTTTCACAAATCTACTAAGAGCCAATAATGAAAGTGTGAAGAAGACAAATATCTTCAGATAGAAAGTGTACACTGAAATTTGTTAAGACCATCTTATTTTCGTATGGTGGCAATTTTGTATTACAGTGGACAATAACGTATTATAGCGAGTAAATTTTTCATGTCAATCAATCCCACAATGTCATCATTAGCTCTGCAGCTTCCAAAAAACGATTTTCAAACTGATAATTCTGGACAACATCGCCGCATCACATATATTCTCTAACCAGATCCTTATTGCATTTTGGGGATTTCATTAAATTGTTTCCTCAAATAAAAACTTACAATCGTTTTTTTAAATTTTAGCACAAAAAATAATTCATTGTGCTAGATCAACTAATGAGCAGATTTCCCTCCAGTCAGATTTAACCTTGGGAAGGTTACAATACTCACTATTTTGATTGACAATGCAAACAATTTTGAGATGTTGTAATTACAGCGGACATGAGCTCAGTACGGCGAGTGAGTTATTTGTTTCATGCAAATCAAATCCCACAGTGTCATCATATGCTCATGTACATTAAACAAAAGACTAGTTGCATCCTTTGAAGACTATTCTAGAGAGAAAGTCAATTGTTAAAACTAATAGTTATGAACAAGACAGCTACATAACAGATACCTGCTAGCCAGATCTCTATTTAAAATGGTTTATGTTTCACAAAACTAGTTATTTCCTCAAATACACATTTGTTATTGTTAACAACATACACATATCTGCTGAAATTATTCATTATAACTCATCAACCAACAAACTTGCCACTCTCCTCCTAGGTCACGTTTTATGACATGCATAGCTGTGTGAAATGGCCATATTTTTTTCCTCCACATTAAAGGAGTCTGCGAGGATTTACAAAACTGACTTATTTATACTGATGTTGCAAAAAATATTAACATGCAAAGATTCTGATTTTACCTGCAGAAATACATGATTGAGAGATTTGTTCACTGCACATCTTTTTTTCATCTTCACTTGCAGAAAATTTGAGATAAGATCAATGCCTAGAAAATAAAGCAAATATACCAAAATGTTAACAAAATTAGAAAGGTACAAGAAAAATCATGAAGATTACAAGACTAAAGTCATTGGGACACTTTTGAAACAAATTGAGCATCTTTATGTGTGTGCGTATCTCGCAGTTTGTCCAAAGTATGCAGCAGAGATTTGATTGGCTGATCTAATCATGTGATCATGACCAGATCATCAGTGGAGTGTAAGTAGTCAAAATTTAACAACGTAGGGGTTCTATTTCTTATCTCTGGACTTTATTGCTTTTCACACATTCTCTACATGATTGCTGGGAAAAGATGATCAGGTCGATGAGGGCTGTGGGAAAAGAGATAAGCGGGCTGAAGGGATGAAGAGATAGATTTTGAAAGGAAAGAAATGGGGAAGCTTGTGGGAAGAGATGGGTGGATTGGTAGGCAGTTAGGGATGTGCAATGGGGATATGAGTGGTAATGAAAGGGCTTGTTAAAAACAATAAACTTTCATATCATTAATCTGGACAACGCAAAGCACCACAGATAGTATACAGAACTTTGATAGAGAAAGACTAAGAAGCTCTTGAAGCTAGCAAACACTCTTAAGTGACAATAGCAGCTACAGGCCAGCAATTGTGAATGAAAATGAGGAAAAGGTACTAGCTGGAAACAAATCTGCTAATGTTCTAGTCAAAAATCACTAGTACAGACAAATATTTACAAAAGCCATAAGAAGGTATATTAAGAGAGAAATAAGCCACATGGAGCACTCAATGCAAGTAACAACTCATGATAAAAATCACAAGACAGAATTAGAATCAACCATTTGTAAACTCAAGAAGAGAAAAGCCTCACGAAAGGGCAGCATCACTAATGAAATGCTCTCTAACATGGGAGAAATTATGAAGAACAAACTGTTACACACCTTTATCACAAACTGGAAACAAGGAACACATTCCTTATGTTTTTCAAATTTCACACATAGAAAGTAGAAAGAAAGTGTGAAATTGAGTTTCCAAAATGACTATTTAGCGAGGGATGCAAACAAATCTCTCAATATTTTATCACAATAGACATGAGCTCAGTACGGCGAGTGAGTTATTTGTTTCATACAAATCAAATCCCACATTGTCATCATTTGTTCATGTAGCCTCAATTCATTTCTTTTTAAATGTGCAAAGCTATTCTTAAAAATGAATATCAATTTCCAATCTAATAATTCTGGACAATACAGCTGAACAGATATTCTCTAACGAGATCCACATTTGACTTATTATTCATGTTTAGTAAGACTAAATATTTCCTCAAATATAGTCTGATCATTGTTATCAAAATCTAAAAATATTTGAATTAATCACAAAATAACTATAAACATTCAAAGCAGTTTTATCACATGAATAGGCATGACAAAATTATAATATTTTTTCCTCTCCGACAAGGGACCCTCATAAAGTTGCAGGTCGGAATCGCTACCCCACAGCTTTTGTCTCAGCTCCACACCATCTGCCTAGGTATGGCATCTCATTTCACTATAAAGTGGGCATTCTTGTAGAATGTGGTGATGTTGTATTACAGTGGACATGAGAGCTCAGTACGGCGAGTGAGTTATTTGTTTCATACAAATCAAATCCCACAATGTCATCATTAGCTCAATTACTTACACCTTCTTTAAAAATGCTTCTTAACTTGCTTTCAAATGCAAACAGGCAGAAAATGTGTAGGAAAAAGAAACTTTATGTATGCAAATATGATTTCAGTTTACATTATCAACTATTCTATCTTTTTTCACAAATCTACTAAGAGCCAATAATGAAAGTGTGAAGAAGACAAATATCTTCAGATAGAAAGTGTACACTGAAATTTGTTAAGACCATCTTATTTTCGTATGGTGGCAATTTTGTATTACAGTGGACAATAACGTATTATAGCGAGTAAATTTTTCATGTCAGTCAATCAATCCCACAATGTCATCATTAGCTCTGCAGCTTCCAAAAAACGATTTTCAAACTGATAATTCTGGACAACATCGCCGCATCACATATATTCTCTAACCAGATCCTTATTGCATTTTGGGGATTTCATTAAATTGTTTCCTCAAATAAAAACTTACAATCGTTTTTTTAAATTTTAGCACAAAAAATAATTCATTGTGCTAGATCAACTAATGAGCAGATTTCCCTCCAGTCAGATTTAACCTTGGGAAGGTTACAATACTCACTATTTTGATTGACAATGCAAACAATTTTGAGATGTTGTAATTACAGCGGACATGAGCTCAGTACGGCGAGTGAGTTATTTGTTTCATGCAAATCAAATCCCACAGTGTCATCATATGCTCATGTACATTAAACAAAAGACTAGTTGCATCCTTTGAAGACTATTCTAGAGAGAAAGTCAATTGTTAAAACTAATAGTTATGAACAAGACAGCTACATAACAGATACCTGCTAGCCAGATCTCTATTTAAAATGGTTTATGTTTCACAAAACTAGTTATTTCCTCAAATACACATTTGTTATTGTTAACAACATACACATATCTGCTGAAATTATTCATTATAACTCATCAACCAACAAACTTGCCACTCTCCTCCTAGGTCACGTTTTATGACATGCATAGCTGTGTGAAATGGCCATATTTTTTTCCTCCACATTAAAGGAGTCTGCGAGGATTTACAAAACTGACTTATTTATACTGATGTTGCAAAAAATATTAACATGCAAAGATTCTGATTTTACCTGCAGAAATACATGATTGAGAGATTTGTTCACTGCACATCTTTTTTTCATCTTCACTTGCAGAAAATTTGAGATAAGATCAATGCCTAGAAAATAAAGCAAATATACCAAAATGTTAACAAAATTAGAAAGGTACAAGAAAAATCATGAAGATTACAAGACTAAAGTCATTGGGACACTTTTGAAACAAATTGAGCATCTTTATGTGTGTGCGTATCTCGCAGTTTGTCCAAAGTATGCAGCAGAGATTTGATTGGCTGATCTAATCATGTGATCATGACCAGATCATCAGTGGAGTGTAAGTAGTCAAAATTTAACAACGTAGGGGTTCTATTTCTTATCTCTGGACTTTATTGCTTTTCACACATTCTCTACATGATTGCTGGGAAAAGATGATCAGGTCGATGAGGGCTGTGGGAAAAGAGATAAGCGGGCTGAAGGGATGAAGAGATAGATTTTGAAAGGAAAGAAATGGGGAAGCTTGTGGGAAGAGATGGGTGGATTGGTAGGCAGTTAGGGATGTGCAATGGGGATATGAGTGGTAATGAAAGGGCTTGTTAAAAACAATAAACTTTCATATCATTAATCTGGACAACGCAAAGCACCACAGATAGTATACAGAACTTTGATAGAGAAAGACTAAGAAGCTCTTGAAGCTAGCAAACACTCTTAAGTGACAATAGCAGCTACAGGCCAGCAATTGTGAATGAAAATGAGGAAAAGGTACTAGCTGGAAACAAATCTGCTAATGTTCTAGTCAAAAATCACTAGTACAGACAAATATTTACAAAAGCCATAAGAAGGTATATTAAGAGAGAAATAAGCCACATGGAGCACTCAATGCAAGTAACAACTCATGATAAAAATCACAAGACAGAATTAGAATCAACCATTTGTAAACTCAAGAAGAGAAAAGCCTCACGAAAGGGCAGCATCACTAATGAAATGCTCTCTAACATGGGAGAAATTATGAAGAACAAACTGTTACACACCTTTATCACAAACTGGAAACAAGGAACACATTCCTTATGTTTTTCAAATTTCACACATAGAAAGTAGAAAGAAAGTGTGAAATTGAGTTTCCAAAATGACTATTTAGCGAGGGATGCAAACAAATCTCTCAATATTTTATCACAATAGACATGAGCTCAGTACGGCGAGTGAGTTATTTGTTTCATACAAATCAAATCCCACATTGTCATCATTTGTTCATGTAGCCTCAATTCATTTCTTTTTAAATGTGCAAAGCTATTCTTAAAAATGAATATCAATTTCCAATCTAATAATTCTGGACAATACAGCTGAACAGATATTCTCTAACGAGATCCACATTTGACTTATTATTCATGTTTAGTAAGACTAAATATTTCCTCAAATATAGTCTGATCATTGTTATCAAAATCTAAAAATATTTGAATTAATCACAAAATAACTATAAACATTCAAAGCAGTTTTATCACATGAATAGGCATGACAAAATTATAATATTTTTTCCTCTCCGACAAGGGACCCTCATAAAGTTGCAGGCCGGAATCGCTACCCCACAGCTTTTGTCTCAGCTCCACACCATCTGCCTAGGTATGGCATCTCATTTCACTATAAAGTGGGCATTCTTGTAGAATGTGGTGATGTTGTATTACAGTGGACATGAGAGCTCAGTACGGCGAGTGAGTTATTTGTTTCATACAAATCAAATCCCACAATGTCATCATTAGCTCAATTACTTACACCTTCTTTAAAAATGCTTCTTAACTTGCTTTCAAATGCAAACAGGCAGAAAATGTGTAGGAAAAAGAAACTTTATGTATGCAAATATGATTTCAGTTTACATTATCAACTATTCTATCTTTTTTCACAAATCTACTAAGAGCCAATAATGAAAGTGTGAAGAAGACAAATATCTTCAGATAGAAAGTGTACACTGAAATTTGTTAAGACCATCTTATTTTCGTATGGTGGCAATTTTGTATTACAGTGGACAATAACGTATTATAGCGAGTAAATTTTTCATGTCAGTCAATCAATCCCACAATGTCATCATTAGCTCTGCAGCTTCCAAAAAACGATTTTCAAACTGATAATTCTGGACAACATCGCCGCATCACATATATTCTCTAACCAGATCCTTATTGCATTTTGGGGATTTCATTAAATTGTTTCCTCAAATAAAAACTTACAATCGTTTTTTTAAATTTTAGCACAAAAAATAATTCATTGTGCTAGATCAACTAATGAGCAGATTTCCCTCCAGTCAGATTTAACCTTGGGAAGGTTACAATACTCACTATTTTGATTGACAATGCAAACAATTTTGAGATGTTGTAATTACAGCGGACATGAGCTCAGTACGGCGAGTGAGTTATTTGTTTCATGCAAATCAAATCCCACAGTGTCATCATATGCTCATGTACATTAAACAAAAGACTAGTTGCATCCTTTGAAGACTATTCTAGAGAGAAAGTCAATTGTTAAAACTAATAGTTATGAACAAGACAGCTACATAACAGATACCTGCTAGCCAGATCTCTATTTAAAATGGTTTATGTTTCACAAAACTAGTTATTTCCTCAAATACACATTTGTTATTGTTAACAACATACACATATCTGCTGAAATTATTCATTATAACTCATCAACCAACAAACTTGCCACTCTCCTCCTAGGTCACGTTTTATGACATGCATAGCTGTGTGAAATGGCCATATTTTTTTCCTCCACATTAAAGGAGTCTGCGAGGATTTACAAAACTGACTTATTTATACTGATGTTGCAAAAAATATTAACATGCAAAGATTCTGATTTTACCTGCAGAAATACATGATTGAGAGATTTGTTCACTGCACATCTTTTTTTCATCTTCACTTGCAGAAAATTTGAGATAAGATCAATGCCTAGAAAATAAAGCAAATATACCAAAATGTTAACAAAATTAGAAAGGTACAAGAAAAATCATGAAGATTACAAGACTAAAGTCATTGGGACACTTTTGAAACAAATTGAGCATCTTTATGTGTGTGCGTATCTCGCAGTTTGTCCAAAGTATGCAGCAGAGATTTGATTGGCTGATCTAATCATGTGATCATGACCAGATCATCAGTGGAGTGTAAGTAGTCAAAATTTAACAACGTAGGGGTTCTATTCCTTATCTCTGGACTTTATTGCTTTTCACACATTCTCTACATGATTGCTGGGAAAAGATGATCAGGTCGATGAGGGCTGTGGGAAAAGAGATAAGCGGGCTGAAGGGATAGATTTTGAAAGGAAAGAAATGGGGAAGCTTGTGGGAAGAGATGGGTGGATTGGAAGGCAGTTAGGGATGTGCAATGGGGATATGAGTGGTAATGAAAGGGCTTGTTAAAAACAATAAACTTTCATATCATTAATCTGGACAACGCAAAGCACCACAGATAGTATACAGAACTTTGATAGAGAAAGACTAAGAAGCTCTTGAAGCTAGCAAACACTCTTAAGTGACAATAGCAGCTACAGGCCAGCAATTGTGAATGAAAATGAGGAAAAGGTACTAGCTGGAAACAAATCTGCTAATGTTCTAGTCAAAAATCACTAGTACAGACAAATATTTACACAGGCATAAGAAGGTATATTAAGAAAGAAAAAGCCACATGGAGCACTCAATGCAAGTAACAACTCATGATAAATATCACAAGACAGAATTAGAATCAACCATTTGTAAACTCAAGAAGAGAAAAGCCTCACGAAAGGGCAGCATCACTAATGAAATGCTCTCTAACATGGGAGAAATTATGAAGAACAAACTGTTACACACCTTTATCACAAACTGGAAACAAGGAACACATTCCTTATGTTTTTCAAATTTCACACATAGAAAGTAGAAAGAAAGTGTGAAATTGAGTTTCCAAAATGACTATTTAGTGAGGGATGCAAACAAATCTCTCAATATTTTATCGCAATAGACATGAGCTCAGTACGGCGAGTGAGTTATTTGTTTCATACAAATCAAATCCCACATTGTCATCATTTGTTCATGTAGCCTCAATTCATTTCTTTTTAAATGTGCAAAGCTATTCTTAAAAATGAATATCAATTTCCAATCTAATAATTCTGGACAATACAGCTGAACAGATATTCTCTAACGAGATCCACATTTGACTTATTATTCATGTTTAGTAAGACTAAATGTTTCCTCAAATATAGTCTGATCATTGTTATCAAAATCTAAAAATATTTGAATTAATCACAAAATAACTATAAACATTCAAAGCAGTTTTATCACATGAATAGGCATGACAAAATTATAATATTTTTTCCTCTCCGACAAGGGACCCTCATAAAGTTGCAGGTCGGAATCGCTACCCCACAGCTTTTGTCTCAGCTCCACACCATCTGCCTAGGTATGGCATCTCATTTCACTATAAAGTGGGCATTCTTGTAGAATGTGGTGATGTTGTATTACAGTGGACATGAGAGCTCGGTACGGCGAGTGAGTTATTTGTTTCATACAAATCAAATCCCACAATGTCATCATTAGCTCAATTACTTACACCTTCTTTAAAAATGCTTCCTAACTTGCTTTCAAATGCAAACAGGCAGAAAATGTGTAGGAAAAAGAAACTTTATGTATGCAAATATGATTTCAGTTTACATTATCAACTATTCTATCTTTTTTCACAAATCTACTAAGAGCCAATAATGAAAGTGTGAAGAAGACAAATATCTTCAGAAAGAAAGTGTACACTGAAATTTGTTAAGACCATCTTATTTTCGTATGGTGGCAATTTTGTATTACAGTGGACAATAACGTATTATAGCGAGTAATTTTTTCATGTCAATCAATCCCACAATGTCATCATTAGCTCTGCAGCTTCCAAAAAACGATTTTCAAACTGATAATTCTGGACAACATCGCCGCAACACATGTATTCTCTAACCAGATCCTTATTGCATTTTGGGGATTTCATTAAATTGTTTCCTCAAATAAAAACTTACAATCAAATTTTAGCACCAAAAAAAATTAATTGTGCTAGATCAACTAACGAGCAGATTTCCCTCCTAGTCACATTTTATGGCAAGCACAACCTTGGGAAGGTTACAATACTCACTATTTTGAGATGTTGTAATTACAGCAGACATGAGCTCAGTACGGCGAGTGAGTTATTTGTTTCATACAAATCAAATCCCACATTGTCATCATTTATTCATGTAGCCTCAATTTCATTTCTTTTTAAATGTGTTACATTCCTGCAAACCTAACCTTAAAAATGAATATCAATTTCCAATCTAATAATTCTGGACAATACAGCTGAACAGATATTCTCTAACGAGAGCCACATTTTACTTATTATTCATGTTTAGTAAGACTAAATATTTCCTAAAATATAGTCTGATCATTGTTATCAAAATCTACAAATATTTGAATTAATTACAAAAGTAGGTATATTAAGAGAGAAAGTGTACACTGGAATTTGTTAAGACCATCTTATTTTCGTATGGTGACCCCCATTTGTCATTTTTGTATTACATTGGACAATAACTCATTATCGTGAGTAAATTTTTCATGTCAATCAATCCCACATCGTCATTAGCTCTGCGGCTTCCAAAAGTCAATTTTTAAACTGATAATTCTGGACAACACAGCTGCATAACATATATTCTCTAACCAGATCCTTGTTGCATTTTGAGGATTTCATAAAACTAATTGTTTTACTCAAATAATTTACAATTATTTTTAAAAATTTAAGGCAAAACAATTTATTCATTGCATTTGATCAACTTACGAGCAGATTTCCTTTCATAGTCACAGCTTTAGCCATGCACAATCTTGGGAAGGTTACAATACTGACAATTCTGATTGACAATGCAAACAATTTGGGGATGTTATCCACCCATTTATAATATCTCTCTACCTTCCACCTTATCCTCTAGTATGGTCTTCAACAACGATGTATGTCTTGCCAAACTCTTAATCGTCTAACCTTAATTTCAGTCACTAATTCTCTTTTCAACCTAATTCGTTCAAGTCCACGTTTGATTTTTCTTCTCTTTTCAAGAAATGAGACCCAATCTTCTATTTACCCTTCTATATTTAGAAGACTTCAATAGACTTTTCTAGCTTGTTATTCAGTGTTCATGTTTCTTCACCATAAAGTAGTGAGGAGTATACATAACACATGACAATTCTCATTTTCAATTCATGATTTATCTGTTTGGATGTCAGTATGTGTCGCAAGTTATTGAATACAATTTTGGCCAAACCATTTCTCTTTCTGCTAACTTTTTCACAGCTGTCTTCTTTAGTTCTAATATGTCTGCAATATGAGAAACTCTGTACCTGTTCCAGTAGTTGATCTTTTATATTTATCTGCATACAATGATACATGGTTTCTTGTCACTTGTCCTATTTATCATAGTGTGTTTTCTTTAAGTTTATGTCTAATCCAAACTCTTTGACATTTTCAAAAGTGTTGTCACAAGCTCCTGCATTTCTTGCCCACTTTTTGCCATCAAAACTATCTTCCACATATCTACACTTTGTAACACTTTGTCTATTCATTGTCACTCCTCCAATAACATTCCTGCTAGTATCTATGTTTGAATAGATATATTCTGTGTATATATTAAAAAGACAAAAGTATAATACACATCCTTACCTCACTTCTCTCTTTTAGTTTTTACAATATATCTATACTTATTATACTTATAGAGAATATCTTTCCTATTTTACTTTAACAGTTTGATACCAGTACAGATTATTGAGGAGGCACGACAGTCCTGTCTTTACCATCGAGTCCTATTTCTTCTAGACAATTTCCATTTCTGTAAAAACTATATCCGAGTTTTTATTCAAAAGCCTTCTGAGCAGCTTCAGTCCCTCGCCTGGTAGTCTATGAAGCAAATACTGAAATAGGCCTATATAAAATATAAATGTCATGTATTTCTATACCTGGGGGAGGAACCTACCTCCTATCAGGCGCGTCAGCAGGGTTGCGGATTGCTGAAAGGCCTCCTAATTTGGAGGTTAGCTGCGAATAAATAAGCAGCCGTGGACAAAAACGGGTCGGCAGGCATGGAGGCTGTAAGGAGGCAGCACCTCCACCATGCAAAGACACAACAGGCTAATCACCTGTTTGTCTTAAAAAAAACGATTACAAGTCAAAACCTCTACACCTCACGGTAGAAGAAGAGGAGCGACTAAGTAAGTAAGTATTTCTATTTATTTCTCCGTTATAGTTTTCAAACAGAAAATAAATTGCTTTCCTTCTACATTATTTTATATAGATCTAAAAGTTTCAAAACCCAGATTGTTGTTCTGAAATTTGCCTCTCTTATTTTTGTCTTACTATTTCTTGTATGATATGATTTTATGCAGTATTTTAGTTGTGTGACTTCTGGTACTCAGCCGCAATTACTATCTCAACACACAAAAATTGAACATGCTTACGTCTGGATCAACAAGATGCTGAGCAGTGCATGAACTACTACTGGGGTTAGCGACCCAAAGCTAACTGCTAACGTCAGAGTCAGCGAACGGAGAGCTGCCATAATTTTTCCACCTCCACGTGGTGATCCTGAATTATAATTATAATTCAATATAATGCAACAGAGCAGACTGTCAAAGGTCAAGGAAAAGGATTGAAGAGGGAAGGATAACTCGCACTCTGTACTCAAAAACGCAATGACGGTGAGTCGGATGTGTCAGACATAGAGATGAAAATATCGCAGTTGAGTCAATCTGATACCTGTAGTGTAAACGACGACACAAAGCATGATTCCGTTCTCCGGACAACATCCTGCATGACCTGCTTGACCGTCTATATTGACTGGTAACGTCAGCGGGAGTTTGAGAACGAATGACGAAGAACAAACATGCTTGAGAAGTGCTGGTTTTATTTTTATTTTTTTAAATAATGACGATACAGAAAGTCTATCATGCATTTCTAAATTACTTATATGAATAACTTACATATCCACTAGCAAATCTTGTGAGAATACTTACTCGACTGAATTTGTTTCACTTACCAAGCTTGAAATGGCGTCTCAGACGTCTGCTCCAATTTACTAGAAGCCGGTCAGCGATAACATTCTTTCCGCTCTCTGTTTAGTTTATCTAAAGGCGCATGTGACGTCTCTGTCTGCGAAAACGCGGTTTAAAGTGTGAATAAATTGATGTAACGCTGACACCATTTTTTATTCTTCAAAAGATTGCGAACTCTGCGTTTGGTAGTGTTAATAGTTGATGGCAACGCATTTGCACGAGGACATCTTGATATCTTGGCCGACACAAACAGGGTCAAGCCACGTCTGCAAGTTGAAATCTCGACCTGATTTGCCAGATAAACATTTTAAAGAAGGATTCACTAGATGTTAATAGGAGTGACATTTTGAAGTCTACCAATGACCACCTGTTGAATGATGACACTTCAATTGATTAATCATCAATTCACATGCTGTAAAACTTTAAATCGAACGAAGTTTGAGAAAACTGGAGCGCAAGAAATGACGGAGTAGAAGTATGCACAACCAGCGAAATGCAGCAACCAACAGAAATGAGTATCCACACCGTCGCCATTTACTGAGAGAGCTTACAGCATTTTTTGTTTAAAGTTTATCTTCAGTATTATTGTTTTCTATAATACAATTGTATGGTATACTTGCAACAAAAGAGTTAACGATAAGGACGCAGATGTTAGTGAACGGTTGAATGCGCAGATTTGTTTAGTATTTTTGTGGCATGATAAGGTGGCACGGCGGTCCTCATCGACAACGATGGACAGCTATTATTATTAAGGTTATAAATGTCGACCTGGTGCGCAAAGCTAACCAACTTTCAGTGGCACATGAGATTTTTTTATTTTTGCGTTTACCTTATTTCTCTATACCCAATAGGCGGTGTGCGTTGTACTATATTTTTATTTTGCGCCTGTCGGCCCAGTGCATCTGACTTCGGCATGCATTTTATGTAAAGGTCTGTTTCCTCCATCATTTTCTAAGGGTTTACTTCCCCGAGGTAACTGCCGGTGCTGGTATCTTCCATCTTCTTTCACATCTACATAATCTGATATCTTCCATCTTCTCTTCCAAATCATCTACATAATCTGTTATCTTCCATCTTCTCACATACACAAATATATAATAATAAAAGTAATAGCTGTCCATTGGTGTCGATAAAGACCGCCGACATCATTCTTGTCACAGATTTCTCTGTTGGGTGTGGGTGCACGTGTGGCTGAACAGGTCAATGCGGACACGAAAATATCTGCTGCATAACGGGCACACGAGGTCTGTAGAAGGTGTTGGTGTTCCCGCTACTCGTGATTTCAGAGTCTTGCGTCTGCTTTGGGCTTTCACAACACGGTGGTCGTCGTTGTTAGTTATACCCGCTTTGACTGCGCTTCTCCAGTCAGATCTGTTTTGAGCAAGACATTCCCAGGTGGTGATATCTATCTGGCAACTTTTCAGTTAGTTTCTCAGACTGTCTTTAAAACGTTTTTTTTGGGCGCCTTTTTTTTGCGCCATCCCTCTCTGAGCTCGTCGTAGAGTAGCTTCTTTGGGGGCCGTTCGTCTGATATACGGAGGAGGTGCCCGGCCCATCATAGTGCTTTTTCTAGCAGTGCATGGATGCTGGGCTTGTCAGACCTCGTGAGAACTTCTATGTCAGTGACACGATCTTGCCATCGAATGTGGAATATTCGTCTCAGGGAACCTGTGTGGAAGTGGTTTAACCTCCTTTCATGTCAAGAGTATACAGTCCAGCTTTCGCAGGCGTAGAGTACGGTTAGAATGACGGTAAACACGGTAGACTTTGAGTTTGGTCTTGACGCTGATACCACGACGTTTCCAAACCATCGAGCGCATTCTATCAAAGGCTATGCTGGCCATTGCTATTTTGCTTGCCACATAAGGCTGACAGATGCTCGTGAGCCTACATACACACACATACACACCCTCCTTTCTGTGTGTGTTCCGTTGTGTTTTGTGCTATCATATTTCAGTGTGGTGATTGCTGGACCTCATGTAACTTATCTGTCCAATGCAAGCACGGGATGTTTTATTGCACGGTTTGCACATTATATCTTTTGCAGACGGTGAGGCTAGTTTCTCAGCTCTTTGCTTCCGGATCAGGCGTTTGAATTGCGCTGCCTGCGTACAGTGACTCCCTCCTTGAGCAACTCCTACGTTTACAGTACTCCTTCAGTTCAATCTGTTTTCCGCTATATTCTCCCAGTTGTCTTCATATATATGACATCATCTCAGTTTCCTTCAGGATGTCGCTTTTTTGAGCGATCTCGTTTTCGCCAACGTTTTCTAAGCTCACCGTGCAGGAGTCTCCTCGGCGGTCTTATGTCAGTCAAGGTGCCCAGTCCATCTCAGCTGTGTCACATGAAGTGATGCATGGATGCTTGGCATGTCTGCTCTCTCCAGGTCTTCAGTATCAGAGACATGGTCCTGCCAACTGGTGCGGAGTGTGCGTCTTAGGAAGTGGTTCAATCTATTTGCCTGTCTCGCATGAGTATAGCAGGGTTGGGATGATAGCAACTCGGTAAGCCTTGAGCTTTGGCTTGGCGCTAATGCCCCGGCGCTCCCATACTGTCGCGCGCATTCTACCGAAGGCTGCACTGGCTTTCATTATTCTGCTTGCCACCTTGACGTCCAGATTGACGGTTCGTGACAGTCTACTACCAGATATGTAAACTTGCACACATCTTTTAGGACAAGTCTATTTACTGTGATTTGTGGATGTGTGTATCCAGTACCGGAAGTTGGTTGGTGCATAGCTGCCATTTTTTAAAACATTTATGACCAGTCCGTAGTTGTCACATGCAGCAGAGAACCGGTCCATGTCTTCCTGCATTTTCGGTCTGATTTGCTATTCACGGAACAATCGTCAGCAAATACAAGCTCACGAATGATGTCGCCTGCTACTCTAGTTTTTGTCCCCATTCTGCGAGCATTCAGAAGCCTGTCGTCCATGCGGTATCTGATTGGTATGCCGGATTTGGCTGTTCTAAAAGCGTCCGACACTGTGGTTAAGAAATCATACTAAACAGGGTTGGGGCGAGCACACAGCCTTGTTGTACACCGTTTGTCACGTCAAACGTTCTGGAAGTCTCTCCATTTCCAGCACAAGAGCCCGCATGCCTTCGTGGATTTGTTTCACCGTGATGATAAACTTGGTGGGGCAGCCGAACTTGGACATGAATATTCACATCTGCTGGCCGTGTTAAATGCTTTTGTGAGGTCAATACATGCAGTACTAATACATATTTTATGCTCCTGACATTTCTCCTGTATCTGTCGCGCAGCGAAGATCATGCTCAGAGTTCCTCGACTAATTCTGAGGCCACACTAACTCACTGGAATGTGGTGGTCTTACTCTCAAGATGCTTGATTAGCCGATCTAATAAGACTTACATTTATACATACATACTTACATAATATATATATATATATATATATATATATATATATATATACATATATATTTATATATATACATTAGTCACATCAAGAGATACAACGGTCTTGAGAGAACAGTGATTGAAGGTATGGTGCCAGGCAAAAGAGGCAGGTGTAGACCAAGAAGACGATTCACCAAGATATCCAGTAATGCCTGGGCATGACTGTGGCGGAGGCTGGAGTTTTGGGAAGGGAAAGAGTTTTTTTCAGATAGACTGTGATGGGTGCGACGTTCTGTAAAGGGCATCTTCATGATGATGATGTTATATATATTATCTTACTGGGGTCAGCGACTCGTAGTTGATTGTTAGCGTCAGGTCCAGCGAGCCAGAGCTGCCAAGACCTTTCTACATCTTCACGCGGTGATCCTGGATAACAGGCTGCAACAGGGCAGACTGGCTTAGGAGAGCGATCGAAGAGGGAATGCTAAAGCAGTACTAAACAAATGCTTGCTGAAGTCGGATGTGTTGGACCAAAAGGTGCAAATATCGCAGTCAATCTGTAAGCTACGACACAACGCATTCCGTTCTCTGGACTACATTTTGCTTCTTAAGCCCTATTCAGGGTTTGGTAGCGGGAGATTGAGAACGAATGAAGCCAAGCCGTATATATTACTGGACATATATATATATATATATATATAATTCAACATAAATACTCGCACAAGTGTTATCTGACAAGCAAATCTCTGTTTCGTTTCGGTGTTGCAAAAATATAATTTGTCTTTTGTCCAGCACATTTTAACAATATGAAAAGACCCGTATGACACAGCTAAAGGAAGTCGACACACGACTGTGTAGGGAATCGTCAACAACAGAAGAGCACACAAGTCAAGATGGTTAGTCTATCTTGTCACTTGTTTTCTACGTTAAACACTTTAATGCTTTAATCATTGCATGTCCACAATTTGAATAATATACATTTTCTATCAGAATTGAAGCTTGAGTTAAACATAAGCATAATGCAGACAACGCTGTATAATCGACACACGCATTTTTGTGTTAAAAAAAAAGAACAAATTGACAAATAAAATTATAGGATAGGCATAGGGTTTCTCAAGTATCGTCGTATAATTCGCTCAAACATTGTAGTATTACTGACCAAGGTATAATTAAGAATATGCAGTTAGTCGAGTTAGTGATAGTGGATATAGAGATGCAGCTGTCGGTGTTCATATTAATTTTGCATCGTGACTGAGTGAGCATATCATTATCATGGAATTTGTGAATTTGGCTCACAGGGTTGAGGCCCGAGGGTTCTGTAACATTTATCACAAGGCCGCTGTTGGTTTCAGTAAATGTATTGCTTCAACGCGCGTAGAGCATATATATAGATATTTTTAAAGTGTATCTATGCAGCTGGCGATTGTGTAATAATTCTATAGATAGATAGATATATACATAATAGATATGAAACAAGTGAGTCAAAATATATTATTAATAACGCATTTATGAGCCAGAACAATACATTAGTATTAATTACTAGCCAGTTTATTTCATACCATGGGCTAGGCCTTGAAGTGTAATTGTGGATTTGAATGATATATATGTCACATATGAGGCATTGTTTACAATGTAAAAGGGAAGCCGCCCAATGTCCTAAAACATTTAAGGTAAAACTTGAAGATTCAGACTAACCTAACCAAGGCCTTGATATTTAATTTAATTAGAATTAAGAATAAAATGTGTGTAAGATGTAAGTATTTGATTACTAGCCATGAAACAAAAATTAGAATTTCTATGTTAATAAGTTATCTTTCTGCACACCTGTAATTAAAATGACATGAGAAACAATTAAGATATTGTAAATTTAAATTTTAAACACTCTATTTTATATAATTTGTTTATTTTTTTTAGATGCAGGTAGTGAACATGTAATAATTGCATACTTAGTTGTAATAAATATCACAGACACAAGAAAGCCCAACCATTATAAATAACTTACAAAGGGTTAATAAACACAAATTTGTCTAGTCAGTTTGGTTTGTGTCACAAGTTAGTCCTAATGTCATATGTTTGAATGGTGGTAGAAATTGAGCTATTGCTTATCAGTAAAACCTATACCGTAGTGCAAGGTAAAACAGGAAGATTCTGACGAACCTCATTAAGGTTTTGATGACTCAACTGATATATAGTATATAATGAGTAGCCTTGAAATATTAATTTAGCATAGATAAAGATAAAGGCAGTCCCATATCAGACACTGATGCCAGGAATTAAGTGGTAGATACTTCATTGTAGGAGGCCACAGCTTGTTTATGAAGTGCGGTTACCAGTTCCCTACCTCACTGTCTTTCCTTCCCTAACATTAAGCTAGGTACCCTTTTACAGCTGGATCAACTGGAGTGTACTGCTCATGGAAGTTTAACCCCCGTACTGTTGCATGGAAAAGTGAGTGCTCCACTGCTATGCTAATCAGATTCTGCAGTCAATATATGTATGTTAAATTGAGAGATTGTTTGCAAGGCTGTTATTGAAATGGCAGAAATAAACAAATTACATTGTTGAGAGCTTCAAGGGGGACATTCAGTTTGTTTTTGTGTTTGTCTTCTATTTAATTTAGGTCTACTTAGTTTATGTATATGTTGTTATGCATTTCAGGGCAATGAAAACAGCCTTCCGATGGAACTTTGTTCCACATGTAAGTAGCTCTTTTGAACATGAACAGTACAATTATATTTTACAATTTTCCATAAATGTTTTGTTTTCAAGATATCCATATTGATATTTTTTGTACAAAACAATGTGGCTGATCCGACTGAGAATCAAAGAATAATATCGCATTCAAGCTGTAAACTAGCGACACAGCGCATTCAGTTCTCCGGAATACATCCCTACTACCTGAAAAGTGCTGTTCAGGGCATGATAGCGAAAGATTGAGAACAGATGCAGAGGAAGAAGAAGATGACTGTAAACCTGCCAAACATGTATGAGGCGACTAAGTGGGCTTGGACATGGGACACCTCATCTTTGTAGACATTTTATGCCACAAAAACAAATATGGACTAGTCAACTAAAAAGAAATATACAACTCAATCATCAAAGACAGAAGAAGATCCTCAACTGGTGATTGGGAACAGCATGTTTCTGCATAAAAGAATACACAAAAGGAACTTGAATGTCACCGTACCACATGACAGAAAGCCAGATTGACCAAATATGTATAAATAAGTTCAGATCATCATTACCGTATGTAAAATTATGTAGAGGAGCAGACATGGTACCACTATCTTTGTGATAGCAAAAATAAAGATGAAGCTTAAAAGGTATACAACAAAATATAACCACAGACAACAGTTCATTATGGGATTTTTCAGGAACAAGAGCATACAAGATAAATGTAAAGACACTATATCAAATAAATTTCATGGGTTACAACAACTAGTCGAAGTAGTGAATACAGAAGAAAATATATGGAACATGACTTCTGGAGAGGTTCCAGGGAAACAGGAGCAGTAACACAAAGCGAGGAAAACAACAGAAACTACATCAAAGATAAAGAAAAGAAAAATAAGAAAGTCGGGTGGGAACAGAAGTGAAACCAGGAAATATTCACCGAAGTCAGTAGAAAATAAGAAAGAGCATCAGAAGACATAAATACGTATTGATGAGTTAGCTAGAGAGACAGGTGAAACTTCAGCAGAAAGGAAATATGAAAGGCCTGCATAGCAGCACAAAGAAAATAACTGGAAAATATTAGCAATTACAAAAAACGAAAATAAGAAAACCTTAATGCTACTAAGGGATGGTAAAGCCACTGATTCATATGATATCTCAGTAGAAGCAATAAAAGCAGACAATGACAGTTTCAACAAGATATTATACACACTATTTGGTAATTAAAAGAGGCCATAGACAAACAGCTTAGAGAAGAACAGACAGACTTTTGACAAAATAGGTTCTATGCAGGCAACATAACTGCACCAAGAATAATAGTTGAACAAAGTGTGAAATTGAACGTATCACTTTATATCAAATTCATGCAGCGGACGGCGTGGCCTAGTGGTTAAGTGGCACGGCTCACAACCCAAAAGTGCTGGGTTCAATCCCCATCACAGCACCGGCCGTTACCCCGGGGAAGCAAACCCTTAGAAAATGCAGGAGGAAGCAGACCCTTACATAAAATGCATGCTGAAGTTGGATGCACTGGTCCGACAGGCACAAAATAAAAACCACAGTGCAACGCACACCACCTTAAGGATAAGAGAAATAAGGCGAACGCAAAAAAAAAAAAAAAAAATCAAATTCATGACTAGAAAAAAGAATTTGACTGCTTAGACAGAGAATCACTTTGGTAGTTGCTCAGAAACTATGGAGTATCCATAAGTTCACTAATATAATTAAGAAAATATGTAAAGATATCAAATGTTCTATTTGAAGGTTAGCTTTCTGAGCCCTTTCACATAAGGACTGTTAGGCGACCTGGATGTCATTTATCACAATTTTTCTGTTGGCTATTGACTGGACAACACCATCAACCAACTAAAATGGAATTCAGTGAAATTTGACAAAACAACTTGATGATCTGGACTTGCAGATGACTTGGCTCTTCTGACCTATAACACAATCAGATGCAAAATAAAATAAGTATACTTGGTGCAAGGTCATGTAAATTGGGACTGCTAATTAAAAAAAAAACAACCTAAGATAATAAGAATAAATGCAACTAACAACAATCAGATTGTGTTGGGAGATAACACTCCTAGAAGGTGTGGAATCACAGACAAAGATATCAAAATAAGAATGCAAAAGGCGAGAAGAGCTTGCATTGCATTGAGTTGTTATTGTTTGCGAATACCCACAATGAGTAGGTTACTCTTTTGTGCGCCCTGAAAAGGACGTTAAGTGGCGAGTTGAATTAGTTTTCCTCACATCTCGAGCGTGCTGATGAAGATGGGCTGGGGTCCTCCAGACGGTTGTGCTATGCTTGGCTTCATCTGCGTGTCATTCACTACTACGGGGATCACGTCGATCCCTCACACCGTTGGCAGGCTGCCATGAAAACAGTCTGTTTCCAGGGAGGGCTACTAGGAAGACTAGGTGAGTGTCTTGGCCAGTATGTTTTGCCTGACACTGACTAACATGTCTGACCAGTATATTTTATCTGACCAGACGTTAGTCTTCCTTCCCTTTATTGCATTGAGAAATATATGTAAAGTTTTTTTGTTTTTTTTTGCCCTCGCCTTATTTCTCTAATCCCCAAAGAGATGTGTTGCAATATGGTTTTTATTTTGCCCCTGTCGGCCCAGTACATCCGACTTCAGCATGCATTTTTATGTTAGGGTCTGCTTTCTCCTGCATTTTCTAAGGGTTTGCTTCCCCGGGGTAACGGCCGGTGCTGTGATGGGGGGATCGAACCCAGCACTTTTGGGTTGTGAGCCGTGCCACTTAACCACTAGGCCACGCCGTCTCCATATGGAAAATAAAAATTGATGTAGCTCCAATGTAAATTCAATTTTTTTTAAATGTTCATTCTGAAAAGGATGCTATGTCGCAGTTTACAGCGAGGCTGTGCTATCTGCGCCTTTCAGTCTGACACATCCGATTTCAGCTAGCTTTTTTGAGTACCAGGGTTGCCTTCCCACTGCAATTCCTATCCCTTAGTCAGACAACACTAATGATCAGTGCAGCCTGTTTCCACCCTTAGTGGTGGAATAACGTCTTGGTCAGATATGGTTAGTTAACCCTAATGCAAGCAATCAGCTATGAGTTGCTGGCTGCTGTCAGCTCTTTCACTGCTGCATCTTGACCTCAAGTACATTCTATTGTATGGCCCTGAAACATTGGAGAAAAACAAAAAAACCACAATGATAAAGTTTCAGACTTTCATAAATGTCTGTTTGCGCAAAGTAGAACGAATGAAATGATATGATAAGATTTCTAATGTGGAACTGTTGGAAAGAACCAGACATATATCAGTGGTACATTGCTTGAAGAGAAGAACGCTGAGTTGGTTGGGCCTACATTATGGAAACCAAGTAATAGCATTACAAGACAGTTTCTGTTCTGAAATTCCCAAGGTAAGAGAAGTAGAGGTCGACCAAAATACACATAAAGGAAACAGGGAAGACATGGACAGAGCTGTAATGGGTGGCACAAGACAGCAGGGCATGTGTGTATTTGTTGAAGACATGTGCTCCATAGTGAGCAGAAAGGTTTTGATTGATTAATTAGTGTGATTAATCATAAGGATCCTTATGTGGTTTTCTCACACTTGTTGAAATAATTGTAAAAGTATTCATTGTATCTTCTAAATCGAACAAGATAATCAATTCAGAATTGTAAGAACAGTGATTTTGGGGAAGGAAAATTAAAGAAATAAAGCCTGCAATATTTATATATAAAGATATTCTAGTAGCAGTAATAGTAAGATCACGTAAGCTGCTAAAAGTCTTTTCTTTTTTTCCATTTCTTTTTTCTTTTCGCTAATCCTGTTAAGCCTTTCAGCGTCAGGTTATGAAGAGATCTCTAGGACGAGCCCGTTTGTGTGCCTCATGCACAGTAGCATTGATTGCCTCAGATATTTCTGTAAGCCACCTTTTTCGTTGTCTGCCTTTGGCTTTGAACCCGTTGTATCTAAAGAGGGGGGGGGGGGGGGTGCTGGCGGTGTGGTGGTAGATTTATTACGTGGCCAAACCATTTTAGTTGCTGTATTTTAATGTGGCCTAATACTGGTCTTGTTCCCACTGGTCTCCTAATGTCACTGTTGCTGATCATGTTGTCTCTCCTTGTAACGCTCACTATTTTTCGCAGGCATTTCATTTCTGTTTTTACGATGTAGCGTTTTTCATTTGATGTTAATGTCCAGTTTTGAGATTGATAGTGTCGGGACAAAAATCGTGTTGCTTAAAGCTCTTTTGGTAGCTATTATCACGTGCTTGCAATTAACTATTGGAATTAATTGTCCAATGATCTGATTTGACTTATTGCCACTTTGTTGGATTTCGGCCGTAATTCTTGTCTGCTGATAACGTGCAATAGGTATGTGAAATTTTTAACCTGTTTGATTTGCTGTTTTTCAATAGTGATATTGATGTCTACAGCTATTCTAGATATTTTTATGACCTCAGTTTTTTTTTACATTGATTTTCATACTGTATTCTTTACATGTTGTATTTAGTTTATTAATTTGTTGTTGCAATAACTACAATTGCAACTTTTTTTGTTAAATATTTTATTCATTTAGCAGATTTAAGAACACTGCTGTGTGAGCATATTAGTAAACATAGAACAAAGAGTTTTACAGGGTTGTACTGTTTCCAGACCTTTAATTTAGTCTTTTATTCTTTGTAATTTGCTCTCAAATAATCAAACCCAATTCCCTCATTAACCTTAATGGTATGTCTCAGGTTTCTCTAGTTACAATATTTCTCATTTGAGTTGGATAGGTCTATGCTGTAGCTCTGCTCCTCCTGTGGAGCTGACAAAATTATAAGAACATGTTCTGCTGGTTGTTTGCTCTCCCCTCATGGACATGTCTGTGTGTCCAATTTTTAATTTGTTGAATAGGTGATGTTTTAGTCTACAGTGGCATGTTCACAATCTGAATATCGGCTCTTGATGTCTTGGCAGCTTCAATTTATTTGTATCTATGTCTGGGCAAAGAATAGCGAGTTTCTGTTAAACCAGACTCTGGGTGTTCTGTCTATCATTTTAGTCCCAGAAGTTGACTTTCATTTCTTAAAATGTCATCCCTCTTTGACTAGTTTATCTATCTCATCATTTTCTTATGTCTTGGACAGGGATCCTTTCTATTTTTACTCTGCCAAATTTATTACTTGTCTCATGAAGGTATATAACATGCTGTCCAATTTCTTGTTTTTCTGGTTTCGGATGACCATTATGACTAATAATGAATCTAGGGGACGGCATGGGCTAGTGGCTAAGTGACACGGCTCACAATCCCAAATGCTGGGTTCGATCCCCATCACAGCACTGGCCGTTACCCCAGGGAAGCAAACTCTTAGAAAATGCAGCAGGAGGCAGACCCTTAAATAAAATATATGCTGAAGTCGGATTCACTGGGCACACGGGTGCCAACAAAAAAACCAGTGCAACGCACACCACCTCGGCGAATAGAGAAATGATCGCCCCCGCCAAAAAAAAAAATTTATGAATCTATAAGGATAACTATCTTGTCTCTAAAAGGTTCTTTGGTTTCCCAATGATGACTATTGCTGCCTGTTTTTAGTGCCTCTGCCTTTGATTCTAAAATAGTTGACAATTTTCCAATGTCACCGAGATATATATTTTTTCTGCCCATTAAAAACATTTTCTTGTAAATGCCAATTTATACCAGCGAAACAATCACAAGAAGTCTAAAAGTAGCAAAGCATGTTTTGGAAGGAGAAAAGCCTAACCCTCATAATGATAAGATCAACAATATGCAGATTTCATTGTGCTTATAGCAGAAAGCAAACAAGATCAACAAAATTCGGTAGATACTTTAAAAAAAGAAAGAAGACAAATATAAAATATGAATATTTCAAAAATAGAAACTGTTCATAAGCAATGATATAGTTAAATTTTGTAGCTTTTAATCAAACATAGTGAGAAGATGGTGGCTGAGTGATTAAAATACCTGTATTGAACTGCAGGAAGGACTAGGCAAGCAACCTTTATTCCTTAGCTCTATAATTCTTCCCTGACCAACCAATAAGCAATGTGAAAAATGATATATTGATAATTTTTATAAATCAGTCATAATGTATTATGAAATATAGATGCGAGCATAAAATTAGTGTCAACGTTTCTAAGTATGAAATGAAGAAAGATTTCTTTCCAGTATATTCGAAGACTAAAAATCCACTTACCATAGCTATTTTTTCCATCCTCGAGTAAATGTAATTAGTTTTATCATACTATTAGGGGAGGAAAACATACTGGCCAAGACCCTCACCTCGGCTTCCTAGTAGCCCTCTCTGGAAACAGGCTGTTTTCATGGCAGCCTGGATAATGAGGTGAGGGATCGATGAGATCCCCATAGTAGTGGGTGACACACAGATGAAGCCAAGCATGACACAACCGCAATTAGGACCCTGGTCCACCTTCATTGGCACCGGGGATGTGAGGAAAACTACAGCATCTCACCACTTAACGTCCATTTCAGGGCGCACAAAAGAGTAACCTACTCATTGTGGACATTCGCAAACAACATTATACTATTACTGCTGTTATAACTACTTGTTCCTAGGATATTTTGTGCTGCAATAATCACTGTTCACAAATCCCATAGTGTGGGCTATAAAAAAAGTAAAGATCTCCTGTCACACCATGCCATGCGGCGCATATGAAATATGGTGTTAGGCCCATATTATTTTGTGACCCACGGCACAAATATTGGATAATGTGGTCAACATCTGGTACCAGATTTCTGTGACTGGGACGATCACAGGATCCGGTTTGCGATCATAAAAAAATCTCGCACCAACTGGGGATTGAACCCTGATTGCTTGACTGGGACGCCTGTGTACTAACCACTGTGCTATCTCAGCCCACTAGATGCAGGAATGGCACTAAAAAATGTTGTATATTACCAACTCAAAAGGAGTGAACATAGGATAGACTGAAACACGCTGTGTTCATCACACAAGCCACAACAAATTAAAATATGCTCTGTTCATCCATCACACAAGCCACAATATACTGAAATATGCTCTGTTGTTCATCACACAAGCCACAATATACTGAAATATGCTCTGTTGTTCATCACACAATATACTGAAATATGCTGTTGTTCATCACACAATATACTGAAATATGCTCTGTTGTTCATCACACAAGCCACAATATACTGAAATATGCTCTGTTGTTCATCACACAAGCCACAATATACTGAAATATGCTCTGTTGTTCATCACACAAGCCACAATATACTGAAATATGCTCTGTTGTTCATCACACAAGCCACAAAATACTGAAAAATGGTCTGTTCATTCTTAGTTCTTAGTCGACCTGTACTTCTACAGGGGCAGATGTCCCTGTGCATGTCCCAACTCTAATATGAGCTGGATAACGCCCAGAGAAGGGTTTCCTGTTTAGAGGACTAGGACTAGGTTCGAGCAGCTTAATACTCCGCTGCGTTGGGACATGCACTTACAGAGGGTGGTTAACTGATGTGCGAGTCAACCTTAATAGACTCAAATACTAGAGCAAAGTAGACCCGCAGCCTGTTAGGCTCCATCTATGCCGCTCTGAACAAACCACATAACCATGGCAGGCGTTATGCCATGTCACACAGTTAGTCGCCTCTTACGACTTGCGCTCTGTGGGGCAGTAGTGCTATTCTTGTCATACACATAGACCCCAGCAGGCCACTCTGTTGTCCAGCACACAAGTCACTTACTTACTTAGTCGCTCCTCTTCTACCGTGAGGTATAAAGGTTTGTCAAAGAGAACGCCACACTGCTCTATCCGCCGTCTTTTTCCTGGCCTCTTTCCAATCCAGCCCTCTATCACTTAGGGACTGTCATATGTTGTCTTCCCAACGTACTTTGGGATGTCCTGGGGGTCTGCGTCCTTGACTTTTTATCCCCCATGACCGCTTTGGTATCCGATCTTCTTCCATTCTACAGACATGGCCAAACCACTGTAGTTGGGATTGCTCCACTCGTGTCTGCAGGGGTTGAACTTCAAGATTGCTACGTATTGTCTAGTTATGGATCTTGTCCCTTTTCGTCACCTGAACCGCCTTTCTTAGGTACCTCATTTCTGAAGTTTGTTATTGCCTTTCTTGGGCTGTAGTCATTGCCCATGACTCACATCCATATGTCAGGACAGGCACATAGGTCGAGCGGTATACATCCATCTTTGTTTTCCTGCTTATTTCTCTTTTACTGAGGAAACCTCTGTTTATTGCATGGAAAAGTCTACCTGCTGCTGCCCTTCGCGCAGTGAACTCCTCTTTGATTCCTCCCCTGCTGTCTATTACCACTCCTAGATATTTAAAGTTGCTGACCTGCTCCAGTGCTCGCGTTCCCAGGGTTATCTGATGTCTCTTTTCATCTCTGGCGATCATCATGGTTTTTGTTTTGGAGTTGCTGATGTGCATTCCTCTCTTCTTCAACTCATCTTCCCAGACCTGCAAGTTGATCTGGAGATGTGCTTCGGATTTCGTGATCAGGGCTACATCATCTGCAAATGCTAGTTCCGATATGTAACTTGGTCTCATCCAGTACCCTACTTCATACTTTTTTGTCCGTTCCTTGCAGGCTTTGATGACTTCATCCATGAGGAGTATAAAAAGGTATGGTGATAGAATGTCCCCCTGTCTTACTCTACTAGTGGTCTTGAACTCTCCTGACTTTTGATTTGATGTCCGCACATAATTTCTGTATATTTTATAGAAACTCTGTATGGCAGAGATCAGGTGTCCTGGGATGTTCTTCCTTGTCAGGCACTCCCAGAGTTTCTCCCAATGAACTTAATCAAATGCTTTCACCAAATCCAAAAAGCAGAGATGCATCTCTTTATCATATTCAAGAGCCTTTTCACTTAGCTGTCTGAGTATAAAGATAAGGTCTTGAGTACTTCTGTTTGCCCTAAACCCACATTGAGTTTCATCCATATTTGGCTCTGCTAGACCTCTTAATCGCCGTTCTAGAATCCTAGAGTAGACTTTCCCGGGGACACTGAGAAGGGAAATACCTCTGTAATTTTCACATTATCCTTCTTAAATATTGGTATTATTATTGCAACCTCCCGGTCTCTTGGTATCTTCTTGTGGTGCCAAGCTGCCTTGAGAATCTTCATGAATAGTATCTCTCCTGCCATTCCCATGTATTAAACCATTTCTGGTGATATACCATCATGTCCTGCTGCTTTACCAATCTTAATTTTCTCCAATGCTGCCTTTACTTCTTCCATTGTGATATTATCGTTTCCTTCCATGGCTCCCTCTTTTTGAATTGGGACTGATACTTCCAGAGCTTGGTTTTCCTCCACTCCAAGGAGATCTGAGAAATATTCTTTCCATCTGTTCATTACCTCTTCTGGGGCAGTCAACAGCGCACCTTGTTTATCTTTAACAAATTTCAGGTGGCATTCCTTTTCCTTCCTCGTGTTCTTTAAGGTCCCGTAGAACAGTTTCTGGTTTTCTCCTGCATTATTTTCCAGTTTCTCTCCAAATTCTTCCCAGGATTTCTGTTTGGCCTTGAGCACAGTCTTCTCTGCATCTGTTCTAAAATTTACATATTCTTTCTATTTCTTTGTTTGTTCTTCTGTATTCCTAGCCCCTAGGTATTGCTTCCATGCCTTTTTCTTTTCTCGTATTATTCTTTTCATTTCTTCTGTCCACCTTGGTGTACTCTTTCTCTTCCACCCTTCTTTGGTTTGACCGCATGCCTCTGCTGCAGCCTCTTTGAGGATGTCTTTTAATTTTACCCAGAGCATTTCCATATCTTCTTCAGATTCCTCTATCCTTTCTATTGCTGTTGTTATGAGCCCTTGGTATCTCCTCTTAACATCTGGTTCTCGTAGTTTGTAAGCCTTAATTTTATTTTCTCCTCGTGTGTTATGTTTCATGCTTGCTGATGGGTGTTGCCTGGCTGGATAGTGTTTTTCAATTTCTCTCTTTATTTTAACTAGATAGTGGTCGCTTCCTATCTCTGGTAACACTCTAGCATCCTTTACATACTTGAAATAAGTTTTCCTCACTATTGCATTGTCAATTATGGATCTTTCATTTCTTGCCGGCTCGCATCTTGTGTAGGCATGGATACGCTTGTGTGGAAACCTTCTATTTGCAATGACAAGGTTTTGTTCTCTGCAGAATCTCAGCAGTCATTTTCCATTGTCATTTAAGACATCTTCTCCATACCCACCGATCACTCCATCCCATCTAGAATAGTCGTTTCCAACTCTTGCATTGAAGTCTCCAAGGAGAAGTATTTCATTATGGCAATCGTCAATGGTCCTTTGAAGGAGCTCATAAAATTCATCATTTATGTCAGTGCTCTCATCTTCGTTTGGTGCATACACAGTGACAATATCCATTTGACTATCCTCCTCTTGTAGACTTAGAACCATCAGTCATTCTTAAATGAACTTCCATCCTTTAATGTTTGCTTTGTTGTTGCTATTCACTATACAGCCAACCCCTGCCCTGGCTCGTTCACTCATGGGAACTCCGCTGTAGTATAACATGTTGCCGTCATGGTCCAGAACGCCCTGTCCCTTTTTCTTTGTTTCTGTAAGTGCCAGGACTGTCAATTTTACTCTCTTCATCTCCTCTATTAGTTCATGTTCTTTTCCGTTTATACTTCGAACATACCATGTGCCGTAAATCGTGGTCCTTATTTCTCGCCTGTTCGTCGCTGTTTTGACTTGTAATCGTTTTTTTAAGACAAACAGGTGATGCGCCTGTTGTATCTTTGCATGGTGGAGGGGCAGCCTCCATGCCTGCCGACCCGTTTTTGTCCACGGCTGCTTATTTATTCGCAGCTAACCTCCAAATTAGGAGGCCTTTCAGCAATCCGCAACCCTGCTGACGTGCCTGGTAGGAGGTAGGTTCCTCCCCAAGGCACACAAGTCGCAATAGACTGAAATGTGCTTTGTTTATCCATCACACAAGTCACAATAGACTCAAAAATGCTTTGTTCATCCATCACACAAGTCACAATAGACTGAAATATGCTTTTTTCATCCGTCACACAAGTCACAATAGACTGAAATATGTTTTGTTCATCCATCACACAAGCCACAATAGACTGAAATATGCTCTACTTGGTGCAATTCCTTCTGGTTTCATTTGAACACACCTTGTATGACAAACATGAAGATTATGCGAATAAAGTTGAAATAGAATATCAAGAAGAAGTAATGACAATAGAAGGGAGAAAATGTATTTACTTTCAGATGATAAATGAATATAAAATAGTGTATCTTATGACCGATATTTATGGGTTTGCAGAAGAAAATCTTGTTGTTCTTTTGTCAAAACCTTGATTTTATATCTGTTTAAATGAATATGCAGATAACGATACATGTCTTTATATTCAGTTGATATGGATGAAATAAAGCGGCTAGGCAAGCGCTTTAGAAAGTTGGATCTGGATAATTCAGGGGCACTCAGCATTGATGAGTTTATGTCATTGCCAGAATTACACCAAAACCCACTTGTTCAAAGGGTTATAGATATATTTGACACGGATGGCAATGGAGAAGTGGATTTCAAAGGTGACTAATTGTTTAATATTTGTTACATTTTCTTTTCTTTTAATTTTTGTATCATTATTAAATTGCCTGATTGATGCCACCTGGGGTTGACATTTGTTTTAATGAGGGTTTGACATTTATTATAATGAAATATCCAATCATTCTAGCACCTTATTTACACGATAAGGTTGACTGTCCTGTGTACAACTTCAATTATTTGCCATTTATGGCAACATGTAATACATATGATTCTAAGAACAGAGGTGGTAAATGTGATTAAAAACTATGAAAAATGGAAAGCAACAGGGCCGGACTCCATAAACGTGGAAATGATAGAGGCTTTAGAGGAATTTGTTATAGATATACTTACTGACCTGTGTAACGACATATACAATACTGGATGCATACCAACGGACCTGAAAACATCTACATTTATAACACTCTGGAAAAAACCATAAGCAACAGAATGCTCAGACTTTAGAACAAAAAGTCTAATGAGTCACACAATTAAAATAATACTCAAGATCACACAAGAGAGAATAAGAGGTGAAATAGAGAGGAAAGTTTTAGAAAAACAATTTGGTTTTTGAAAGTTTAATGGAACAAGGGAAGCAATTTTCTGTTTGCGAACTCTGACAGAAAAATATATAGAAATACATGACATTATTATTTGCTTTATAGACTGCCAGAAGGCTTTTAACAGTCCAACATGAAAAATTAATTAAATGTCTTCAAGAAATAGGTCTAGAAGCTAAAGACATAAGACTCCTCCATAATCTGTACTGGAAACAAACTGCTACAGTAAAATCAGGAAAGATATGCTCTCGAAGTATAGATGTAAAAAGAGGAGTGAGACAGGGATGTGTATTATCCCCTTGGCTTTTTAATGTCTGTACAGAACAAATATTCAAACAGAGGGGATGCCTGGGCTTGTCATTAGAGGAGTGGCAATGAAAAATCTAAGATATGCAGATGATACAGTTTTTATGGGAACAAGTAAGCAAAGGAATTATAGGAGCTTGTGACAACAATATACACAATAAGTCAAGAGTTTGGATTAGACGTAGGGGATCAAGATGTGGAGCAGCGCATGAGCTGCAGTGGTCAGCGAATCATAGCTGACTGCTAGCGTCAGGGCCAGCGAATCATAGCTGCCAAGACCCTTCTACACCTCCACGCTGTGATCCTGGATAACAGGCTGCCAAAGGACAGACTGGCTAAGGAGAAGGGATCGAAGAGGGAATGCTAACCCGGTACTCAAAAAATGCTTGCTGAAGTCGGATGTGTTGGACCGAAAGGTGCAAATATCGCAGCCAAGCTGTAAACTATGACACAACGCATTCCCTTCTCTGGATTACATTCTGCTACTTACCCTTTCAGGGTTTAGTAGTGGGAGATTAAGAACGAACGAAGAAGAAGAAGGATTAGACATAGACAAAGAAAACAAAGACTTTGATAATTGGGAAAAGTGACAAGAAACAATGTATGCAGATAATAATAAAAGATAAAATACTTGAACAGGTACAGAGTTTCTCATATCTAGGTCATATAATAACGGAAGGGGACGGCGTGGCCTAGTGGTTAAGTGGCACGGCTCACAATCCGAAGGTGCTGGGTTCGATCCCCATCACAGCACTGACCGTAACCCTGGGGAAGCAAACCCTTAGAAAATGCAGGAGGAAGCAGACCCTTACATAAAATGCATGCTGAAGTCGGATGCACTGGTCCGACAGGCGCAAAATAAAAAGCACAGTGCAACGCATACCGCCTTGGGGATTAGAGAAATAAGGCGAACACAAAAACAAAATAATGGAAGAAGGCAGCTGTGAAAAAGAAATCAGAAAGATAATAGGTATGGCCAAGATGATATTCTACAACATGCAACACATACTGACATCCAAACATATGAATCAGAATTTGAAAATGAAAATTGTGAGGTGTTATGTATACTCATCACTACTTTATGGCGCAGAAACATGGACAATGAATAACAAGTTGGAAAAGAGTATTGAAGCCTTCGAAATGTGAGTATATAGAAGATTGGGTCGTATTTCTTGGAAAGAGAAGAAAACAAATTTGGAGGTATTGGAACACTTGGGGGCGAAAAGAGAATTAATGACTGAAATCAGGGTTAGACAGTTATGTTGTTTTGGTCATATAACAAGACTTGTTGAAGACCATACTGGAGGGTAGGGTGGAAGGCAGTCGTTCAAGAGGCAGACAACAAAGTGGGTGGATAACATCAGAAGATAAACTGGAAAAAGTATCTCAGATTGCACAATTACGGCGAGAGATTGAGTACACTGGAGATCCATTACAATTGACATTTGATGTGGAGATGGCAACTGAACTGAATACATATAAAAACATCTAGCTGATCAGGGTCGGGGCAAGTACACATCCCTGTTTCACGCTGTTGTTGACCTCGAATGATGGTGGAGGTCTCATCGTTGTCAAGTACACGTGCATGCATTCCCTTGTGGAGCTGTTTCACCAGCGTTATAAATTTGCCAAGGCAGTTGAATATGGACATGATCTGCTATAGCCTACCTCTTCTGCCCATATCAAATGCTTTTGTGAGGTCATTGAACGTGGTATACAGATCACGGTTTTGTTCTCGACACTTTTCCTGTAGCTGACGCACTGCTAATATCTTGTCTACAGTTCCTCGACGAGCTCTGAATTGACACTGACTTTCGGGGAGGTGATGGTTTAGCTCACTTTCACATGACTTGTCTGAGATGCATACTGCATATTTGCTGACAGGATCATATAATAGATAATGAAGTGCTATCCAGGGGTGAATTGTCACGTATTCATGCACTTTTGCAAAAAATCTTAGATGGGCTGGCCACCTTATTCGAATGTCAAGCAAAAGGCTTCCAAAGAAGTTCCTGTATAGTGAACTGAGAGAAGAACAATCACAGGGACGTCCCAAAAAGCATTTCAAATACAGTCCTTAGGTGATATGAAATAGACATAACACCTGAGAAAACCTGGCTCAACATCATTCAACTCGAAAGAGTGTGATCACAAACAGTGTTGAAATCAGCGAGGACCTCCATGTTCAGGGAGCCCAGGATAGACATGTAGTTAGGAAGTCTAGAGCAGAGGGAATACCAGAGGCAGCCACAGACTATGTTTGCCAGTCATGTCATAGAACTTTCTGTACTCGAATTGGCTTGATCAATCACAAGCGTACTCACATACTGAGGGATACAGTATGACATAGGATGATGTTCGTGGTTCTCGTCGACGGAGGAATTATTGTTATAATACATAATGGGTGAAGTTGCTCATAATATTGTTGTGATATCTTCCACAGAATTTATTGAAGGAATTTCACAGTTTAGTGTAAAGGGTGATAAAGAGTCAAAGTTGAGATGTAAGTTTTGTGCAGTTCATGTTTTAAATAATACAGTTTCTGAAATTGTTGTACAATTTTTGTTGTTGAATATTTTTATGTAGAATATTTCTGATTAGTTCCTTTAGAGTCCTATTGGGACAATGGTTATTTTTGGTCACATTTTGTATACATTTGTGTGAAACAATTATTTAAATACCAAATAGGCAAGCGGAGAAAACAGGAAGACATCACTTTCTGGATTGTCTGTCACTGTCAGAATTATGGAACCACTATTACCAAAAAAGTCCCCTTCATCACCATCACTATATAAGGAGACTGCAAAATGACAGAGAAAAACATCATATATAACTATCTGGCACATGAAGGAGAATGGAAATTCAATGTACCATTGATTAGAAAAGTAAAAGTGTGCCTAAAAAACTGTTTATAATGTATCGGAATTTGAAATAATTATTTAAATATTTGTCAAAAATACAGCAAATCTTTTTTCTTTTATTCCTGTCTCACTTTACACACACGATTATTTTGTTTGTATGTTTTTGTAAAATTGTACCTTTGAAAGGAAATAAACTTGATTATGAAACTGGGATGAAATTATTTTCTAAATGAGGTGAAGCAAAACGTAATAATAAAGTAGATAATAAAAAAAAGCAGTAATGAAAAAGATAATTAAAACAAAATATAATAAAAACCAGATAATAAAAGAAAGTAAAATATTTTGCAGCTAGTAAAAAAAAAAAGTTAAAATAAAGTAGATAGTAAAAAAAAATATCATACAGCAGATTATTCTTGCCAGTCCCAATTGTGTTTAACATTAAATTTGAAAGTGTTGTACCACTGAAGCTGAATTTATCTAGACTTATCTTACACTTCATCAACAGTTGCTTTTAAAATCTATGACATGGATAAAGATGGCTACATTTCCAATGGTGAGCTTTTTCAAGTGTTAAAAATGATGGTTGGCAACAATCTCAGAGATACCCAGCTTCAGCAGATAGTGGATAAAACTATCATCCATGCGGATGCGGATGGTGATGGCAAGATTTCATTTGAGGAGTTCTGTGATGTGAGTAGACAGTTACTTCTTTATTTCTTTCACAGTTGTTGAGAATAAATGAAGATTAACCTTCACCATACTGGCCAAAAAATGACATATTTTCCTGTAACAACGTTATTTTTCGTCACATCACACATCATGGTTGTTGCCTTTGAAAGACTAACCTTTTTTTTTTTTTTTTGTGTGTTCATATTTGGTTTTGTTGTGTCTAGAGACATATATTGATAACGAACTTGTTGGTGTTATTGTTTTTGTTGTGTGTGTGTGTTAATTTCTGAGATACGTGACGGTGATAGTGTTGAAAAATAGCACAAACATATAGACTCACCCGCTTTAGGTGTCCCTTGATTAAAAAAATAAAATTTAGCAGAAAACGGATTATCAATATTTACCGTAATGGCCATACCTGTCACTTTTGACTAGACGTAAGTAATGTACAAGGCGTGTTCAAGTGCAACTCTCTACAATCAAATGAGCAATATGTCCAGCCGATTCTATGACATTAGCCCGGTAGTTTATATGCGATAAACCGTGGAGCTGTCGCATTACAGCAGCAGTGGTAACGGGCGCAAATCTGTTTCGTCGCAATTTTGTGGTTGCAGTATGGTAAAGATTAAAGAGGTCTAGTTATACTACTGTAGTGTATATTGTTACAGTATATTTACTGAACACAAATTTAAGTTTGGTTGTTTGTCACCAACACTCGGCAAATATTCATGTCACGTCACCCCATTCGTATGTCCAACACCGCATTTGACTTACTCTCTTAAAGCCTGATTCAGGTCATTTGCTGTGGGTTTTCCTATCAAGGGTTTTTACATAATGAGGTTGCCAGTCCCATGCACAGGCTTCTTTAGTCACCTTTTATGACATGCAAGGTAGAAACAGTGGGTCTTATTCTGTTTGCCCCATGAACCATTGCTGTGCAATATATGAACTGTGCAAGAATAAATAATATACATGGATCAGTTGATCAGTGAAAGAGATTATATACTTTTGAAACACGTATGATAGAGTCTATGGATCTGGAGAACGTATTGACATCACTGAGTAACTAACTGCCTGTTAAATAATGTTGGGGCAGTTGATGAATCGGCAATCGTAAGATGGCAATAATTTGGAATACAAATATCCTTCAAACAGGCAAGGGCACCTCAGAGGATGAATGAAAAGTGTGCACAGCCAGTGGGCTACAGAAACCACCAGCGTACTATTGAAAGAGTCTGAGGACTTATTGATCTGCTTGAAGTATAGATTCTGCTTAAAGTTACATTACACAGTCTGCGTACTGAGCATCAGTGGCACTCATTTGAGTCATGGAGCACTGGGTAAGTGCAGAAGACAGATGTATTGGACCGAAAGGGGCAGATATTGCAGTCAACCCGTAAATTAGCGACACAGCGCATTATGTTCACTGGATTACATCCTGCTACTTGCAAATCCCTGTTCATGGCTTGGTGGCGAGAGATTGAGAACGAACACAGAAGAAGAAGGAGCACTGGGTCACTGATACAGGAAAACTGATTTTCAATTGAGTTTAAAGATTGACATAATGGTATGAATTCTCCAGCTGAAACTGTTGGGCTGAAAGGTGCAGATATCGCAGCCTTGCTGTAAACTATGATACAACGTCCTTTTCGGGGCGAATGCTGAAGTAGAAGAAAGATGAAGTATGAATTCTTATAGAAAGTTTAGCTGGAATACAATGTCCTTGTCAGGATGAATGCTGATGAAGACGAAAGATGAAGTATGAATTCTTATAGAAAGATTAGATTAATTTATTTGAAAATTGAAATATTTTATAGAAAGATTTATGAATTACGGAATAAATTATATTATAGTGTAAAAGAAATTAAAGTTTCTTTTATATAGCTTTATTATCAGTGGATTTGGTTAAGAAAATTAAAAAAAATGTTATGCAGCTGATAATTCAAATAAATGTTCATTCTGATGGAATAATTTCTATTTATGTTGTCGACGTTCAAATTAAGAGGATAACATGTTATATGCTACAACTGTATTTTAATATACGTGTTAATGAGGCACTAAAATATATTTTGTTTGTCACCAGGTGGTAGGAAGTATGGATGTTCACAAGAAAATGGTTGTGGATGTGTAGGATTCCTGTCCCATTTGGCTTACATGTCAGTTCTTGTGCTCCTTAAGCAGATGTTTCAGCAGAGTTCTTTTAATCAACAAGGAAGACAAGTTACCTGACAAGTGTATAACATGAAATGGAAGTGTGCAGAAAGAACTTTAGTCACACATTTCTGGAAATAATGCTGATATTTATTTTCACTGTTGTGGGCCATTTGCCCCTATTGAACTGCAGGGTATAGGATTTACCAGTTTTCATAGAGTAGATTAAAATATTACTGAAACTTTTAGTTTTTCTTACATCCAAAACATAACGAGCACGACTGAAGTAAATGTATAACATAAATTGTAGCATTTTGTACAGAATACAGTGAAACATGTTACATGACTCACAAGATCAAAAACACAAACATGCCTTTCACAAATATTACCATTAATATCAAATGCAGGAGAACTATACAGTGGGAGATAGAAGTAAAAATTATCAGAAACAAAGAATATGCTTAAAATAGAAGATGCATGGTGTTAATTGGTGTCCATGATAATTATATTATTTATGAATGTGTACAAGGCATGATAGATAATTACTCATAGAAGGATTACAATAACTTTCCATTTTGTGTAACAGGGCATGTATATGTATATTGCTGAGAATTTCTCAACTAGAGGGTTTTCCCCTCCAGATGTTCATTTGCTTCATTCAAAAAGTAACTAGTGCTTTTGTTAGATTTAGATCAAAACTGTTCGGTTGACGTCTGACAGCGTACGAAGAAGAAGAATAAGAAGATCAAAACTGTTCATCTCCCTCTGGAACACAGGGCTTTAACAAATACGCTCTAAGCCTGTCTATTCTGGGCTATCTGTTCCAGCTCTGTCTCTATCTACCCAGTTTATCTTTGTCCTGAGCTCTATTTTCTGTTGATCTTCATTTATATTTCTTGCCTTGAAGATTTCAGAATAGAGATTGTCTTGTAAGGATATCAGCTAGTGTCCTTAATGTATACTCCTGCTGGTGTTGGCCATTTAATGCTCTTAATTCAGGCATATATTTAGTCTGTATCTTTTTTATTGTGTTTTTTGTCTCTCTCCATATTTCAACGCAGTACAATAGAATGAACATTAAGTTGAATATTTTTGTATTGAGACTTCTATTTCATCTTGACTTCCATACATTGGAAGCTCCTCTTGCCCTTTGTATTCTGATTTTGATATCCTAATCTGTACCTTCTAATTTGTCTTTTTATCAATCAAGATATGTGAATGATTCCACATCATGTAGGAGTGTCCATAATAAAACTCTCCAATATTCAATGTTAGTACCAATTCCTTGTTTGAACATATTCTCTTCAAAGCCAATACTATCGTTTCCAACCTTAGCATTTAAGTGTCATATGAAAACTAATGTCTTTCCTTCTTTTATGCCATCTTCAGCATGATCTCAGTTTCATCCTCCCAACCCCATGTTTCCCAACTTTTTCAGTTAGTCTCAGGATATCAACTTCGTAGTTTATCATCTCTGCTGCCATCTGTGCTTTCTTCCTCTGTTTGTACATCTGTCAGGTTTCCTAGATGAAAATGAGTATGTCAGTGATGCATATTCCTTGCAGCTTTCCCTGCTCCTGCTTCATTAGATGTATTGACAGATGACCTTCTGTTTGGATAGTTGAATTATATAATTATTTTGTGTGGACTTATCTGTATTTTAAAAAGTTTTAACTGCTTACAATTTTTATGGGATGAATTTGCAGACCCTATACCCAACCCTCCATAGTTGCCTCTTACAGGTTTTGCAACACTGCCATTTTGTTAAATTTAAGAACATTGTTTGTCCCAGAGAACATTTGTTGTGTTGTGCTAACCCTCATACTTGCAGTGCACCCATTAAAAACTAGTAATTAACATAGTTCATAATGTGCTGTGTTTTCTGTTGATTGTCCCCCATACATTTTAAATATCTGTGGCATGTAATTAATGTTAGAATGATAAAGAATATTTGGTGACATGCTATTTGTATTATGGACAATTATCTGATATATCACTTCCAAGATGGTAAAACTCTGCACCACACCCTTTGTGTTATGTAATAATGACTGCAACAGTTATGCAGTTTCAATCTTCTCAAGTTTTGCTTGTAAAGCCCATGATTCTCTGACTCCCTTTTCTATTGGTTTTCTACAATTGATCATTGGTCTCCCCATTTATCTCTTCTGGCCATGTGGTCTCAACCCAGCATATGTCTGGTTATACTATTACGATGTTTTCTTTAGTAGTATACTATCTGTTTCCGTGGCGAAGTGGTTAAGCCGTCTGCCTCGTAATTAGGTGGTGTGGGTTCGACTCCGGACTGCGTTGTCTTTTTCATGGGTGCTTGATGCGGAGTCCCCTGCATCTCGTAGTCGTCCCTTAGTCGTCTTGTCCTAGACTTGCCCTGGGGTCGGGCGGCACGAGACGAGAGAGTGAGGATAACAAGTAGCGCAGTTAATCCTTACTAAAAATAGTGCTAGCAAAATAAATTATGCCATCGTCGCCTACGATGGGCGGCGGCCTTTGCTTGCTTTTGGTAACTCGCCACATATTCTTTATGGGGGATATCTTGTGAAAACAGGTACAGTCAAATGGACAAAAAAGATATGAAGGTCTGAGATTGTTGATGATGGTTGTGGAGCACATCAATGGTCAACACCACTTGTCATGACTCACAAGGATGGTTCAGATTTTGACACTTGCATGTGATCTTGTGTTGTGAGTGTGCTACCATGTCAAGGCTGAAATAGAAACTGCTGTTACTGAGATTAAAAGACTTTTGATGAAATGTTTGCTTTGATAGATATGCTATTATTATTATTACTGAATTTCTTATAACACTTTGTCTATACATGTGTGTTATTTTTATACTTTAGATGTTTTATAATGATAAGAGTTCAGTCATATTATTTGCAAATTAGATAAGTTTGATCTAGATCTAGAGTAGCTTCTGTCACATTCTATCTAGCAAGAGTACAGCTGCTAAAGTTCTCACACCAGCTTCACTTGTCTTACTTCTTTCACACATATATACCAAAATACATGAATTCCGTGTACAGGATTTTTTCTGTTTGCCAGGAAAGAAATGATGAGCGTAGTCTTGTACAGTTACAGCTTCTTGAACCTAACTATTGCGTGTTTTAGTGTTCTCACATGCACATGATGGGAATGAAGTGTTAGCTATTGCTAATGCTAGATTAAGGCAAGTCTAAGTCTAACTTTCCTGTATGTGAGAAATGACTTTTTTTTTTGACCAATATTCTTTTAGATTGTCCATTTTTTAGTCAGCGTTGCAGCATTTAAAATGTTGCATATTTCTTAGTTGATGTTTTCTTAATGTTAAGACTCGTTTTTCCCTGTGGATGTGATAGATATTTATTACAAGTTGTAATAATTTTGTGTGTTCAACTTTCTACTATGGATGTAACAAGTAAATAGTCCATGACAGTTTATTGAAGCATTTGGTGTTAACATTTGAGAGATATATAAATAGCAGCACGAACATGGAGCTGCTGTTCTCAAATATTGCAGAACTATGTTTTAATGGTATGTTATTCGTCTATAATGATGGAATGAGAGATATATAGAGAAGAAGAAAGAGAGAGAGAGCAGAGTACTACAATCTGAGAAGATACTGGACAGTCTGACAAAAATACATGGGAGGGTAAAAATGGCAGACTTGGTGGAGAACCTTAGAAGTTGACAGAGACAGGCATTGTTCCTTATACTGGTAGACTTGGTATGTAACGATAATTGTGTTCTCTGATGAATTTAATTTTTTAATAGTGTTTTCTAATCTGAATTTAAATTCTATTATTTGAAATTGTGTAGTTTATTTGTGTTACCTGTGGCAATTGTGTATATTTTTAAAAAAGCTAGCAAAAAGTTTGCAGCAAACATTATTATTGATTTAATACACCATTCTGTGTAGCCTGTGCCCGTACTTCTATAGTTCTGTGTTATAAATATTTGATAAACATCCACATTGTATAACCATATATTACACACTCTTCATTTAGATTGAAAGTAGTAAGAAAGTTATTTATATTACAGGTTTCTGGTAACAACATTGAATGGCGGGCTGTAAAACGTGTTATTAGTTTTTCGTTTATGCAGATCAGAATTAATTATATTTGTTTGTGTGTGATGGTTATGGAAAAAAGATATGTGGCAGTTTGTAGCAGAAATTTACTTAACAAATATGAAACAAAGAACAACACATATGGGAGAGAATATATTAATAAAGTAAAACCCTGCTGTAGCATAATAATTGAGTTCATTATATTAGTCACAATACATAATTTCTCACATTATAGTGAGATTGTAAATGTGGCTAAAAATACAAATAAATGTGGACCCAACTTATGATTTTGGTATATCTGAATTTCACCAGTTGTACCTGGAGCAACAAGAATAGAACCACTGTTTACTTCCTTGCATGTCATAAGGTATGGATAAAGAAAGTTGTGCATGGGGCTGGCAAACTCATGATGTAAAAATCAATGTTATGAAATTGCACTGCAAATGACTGGAATCAGACTTTCCTTAAAAGTTGTATAGAGTAAGCCAAATGCAATGTTGGGCCTATGTTTCAGCAAATGGGACGATGTGACATGGATGAATATCTAAATTTGTGTGAATGCAGGCACGTTATTAGAGGTTTTACAATACTTACATTTATGATAATTTGGAATGATAGCATGAGAGCACCAGTTAATGATATGCAAATGACATGACAGTAATTATTCTGGTTTTAATTTTTGTTCATTAGTTGTACCAGTGCATATTTGATCAAGAGATACACAAATATCCATATGACTATTTTCAGTCTCTACTGAAGTGGCCTTTTTTAAATAATGATTTCTGAAGTACTGGAAATATTGTTGTCTTGGCGTAAGATTTTATTTTGGTTGGTTAATTGAGGTTGTACATTGAAGAATGTGACAAATTGCTATTCATACACAGTGGAATATTTGTTGATTACTCATAAGATGCGACAGAAAGTGGGTCTTAAGTAAAAGAATAATTTGCAGTTTGATTACTACTATCAATGGATTGATTCTTGCCATATACTTATGTCAACTGACAGTGTCACCATTTTTAAAGTAAACTGTTAAAAATATATAATCATTAACTGATGATAAGTATCTCAGGATATTTGGTAGGTGTTAGCCTTTTTCAGAGACTTCACTGACAGGCAAGAAATGTATTTTAATATTTCTGGTGAGCATGTTTGGTTATAACTTCTAGCATACAGTGCTAATGTCATGAAGATAATAAACATGTTATTATAGTTTTTCTGAGTTCCCAGATACTGGCAGTTGGCTCTGGAACATGAAACAAGTGTTGTTGATTAACTAGACCCGCTAAATTGTTCACCATATGCCCACATACTTCTCTCCTACATCCAGCTTTTGCAGAAAAGAAATCAACAACACCTCTCTTCCCCAAAGTCTGGCTTCATTCTGCCATTCTTTCTCTTTGACTGCTCATGGAGATGCACCGGGAGATCGGCAGTCCCCTCTGCGCTGTTTGTATTGACCTCAGAGCTGCCTTTTTTTATTCAATGGTCAATTCTGCCTTGTGGAATGTCTTAAAACAAGTGGGAGCTCTGCACATACTGCAGTGGATGATTGAACAGTTATACTCCCGCACTGGAGTAATAGTACGCCTGGGTCACAATCTCTCAGACAGATTAGTCAGTGATGTGTCCTGTCCTCACCCCGGAATTGTTCTGCCCCGCCATGGACTTGGTAAGCTGAGGATACAAGTCCCAGAAGTCAACATTAACCAGCTTGCGTGTGACTGTCTTCAACTACACAGATGCATGACCATACTAGGCTTCCACCTACCCTCAAACACTGATAAAACCACTGGCGCACCTAGATGTTATTGTATCTAGATTGGGCCTCTGCATCTTGGGGGTGGGGAACAAGATATGGGGTCTTCTGTATGACTCCACGGCAGCTGATAGCCCTCTGGTACACATTGCCATCCAACATCATTCGAAGATCCTATCTAACTGCCGCCTCTATGAATGGCCTGCATCGAGTCTAGAACCAGCAGAGACTTTTACTGAAGACCAAGCTACGGATTTACATAGCCTGTGTCATTCCAATCCTGCTGAACGGTTTCAAAAACCTGGACTATTCTGAGTAGTGATCAGAAGTGCATTGAAGCCTTCCACATGCCCAGCCAGTCACATTTTTGCGATCCACTGGTGTGGCCGAATCATAGGTGATAAATTTGCATGATGTGGGTGCCTCGGGGGCACATTCACCATGCTAGATCATTACCATTTGACACATATTTGGACATCCTGTTTTCCTTTGCTGAGGGCGTCCCAGCTCACCTGTTTTCTAAGCAGGACATGGACATCAATGATGGAAAAGGGCTGTGTCCGCCATGGTTCTGCAGCTGTCCATGCTTCACCTGGTTAGGTCAAATTGAGAAGATATTACATCCTTATTGCATGCAGCCTGGGACTCACCCCTCATTATGCTCATGAAGTATTGTGGCGCGTCTGACCCTTGTCGCCTAAGTAGACTACCTACCTACCTCTGTGTTTATTTGTAGTTTCTAAAGCCTGTGGTATACAACATGATGTGGTCAGGACTCTATTTCACTTTGCTTGGATCAGTTTTATTGCGTTTTTATGTTGACCTGGTGTGTTTGTCATCTGCATGTGGTAATCCCTCTTCCAGTGTTTGTTTGGTTGATGTGATCGCACTATTGTTGTTTGTGTTGTTACATTTTGCAAAAAGGCTATAATCCAAAGGAACATTTTTCAATGTTGGTCTATTGTTATCTTTATTTTAAAAAATTCTTGTCTCCATATTTTGTCACATGCTTGCTGCAGGACAATAATTACAGCTGTGTTTTGTTTGCCTTCTTGGAAACCATCTAAAGTTTTCTGCACAAAATTATATTGTTGTTTTTCCAGTCACCAGAGCTTGTGGTTCACTATTCTTTCAGTAAGTTTCCCAATTATTGAGGTCAGGTAGACTTGTCTGTAGTTTCTTGGGTCATCAGCATGAGCGGGCTTAGTTTTCTTCACAATTAACTTGATGTTTTAATATAAGCATGCTTTTGAGATTGTTGTGTTTTCTGATCATGTTGTATTGATAAAGTTTAGAACAGACTTTACTTTTTTTTGTTCCTTTAGCCTTTTTGGTCTTTAATTTTCCTAGAGCATTATTCATTTTCTGGTGTTTTTAATTATTTTATCTAAGTGTTTCTTGTGATTTGTTCTGTTGACTTTGTTAAACGTTTCTCCGTTTTTCCCACCAGATCTTGGTGGATTTGGTTTTTCAAATTTCCTTTCCCATCAAGACAGTATAAAACATTGGTCCCAACAATGCTCTTGGGCCATCTGATCATCATTTTGCCTTCTTTCCTACTTTTCATTATGAAGATATCAGAGTCAAGATTGCTCTCCCAGACCAAGTGCATTGGTATGCACTCATGAAATCACTCACAAGGGAAATTGTCAGCCTATCTGCAAGGCAGCAGGTGGTTTTTACTTCTATGTGAATTGCATCTATGGGTTTCATCTGTCCAGAGTCTGATTTTAAGGCGTCTGAGACTCCCACCTCGTCCATTATCCTGCTCATAAGAACAACAGGTTCCTCTATGTTGTTTTTTTTTTTTTTTTTTTTTGCGTTCGCCTTATTTATCTATTCCCCAAGGCGTGTGTGCGTTACACTGTGGTTTTTATTTTGCGCCTGTCGGCCCAGTGCATCCGACTTCAGCATGCATTTTATGAAAGGGTCTGCTTCCTCCTGCATTTTCTAAGGGTTTGCTTCCCCGGGGTAACGGCCGGTGCTGTGATGGGGATCGAACCCAGCACCTTCTGGTTGTGAGCCGTGCCACTTAACCACTAGGCCACGCCGTCCCCGTTCCTCTATGTGAAGGCCAGGAGTTGGGCTTTTTTCTCTTAGTCTATGTGTTGCGCATTTGAGAGTATTTCAGCAGAATTAAGAGCTAATCCTCAAATCCACTCCCGGTTATGACAGCATTTGGAACTCAAACAAGTGTTGTGCTAATAGTGATCAAATGTTTTGAGAGTTTTTGTGTTCTAACCAATGGCAGATTGAAATTGTCACATGTATATGTCTGCAGCCATTTTATTGAGTAAATTTATTACATATTTGTGATGAGAAAGAAAGGCCAAATATATATAAGGTCACAAAAGATGATGTTGTTTGGTTTCATTTTGACACTGACTAGATTTTTATCAGAAGGCTAGTGATATATGTGTATTTGATGAGTTTCAGTTCTTAACAACGACTTACACAGACTTTGATGCAGAGCACCATGTACCTGATTTATGTTTTGCAGTTGACTCTCGTTGCACATGCTTTCACTTTCCATGTCTCTTATATCCAGCATAAGTTCCAGTAATATCGTATCTTTCAAACTGTAGTCATTACTGCTTAGTTGCCAGCATCTTTTTTATACACACCACTTATTTTTGTTTTAATGTGTTATTTAAAAAATAGAAATTGATGTGAAATATGTTGCAAAATACAAATAAATGCAAAAGAAATTGAGTTTAAAGAAACTATCTCCAGCTTTTGTTCAGCTTCCACTATACCATACCTGAGTCTTCCAAAGCATCTTACCCTTCTACTGAAATTGAATGCTGCCAGATCTTAAGGGACATTCAGTGCTGCCATATTACTGAAATGCCCTGCATTGTCATATATAGACATCTCCTTGAATTAAGCAAGGAGCCAGCTCATTGATGTATACATTTTATTTATATTTTAATTGATCAAAATAAAATATTTTATCCTAATTTGAAAACAGTTATAAACGATGCTGAGTTTATTTTGGAAGATTGCATACATTTTAAAATGTGTTTTAAGCTTTACTGCTTTCAGTTGTACACATTTTTATTTATTGCAGTTTTTTAGAAAAAAAAAGTTTCTGTGCATATAACGAGAGTCGGCCGTAACTTTTTCCCTGGTCTAACTTGATTTAATATTATAATGTAATCGTTTTTTCTATCTTGCGCTGAGGTATGTATAAGTCAAGTGTTAGATCTTTAGCTGATATATTTATACCAGCTTTCAGTTCTGCTGAAAGATGAAAAATGTATGGTGTGGTCAGTAAAATATTACAGAAAGATATATTAACTTTGCTTGTATGTTATATGTTTATCAGATATTGAAAGACCTTAGAGCTTGCAGTTTGTCTTTATGACAAAGCATATATACATTTTTTTGAAAATAGTTGTTTGAGAGTTTTATATGAAGATATTAAAAAAGAAATTACCCTCTTCATTAACCTCCAGTTGGCATTCTCAGCCCTCAAGGTTCTTTGCAACAAACACGATTCACTTCTGCTCTTGATAAATTGCTCTCCAAACCTGTCCTTTAGTTTGGCTCTATATCAACCTCCTACTTAAACAACAATACATTACTTATTTATAGGGGTTCATTGACTAATATCAGTTTTAACAACAGAGAGGAAACATTGTCACTAACCCGATATTGCTGCAACACTTCAACTAGTGTTATCTCTTCCATTCTTAGAATAGTAGAAGTTCTTGCTTGTGACTATACAATTTTGCTATATGACTGTAAAGCGTTCCAATAAATTGTTGCTAAGGTGACATTTAGTAGTTATGCTTTTCAGTCTATTGTCAATTGGTCACTGAGTTGATAATTTGAGTCAGACAGAGCAGTGTATTTGAAAATATTGTTGCTGTACTTGTTTCCGTGTTTGTAGACTCTTAAAAGTTTAAATGACACTGGAGAACTGTTAAAGTATAACTCAGCGGAATTGTTCATGAGCCCAATAAGTCAAATTAATCATATAATGTTGGTTTATCTTTGCTTTGCATGAGAACAAGTATAGCAGTTTAGCTCATTCATTTAAAAATAAAGTTGTTGTTGCTGAATGTATGCCCACAACGAGTAACTTCACTCTTTTGTGCGCTCTTTTGTGCGTTAAGTGGCGGATTGCAGTAGTATAGCTCACATCCAAAGCATGCTGATGAAGGTGAGCCAGGGTCCTCCAGGTGGTTGTGCTTTGCCTGGCTTCATCTGCAGGTCACTAACTACTACAGGGAACACGTTGATCCCTCATGTTGTGGCCAGTCTGTCATAAAACAGCCTGTTTCCAGGAAGAACTGCATGGAAGTGAGGTGTCGGTCATGGTCAGTATATGTTACCTGGCTCTGACTAACATTTCTGCTCAGTATGTTTTGCCTGACCAGACGTTAGTCTCCTCTCCCCTTAAAAATAAAGAAAAAAGTAAATTTTCTTGCATAAAACACTAAAACAGTTGTCATGTATATTCCACCAGAACTACAGTCAGCTTTATGCCATGAGAGACAGATGCATGGCAAACAGAACAGAATTAGATATGACACATTGAATGTTTCTGTATCTCCGCTTCTGTGTCATGTCAATAATAGTTTACTTTTTCAATCATAAACTATCACCATCATCAGTAAACTCTGTAGATGTTTTTCTCACAATGAGTACCATAATGGTACCGCTCCTTGTTAAAAAAACCACAGGTTTATGATTGTTCTGCATTCAGCATGCACTTTAAAGAAACATTAGCAGAATTAATCTATCAGCTTAGAGTGTTTTTGTTTTTTTATAAATGAGGTTATGCAATGTGGATTTCAATTAAATTAATCCATTCTCTGCATACATTTTCATACGGTTTTTAATTATGGTCGATTCTGTTTCTCCACATAATTGCTAGTGTTACACTTACAGAATAAGATTGTGTAAAACATTTTTCCAGAGGCTAGAACATTTCTGTAAAGCTTCCCCTATTGTGTGTAAAACATTTTTCCAGAGGCTAGAACATTTCTGTAAAGCTTCCCCTATTGTGTGTAAAATATTTTTCCAGAGGCTAGAACATTTCTGTAAAGCTTCCCCTATTGTGTGTAAAACATTTTTCCAGAGGCTAGAACATTTCTGTAAAGCTTCCCCTATTGTGTGTAAAACATTTTTCCAGAGGCTAGAACATTTCTGTAAAGCTTCCCCTATTGTGTGTAAAATATTTTTCCAGAGGCTAGAACATTTCTGTAAAGCTTCCCCTATTGTGTGTAAAACATTTTTCCAGAGGCTAGAACATTTCTGTAAAGCTTCCCCTATTGTGTGTAAAACATTTTTCCAGAGGCTAGAACATCTCTGTAAAGCTTCCCCTATTGTGTGTAAAGCATTTTTCCAGAGGATAGAACATTTCTGTAAAGCTTCCCCTATTGTGTACAAAACTGTAATAACATTCCTAACTCAGCACTACCATAAAACAGTAAGATCTTTGACTCTGACAGGGAGAGCTAGCAGATCCAAAATACTGTTGTTAAGTAGTCAGAGTCTGTGTTAGCTTCCATTCATTTGTCATATCACAATCAACTGTCAAATTTGATCTGTTATCAACATGGACGTCTTTAGCAGTTTAGCTTTGCTTTTCTTTGTCCTCTTTTTGCCTGTCTAAATAAAGCAGGTACAAAATAACCGGAATCATTCAACTTGTACTGAGAAAAATATCATGTAATGTAACTATGAACTGCTTATTTGGAGCTGGTAGTTTGAGAGTTACAGGCTTGTAGTAACAGAGGACAATATCTGTGCTGTGTGGTGAGAAATTCGGATTGGACTTCTATTACCTCAAGAGACAAATAGATCATTGATCAGAGCAGATAAATTAGCCAGTTTGAGAATATAAATTTGGCTAGCTACTACAGCTCTGAGATGGTCTTTGAGTCCGAATTCATCTGGGTTGTCATCACGTCATACTGTATTTCAGAAGCTCCAGATTTTGGTTTAAGTAGATTGTCTTTTTTCTCATTTGTCATGTTTTTTATTATTATGTCTACACATGAGGTTCAGTTCCCTGGATTAAGTTTGCCATAATCAAGAGTTCTTCAGGGCTCCAAAGTAACTTTGTGTGGAGGTTTTTATCCATGGGTCAGAGCTCAATTAGCAGTTGCCTAAGCAGAGCACAGTCTTCTAGGATATGTTCAGCTGTCTGTACTGCTTGTCAGCACATTCACTTCGGTGATGGGGTCAATTTTAGTCTGTGTTAGTGGCTATTCAATCTTATGTCCTGTTCTCATGCAGAACAGGATGACCTGATCTGCTCAATCAAAGAAGTGATAGTTGTCTCTCATGTGGTTGACTGCTTTATAGCTTGGATAAGGGTCTTATTTTCTTGGAAGGTGGTTGGTTCTTTGTTTGTATAAGTAGATGACATAAACAATAATATAGAGCATCCCGATTCTTGTCGGGGTCTACCGTCCTACTGATGGGGAAGATTGCTGGCAATGAAAGATCTGTAATACAAGCTTTGAAGGCATCTGTCATGAGGATGTTAGATATGGATAAGGAAAACATAACACAGTGACTTAATGAAAGTAACACTGCACTAAATGAAAGTCATACTGCAGTGATTTAATAAAAGTCATACTACAGTGACTTAATGAAAGTCATACTGCAGGGACTTAAGACTTAATGAAAGTACTACTGCACTAACTCAATTAAAGTCATTCTAAAGGGAATTAATGAAGTGAATAAGAATAAGGCAATGAGAAATAAGCTGATTACATAAATATTAGCGATCTTACCACATTGACTAACTTCTGAAAGAAGCTGATCATTTGTGAGGATATGTCCAGAATAGAGTAATATCAGGTGTGCTAACTAGTATCAATTGTACCTAGTTAGTGAGTGTTAAGTAAGTTAAACCAAGTTAATGAAAGTTTTTATATGGACATGATGTTTAGCCAGTCATTTGACCACTTCCAATATTCTTCCTCTCTCCCAATAATTGTAATTATTGTTATTTTAAAAAACTATAGTGTTTTACTCTGATATAATCTGATACTCTTTAAACTCTGGTTATGTTTTGGTGTCATTGTGAATTATTTATCATGTTTATTGCTGTGTGACCAGATACCTATACGTTTGTTTGCACCACCTCCCTTCCTAGTGATAATATTTGGAGCAATGCCAGGAATCTATCAGACAGTGGTTATAAGTGACTTACTTCCCCTCCTTACTAAACCAACTGTGATACATAGACAACACAAATCTGTCATGCATGAGTTACCGCACACTGGAGTACTTACTTATTTCTGTTTTTATTAAAGAAATGTCTCCTCTCTGAATTTGTCTTTGTTTTCTGTGGATTATTTGATTTTTAATGAGTCTCAATTTGTTTTTTTCATCTGTGACAATATATGAGACACCAGAGAAATAATGTTTTTAGAATGTAAGATTATGTTTTTGTGTGAACCTTCATAGAACTTGTTTATTATATTATTGAAAGTGAAACTTAACATATACATTTAATTTTACAATGCAATTTGTTAAAAATGCAGCCTTCTGGGCACTCATCTGTTAATTCATTTGATTAATTTTGTTTGTCTGTTCTACATGTTTGACAGTATTCAGCTTTCTCTATTATAATTTTTTTTTCAAACTGATCATTATCTTATCTTTCTTTCTTAACTCCATTAGGATAGGAGCATGGTGTTGCCACTGCAGTTGATTGGCTTCCTCTGCGGAAGTCTGTGTATATGCTCTTCCAGTGGCTGGTTTTTGTACCTATGTTATATGTGATGAGGTTGCCAGGCCCATGCATCACCTTCCTAGTCACTCATTAACGGCATGCATAGAAAGGTACAGAGGTACTTTTCTGTCCACGAGACCCCTGGAGTCCACACTGGGCTAATGGTTTCATATATTGACCATCTAAAAATAGTGGAAAGATATCACAAGATCCAGATCCATCTCATTGACATGTGTGATCGGCTGCTCATCCTGTCAGGGATGCAGTTTCAAAGAGGCTAGTTAATTGTCAACATAGTTGTGACATTGATTGTAAAGACAAGTATGTTTTAGTACTCTGATAAAATATACACCATACAACATATACATCAAATAACATACACCAAATGACATATATACACCAAACGACATATACAGCAAACAATATATATACACTAAAGAGATATACACACCAAAAATGTACACCAAATAGAAAAGAAAGTTTAGTAATTAATAGACACTCCCAATTCAAACCCTGGACCTGCTGTGCATCGCTGTCATGGGTAATAGTTTTCATACCAAATTTTTACTGTCGGATGTAACATTCGTTACTACAAATTTCCAAGACCTAATCTTTTTCCAATGCTCCTTCCTGTCTTTGAAGCTCCTCAATGTTGTATTCAGTGTGTTGAATCATTCAGTTCTAGAATATGGCATAGTAGTTCTGAAAATATATAGCAAAATGTCTGTGTAATGTTGACCTTATAAATTGAAAGCCCCAGATCTCCTAATTGTTTTACCTACTAGTATATATTCATGATGTCTTAGCTTTTTAACTAGCACAATTTCGGTTTCTTTCTCCACATCCTACCTTCCTTCTTTATGTGTGCACTTAATGCATGTCTATTTTTCCCTTGTACTGAATAATTTCTGTTAGCGTGAAAGTTTTTTTTCCCTACCATCAACTCTTTCTCTCCTTGTGATGTTGTCATGATTGCTATTTGTATATTATCAGATTTTCATTATTTTATCTACACTATTTGACTGTTGTTCAAATAATTCTTTATTGAAAATAAAGAGAGAAAAAAATAACTTCATGTTTGAATGTATTTTGTTCAATTTGGAAAATAAAATAAACCCCATCAACAGTTACTGAAACAGAGTGAGGCATAATGTGAGGAGCGTTATCTGCTCCCCTTAATGATCTACTTCTACTGCTATTTCCTCTTGGGACTTGTAGATAAAACAGGGTCTAAGCTCATGACAATCAAATGCTCATATGTGCAGATTGTGAACAAATTGACAATGCACTAATGGTGTGCAATATGGTATCAAGCACAACATACAAGATCAAGATGTTATGCAGTGTATGAGCTGCAGTGGGAAGCGACCCATAGCTGACTCCTAGCGTCAGGGCCTGCGACCCAGAGCTAACAAGACCCTTCTATACCTCCATGCGGTGATCCTGAATAACAGACTGCAACAGAGCAGACTGGCTAAGGAGAAGGTATTGATGAGGGAATGCTAACCCAGTACCAAAAAAATGCTTGCTGAAGTCAAATGTGTTTTACCGAAAGGTGCAAATATCGCAGTCAAGCTGTAAACTACGACACAGCGCATTCCGTTCTTGGACTATATTCTGCTACTTAAGCCCTTGTCAGGGCTTGGTAGCGGGAGATTGAGAATGAAGGCAAGCCCAAGCCAAACGAACATACAGTTACACAGCAAGTAAAAGGCATTTGATGAAAGTGCTTTGAAAGGTGAAAGTGCTCAATATTTTTTGGTATTGAGTGACCTGTACAAAATGGTCAGTATATTTTGAGCTAAGAACTTCCTTACAATTTTCAGAATAATTATACAGACCATCCCAGTAAAAGGTGTACATAATTAATTAACATGTGTTTTGGCAATTAGAGGTGGGAGTGAAGTGTAATCAGGGTCAAGGGAAACATACTGACCATGACCCCCACCTCACTTTCTTGTTCATGTTCCTGGAAGCAGGCTGTGTCACAACAGTCTGGCCATCAAGGTAGGAATCAGCACTTTAATCTTTAAAGTGGTGAGCTACTACATCCAGGAGGTCCCTGGTCTACCTCGTATGTAGATCCAATATGAAATATAATTACAGAATGGTCAAGAACAAAATAAAAAAATAGATAAGGAAAGGGACATAGGGGTTATAATAGATCATACATATAAGGTGAGTGAGCAAGTTCAGGTAGCAGTGAAAAAGGCAAATGCAATGTTAGGTATGATAAAACGAAATATTAAACATAGGAGCAAGGAAGTGATTGTCAAACTGAATAAAGCATTAGTTAGACCTAGATTGGAGTACTGTGTACAGGTGTGGAGTCCTTATCATAGAGGGGATATAAACATGCTGGAAAGAATACAAAAAAGAGTGACAAAGCTGATAGCGGGATCCCAGAATTACAGTTATGAGGAGAGACTCAGAAAAACCGGCTTACAGTGTCTAGAAAAGAGAACAATTCGAGGTGACTTAATACAGATGATCAGAGAAACGGATAAATTAGATCATAACAAGCTTTTCAAAATACAACCACCCACAAGAACAAGAGGGTACAGCTACAAATTAACTAAAGAGAAGTCCAGATTAGATATTAGGAAATATTTTTTTTAGTCAGAGAGTGGTGAATGCTTAGAATTCATTGCCACATGAGGTAGTGGAGGCAGGGACAATTAACGCATTTAAGAAAAAATTGGATGTGCATAGCTTTTAGAGCAAGGTAATGTAAATGTAACTGGTTGTATGCATCGGCTTCTAAACCAGTATAAAGACCTTGCGTTTATGTTGTTAAGTATGGCACGAGATGGAGGAGGAGCCATTGTAACCATATAAACATCAAGATTTCATTCAATACCAGTACAAATGAAATTGGTAAACTCTGATATGTTAAAACACAGATCAATGGTACCAGAGTGCCACTCGTGGGAAATGACATGCTGTTGTTTATATTGTGATGGTACAGGGGAGAACTATGTTATCCTCTGAAGGGCATCAACTACTGCAGAGGTAGCCAACCTTCTGGACATGATACCAAACGGTTTTACAAGGCGCTGAAAGCTCTCTACGGCCCACAGCCCTCTGGTAACACTCTAGTTCGCAATGCGATGGGGCACTGCTAACAGATACGGCTCAGATCCTATACAGATGGACAGACCATTTCTGCAAAGTACTAAACCAAATATCCTTAAATCAGGAGGCCATCCAACGAATGTGACAGGTGGAACTGAACCTGGCGCTGGATAAACTATCTATAGGAAAAGCTGGTGTGACAGGTGGAACTGAACCTGGCGCTGGATAAACTATCTATAGGAAAAGCTGGATAAACTATCTATAGGAAAAGCTGGATAAACTATCTATAGGAAAAGCTGGATAAACTATCTATAGGAAAAGCTGGATAAACTATCTATAGGAAAAGCTGGATAAACTATCTATAGGAAAAGCTGGATAAACTATCTATAGGAAAAGCTGGATAAACTATCTATAGGAAAAGCTGGATAAACTATCTATAGGAAAAGCTGGATAAACTATCTATAGGAAAAGCTGGATAAACTATCTATAGGAAAAGCTGGATAAACTATCTATAGGAAAAGCTGGATAAACTATCTATAGGAAAAGCTGGATAAACTATCTATAGGAAAAGCTGGATAAACTATCTATAGGAAAAGCTGGATAAACTATCTATAGGAAAAGCTGGATAGACTATCTATAGGAAAAGCTGGATAAACTATCTATAGGAAAAGCTGGATAAACTATCTATAGGAAAAGCTGGATAAACTATCTATAGGAAAAGCTGGATAAACTATCTATAGGAAAAGCTGGATAAACTATCTATAGGAAAAGCTGGATAAACTATCTATAGGAAAAGCTGGATAAACTATCTATAGGAAAAGCTGGATAAACTATCTATAGGAAAAGCTGGATAAACTATCTATAGGAAAAGCTGGATAAACTATCTATAGGAAAAGCTCAAAGAGCTGATGTAATACTAGCAGAGGTATATAAGACAGCTGGTCCATATCTCACCAAAAAGATCGCTCAATTATTCTGCTACATGTGGACTGAAGAAGTAATTCCGCAGGATCTGAAGGACGCCTCAATTGTTCACATATACAAAAGAAAAAGGAACCGGCAGGAATGCGTCAATCATCGTGGAATATCGTTACTGTTAGTAGCAGACAAGATCCTAACGTGCTTAATGCTCAACCGGCTCAACAAACACCACGAACAAAGACACCACCTCCAAGAAAGTCAATGTGGATTCATAGCCAGAAGAGCAACAGTGAACATGATCTTTGCAGCTCGCCAATTACAAGAGAAGTGTCTGAAACAAAACTAAGCGCTGTACACCACATTTATTCATCTGACAAAGGCATTCGATACAGTAAACCGAGGAGGGCTGTGGATGATCATGTCCAAGTTTGACTGCCCTAGCAAGTTAATAAATATGATGAAACAGCTACACGAAGGGATGTGTGCTCGTGTACTGGACAGCGGAGAAACCTCTAAAGCTTTTCAAGTAACAAACGGAGTAAAACAAGGATGTGTACTCGCCCCGACCCTGTTCAGCATGATGTTTGCGGCCACGATGACATACGCCTTCAGACAGCTGGAGTTTGGCATACTCATAAAATACCCCACAGATGGCAAGCTACTCAATCCCAGAAGAATGAAGATCAAAACCAAAGGGGCTGACGACATAATCAGAGAACGCTACGCTCTGAACAGCAACTCAGAACTGAACATGCAGGTGGCCAGGACCGGTTCTCTGCTGAATGCTAAAATTTTGGCCACACCTTAAGTGCCAAGAAAACAGAAGTCATGTACCAAACAACACCAGGTATGCTATACACAAAACCAAACAGCGGGCAGACGCTGTGTGTCGTACATATATTTACGTATCTGGACAGAACGCTGTCAAGATCTTGCGGCCTTGATGATGAGATGGCATTGGATTGTGTAGAATTCGCTCGATCGTGTGGGAACGTCCTGGCATCAGCGTCAAGACCAAAGTCTATCGTGTCACCATCATTCCAACCCAACTCTCGCCTGCGAAAGCTGGGCTGTATACTCTAGACATGCAAGGGATTTAACCACTTCCACACAGGTTGCATAAGACGAATACACCACATCCGATGGCAAGATCCTGCCACTGACATCGATGTTCTTTCGAGACTGACATGCCCAGCATCAATGCACTGCTAGAAAAAAACACGACTTGGATGGACCGAATGTTCGTATGTCAGACGAACGGTTCCCAAAGAAGCTCCTCTGCGGCGAGCTGATGGAGGGATGGCGCGAGAAACTGAAAAATTGCCACATAGATGTCACCACCTGGGAATGTCTTGCGCAAAACAGATCTAACCGGAGAAGTGCGGTCAAAGTGGGAATAGCTACCAGCGAAGACCACACTGTCGAGTAAGCCCAGAGCAGACCAGAAACCCGAAAATCACGAAGAGCGGCAACACCAACACCGTCTACAGACCTCGTGTGTCCGTCCAACAACAGATGTTTTCGTGCCCCCATTGGCCTGTTCAGCCACATGCGCACCCACATCCATCATTGATTGTTCAGTCAACATCCAAGCCAAATTCAACAACATTGTTACATTTAATTAATAAGTATGTGTGATTGTATGTATTCATATATAGATATGTTTAAATGATTGAAATGCTGATAGTATAGCATAATTAATATGAGCACTAAGTCGAGACGTAATGTTACGAAGAAAGGCCAGGTCAGATTGTGTGATTTGTGTGGCGGCAATATTAGTATTACTAGTGTAGGAATAGATACCACGTTGGAAGACGAAGAAAAAGTTATAAATATTTAAAGGGTGGAAATGGAGGAAATTTTAAAGAAGCTGCAGTCAAGGTGTAGTCAAGGAAGTAAGGGAAATTTTAGTGAGGAAACAGTTCACAGGGCAGAGAGCTTTGCAGTAAAGTATGCGAAGATAGGTGAGGATTCAGTATTGGTAGTATTTTTTTGTTGTTGCTTAGATGTTTGCCTCACTAGTTTCTACTGGCGGAGGCGCGCCATTTTCCACCCCAGACCGTAGTCAATTGGGCGATATCAGGACGCATAAACCAGTGCTTGGATGAATGTATGCGTCTGTATGTACCTATGCTAGGTTTGTGCGCCCTCAGAAGCTAGCCCAACCAAAGTGCAATGGAAGGGCTTTACCACGAGGGCGCGTGTGAAAGTTGTGCAAGGGTGTGACTGTGGGATAGAGTCAAATGAGTGAGGTGAGAAGAGAGAGAAGGGTAAGAGTGAGAGATGGGGGAAGAGTGTATTGGTAGTAGGAGATGCAATGGTGAGGGTGGTTGGCAGACATTTCTCTAAACAACAACAACAACAACAAAACATGTTTGAAAGAATGGATATTTGGAGAGCAAAAATTGAGGACATAGAGGGGGGAAAACAGGGGATAGAAAACAAAGGAAATAATCATGCTATGGTAATGTTAGGAACTAATAATATAAAAAGAGACGGTACAGAAATAATTATGAATAAATACAAAAGTCTTATAGGAACACAAGGAAAAAAGTTTAGAAAGGTCACAATGATGGGCATTTTAGATAGAGCAGATGGGTCAGACTATCTAGATAGCAACATAATAGGTATTAAACTTGGGTTACAGGTGATGTGTGCGGACATGGGAATGGGATTTATTGATGTGAAAGTAGACAAAGGTAACATGTTAGACAGGAGAGGTTTACACCTAAATGAGATAGGACAGCATGTTGTAGCAAAGTATATGTTTAATCATTGTGTTAGAAATTTAAACTAGTAAGGTCTATGAAGTTTGAGACTAAAGATAGGCATACAATACAGTACTATAGAAGATGTAGTCAAAGGGGAGAGTTTGGGTTAGGGAAGTGGGAAATAAGTAGTGGAAAAGCAAACATTAAAATGATACTAAAAAATGTAAAAGTGGAAAAACAACAAAATTACAAACTAAAATATTTGTATGCAAATGTGAGGAGCGTAGTAAATAAAAGAGAAGAATTGGAACTGTATGAAGAGGAAGAAAAACCAGATATAATAGGGTTAACAGAATCATGGACATATGACGATATTGCAGATAGTGAACTTGAAATAGAGGGATATACAATGTTAAGGCCAAATAGGGTAGTTGGAGACAAGGCTAATGGAGGTGGCGTTTTATTATACTGTATAAATTCTGTTAATATAACGATCAAAGATTATTTATCACGTGGTAACAAAAATGAAAGTGTAAGGGGAGAATTAGAAAGTGGGGGTGAAAAAACAGTGATTGGAGTGTGCTATAGATGTCCATCAAGTCAAAGGGAGGAAGATGAGGAGCTGATTAGTAGCATAGCAAAGGCAAGTGAAGGGAAATTATTATTAATGGGGGATTTCAACTTTTCAGAAATAAAATGGGATATGGCAGAAGCACTTGTAGAGTGAAAACCTTTTGTTAAGTGCATAACTGAAACTTTTTAAAATTCAACATATAGAGGCAGCCACCAGAGGCAAAAACACACTTGACCTAGTTTTTACTACAGAGTAAAATATGATTGAAAACGTTACCGTTGGGGAACTGTTTGGCTCAAGTGACCATCAAATCATCTGTTGGGATCTTATTGCAGGGAAAGAAGTCAACATAAACACGCGAACAAATGACTACTCTAAGACAGATGTTAAGAGGATGAAAGAGGCAGCGAACCATATAATCTGGGAAGATATTGTTGGAGGAACAGATGTTGAACAGGAGTGGGAGAGTTTTAAAACAGTTCTCGAAACGCTAAAAGAGGAATGTGTTCCATGTAGGGAGGTAAACCCCAAGCGTAAAAAGTGGATAACTAGATTTGTAGTTAAATGTAGAAGAGCTAAAAATAAAGCATGGAAACAATTTATAGAGGCAGGTAAATCAAAAGAAACATATGTAAAATATTTGGACAAGCAATACATATCTCAGAAAGTGAATAAAACAGCAAAAATAGACTTCGAAAAGAAACTTGCTCAGAGGATCAAGACTGGTAGTAAAAGCTTCTTCTCTTATGTTAGAAATAAACAAAGAACGAAAGACAAAGTAGGCCCTCTCATAGACAGTACAGGGAAAATAATAAGTGAGAATAGGGAGGCTGCTAATCTACTCAATCAGTACTTTGGCACAGTCTACACAAAAGAGGACTGCTCCAAGATTCCAGAGCATATAGATATTTTTCAAAGAGACATGGATACAGCGGGATTAAGATCAATCTGTATTACAGAGGAAATGGTTTTAAAAGAATTGGAGGGGTTGAAAGTGGATAAATGTCCAGGCCAAGATGGTATTAATCCAAAATTGCTGTTTGAAATTAGAGACAAATTAGCAAAACCATTGGCTATATTATGTTCTCAATCACTTGCAAAAGGGATTGTTCCACGGGATTTGAAAAATGCAGGAGTGATCCCCTTATTCAAAAAGGCAAAAAATCAGATCCACCGAAATACAGACCTGTGAGTTTAACGAGCATAGTCTGTAAATAATAAAAGAAAACATTGTAATGCATTTAGACAAATTTAATCTAATTAGAAATAGTCAGCATGGGTTTACCAGAGGGAGATCATGCTTAACAAATCTCTTAGAATTCATGGAGTAGGTTACCAAAATGATAGATAAAGGGGAGCCAGTGGACGCTATTTATCTAGATTCTGCAAAGGCCTTTGATAGAGTACCTCATCAAAAATTATTTTGAAAGTTAAAATCACATGGAATAGGTGGGGAAGTTGCCAAATGGATTGGGAATTGGTTAACGGGAAGAAGGCAGAGGGTGGGTATAAATAAGGAGTACTCTGAGTGGTGTGAAGTGAAAAGTGGAGTGCCACAGGGCTCGGTTTTGGGACCAATTTTATTCTTGATATATATAAATGATTTGGACATAGGTATGGGATCCATTAAAGCAAAATTTGTTGATGACACAAAACTATGCAGTAGTGTCTCAGCTAAAGCAGAAGTGGATATATTGAGGTCGGATTTAGATAAAATTCGAGAATGGTCTGTGAGATGGCAAATGGAGTTTAATGTAGATAAATGTACAGTCATGCACATGGGTAGATCCAATATGGAACATAATTACAGAATGGGAGAAAACAATATTAGAAAGATAGATAAAGAAAGGGACTTAGGGGTTATAATAGATCATACAGGTAAGGTGAGGGAGCAAGTTCAGGTAGCAGTGAAAAAGGCAAATGCAATGTTAGGGATGATAAAAAGAAATATTAAACATAGGAGTAAGGAAGTGATAGTCAAACTGTATAAAGCATTAGTTAGACCAAGATTGGAGTACTGTGTACAGGTGTAGAGTCCTTATCAGAGAGGGGATATAAACATGCTGGAAAGAATACAAAAAAGAGCGACAAAGCTGATAGTGGGATTCCAGTTATGAGGAAAGACTAAAGAAAACCGGCCTACAGTGTCTAGAAGAGAGAAGAATTCGGGGTGATTTAATACAGATTTAAAAGATAATAAGAGGAATGGATAAATTAGACTATAACAAGTTTTTTAAAATACAGTCACCAACAAGAACAAGAGGGCACAGCTACAAGTTGACTAAGGAGAGGTCCAGATTAGATATTAGGAAGTATTTTTTTAGTCAGAGTTGTGAATGGCTTGGAATGCATTGCCAAGGGAGGTAATGGAGGCAGGGGCAGTTAATGCATTTAAGATTAAGTTGGATGCGTAAAGCTTTTAGAGCAAGGTGATGTAAATGTAACTAGTTGTATACAGACTCTGCATCGTCTTCTAAACCAGTATAAAGACGTTAAGTTAGTTAAGAATAAGCTGTGACAAGGACGATGCAGAGCGTCGCTCTCATGTCAACCGATTTGTAAGACATTTAATCCTTGACCAGCCCTCCAGCCCCTGCCACTGTCAATCCCAGAGTCTCTGTAATCTTTCTTGTCCATCTTCTCCTTGGTCTATCTTTCCCCTCTTTTGTCAAGTACAGTACACTCGAGAATCGTTCTTTCTAGGCCATTGTGACGTTTGATGTGGCCAAAGTATTTTAATTTCCTAGACGTAATATTGTTTATTAGCCAGTTTTGTTCTAAATCTAGCTCTGATAGGCTTTTTGAATGTGTTTTTTTTCTCGATATCCATGGTATAATAAGCACCCTCCTGTATCATTTTAGCTCCATTCCATGGTGCCTGATCTAGTGTAACATTATGGGGCCCTTTACCCAATGTGAATTATGTCACCCTTTACTCTGTGTGAATTATGTGACCCTTTACTCATTATGAATTATATGTCCCTTCACTTTGTGTGAATTATGTGATTTTTTACCATTTGTGAATTATGTGACTTTTTGCTCAGTGTGAATTATTGGACCCTTTACTCAGTGTGAATTATGTGACCCTTTACTCAGTGTGAATTATGTGGCTCTCTGCTCAATGTGAATTATGTGACCCTTTACTCAGTGTGAATTATGTGACCATTTACTCAGTGTGAATTATGTGACTCTTTACTCAATATGAATTATGTGACTCTTTACTCAGTGTAAATTATGTGACCCTTTACTCAGTGTGAATTATGTGACCCTTTACTCAGTGTGAATTATGTGACCCTTTACTCAGTGTGAATTATGTGACCCTTTACTCAGTGTGAATTATGTGGCTCTCTGCTCAATGTGAATTATGTGACTCTTTACTCAATGTGAATTATGTGACTCTTTACTCAGTGCGAATTATGTGACCCTTTACTCAGTGTGAATTATGTGACTCTTTACTCAGTGTGAATTATGTGGCTCTCTGCTCAATGTGAATTATGTGATTCTTTACTCAATGTGAATTATGTGACTCTTTACTAAATTTGAATTATGTGACCCTTTACTCAGTGTGAATTATGTGACCATTTACTCAGTGTGAATTATGTGATGGGGCTTTACCTGGTGTTGAATATGTGGCCTTTCATATGATGTGGACTCTGACCTTTCATCGGGATTGGACTATGTAGCCCTTTGCACAGTCTGAACTCTGTGGTCCTTTACCCAGTGTGTACTCCATGGTCTTTTACCTTGTGTGGACTCCACGGCCCCTTGCAGTGTGAACTTTGTGGCCATTTTTCTTAGTGTGAATTCGGTGACCTAGTGTGAACTCCATGACACTTTACCCAGTGTGGATTTCATGGTCCTTTACACAGTATGAACTCCATGGCCCTTTCCCTGGTGGCCTCATATTTTGAAGGAATGAATATAACCCCAGCATCATACTATCTTGTCTTAGTCGACCTGTACTTCTACAGGTGCATACGCCCCTGTACAGGTCCCATCTATGATGTCAGCTGGATGTAGTCAGGAGAAGGATCTCCTACTTAGGGGGCTAGGCTCGAGCAGCTTATTACTCTACTATGGAGGGTGGTTAACTGATGTGCAAGTGTAACAGACCCTCTGCTTGCCCTGGCCGTGATCTAACTTAGAACATTCTCACACTCATCCACATCATCATGACTATACTCAGTAAATGACATATCACACAGCAGGTGGCATATTTATTATATCATACTCATATTATAGAATGAGTAGAGAAATTACAAACACAATATAATACATATCTTAACTAAACATTCTACTAAAACGGGAATTGTAAGCATTAGCTATTGATGGAATTCCCAACTATCTAAAAAACCCAGTTCTATTGCCTTGCAATTACATCACACACACATCGCCTTAACTGCGTCTTCAACACACCTTATCAAATACTCTTCCTCACTGAAATCCCCTCAGGCGGGCGATCCCGACATAACTCGTTCACAATGTGTCCTTGCTTACAAACACACTTTCAGATTATCCATTAATGCAAAACTCACACACCTATTTGAGCGATCCTGTTCTATCACTAAACATTCGTCCAACCGTCTATCAATCGCTCCTCTATCTAAAGTCGGTGAGTTAAACACACTATCTACATTCAGTCTCTCTCTCTCTCTCTCTCTCAATCTCCTCCATACAGCCTCTCTCTCTCTCCCTCACTCTCCATCTCTCATCCAGCCTGTCTCTCTCTCCAGCCTCTCATCCAGCCTCTCGAGCTAAACTTTGTCTCGAGTTATATATCCTCAAGCAAGACCAGAGCTTGACCAATCGATCTCAGGTATGGTCATCTTCAATTCCAATTGGAACGAAACACTTTGCACACCTGTCACTCATTCTCTCGCAGCAAGCCCCGTTGCCAATTTCGTCTGTCAATCAATCTCCCCCTACCAAAATCGGAAGGCCAGTGGTCAGTTTCTACCTGTCCACATTCCTTAACCCAACTCTGTTCTCCTTTGCTGAGACAGTGAGTGACCTTGACCTGCATTCATGTAGCTTTAAGCTTTAACATGTTCAGGCATCCTAAACTCCCCTTGCTCCGGCGGGAACTGTTACACAAGCCCATCTTAATAGACTCAAACACTAGAGCAAAGTAGACCCGCAGCCTGTTAGGCGCAATCTATAGCTGCTCTTAACAAACCACTTAACCATGGCCGGTTTTATGCCATGTCACACAGTTAGTTGCCTATTACGACATGCTCTCTGTAAGGCAGTGGTGCTATTCTTGTCCTTGTCATACACATAGATCCCGGCGGACCACTCCTATGTAGTAAAATTAAGCTTAAGGTAAGTTGTGTATGGTACTTGCACCCTCATCATGTAAAATTAGGCTTCTTAAATCTCAACATCAAAAGCGCATGTAACCAACAAGACTATGTCTGTAGTTAAAAATAACTTACCTTCGTCTAAAAAAATTAAAATTTTTAGGAACAGCAGCAACATAAAAGTACTTTTGATTGTGCAGGCGTCCGGAAAGGAAGTGAAACAGGAAAAACGACATGGATGTATCCTGATATAAAGTGACGTATGTGGGTAAAGACAATGTTGTGAAATTATTTATAATAGATAACCTCACCAGTACTTACTATGTATAAAATACGGTCGCAGGTTAAACAGAAAACAAGCAAAGGAACTTTGGACACGTTATTATGTACAATTTGTTTTAGAACAGGAAAACCAGGTCCACATTTTATCTGGGTATTTGATTTTCTGTTTTGTTTCTCCCACCGATTCTTTCAGAATATATTTTGTCTGTGTACATATACATATGTGTGTGTGTGTGCGCGCGGGCACACACACATACACACACACACACACAACCACACACACACACAACCACACACACACAACCACATACACACATAGAACTTAAGGTCATCTTTTTTATTATTGTACATTCTGTTATGCGATGGAGTAGTAACCAGTAGTAACCCAGGAAACAAAAGATAAGTTTTATGAGGACCTTGAGGCCCTCATCGCTGCAGTCCCCAAATCTAACAAATTGGTCATCCTCGGTGATTTTAACGCTAGGGTTGGTACAGACCATACAGCCTGGGAGGGGGCCATTGGCAGACATGGTATCAGAAAATGCAATAGTAACGGACTACTCCTTCTGAGGACATGTGCCGCAAATGAACTACTCATTACAAACACAGCTTTCCGACTTCCGATCCGAAATAGAGCCACATGGATGCACCCAAGGTCCAGCCACTGATACCTCATTGATTACATTATCATCAGACGTAGGGATCGAGCGGATGCTATGGTAACGGAAGTCTATGACACGGATGATGTCGGCGGTCCTCATCGACAACGATGGACAGCTATTATTAGTAAGCAGATTATTGAGGTCGTGTTACAGTTTAGTAGTACATAGACATTGTGTGCAAGTGTTAAGGCTGCGTGTCCAGTGTTTCTGAGATTCTACTTCTTCGTTGATTCTTCCCAAACTCCTGCTACTAAGTTCTGAAAAGGGTTTTGCAAGTAGCAGGATGTGGCCCCGAGAACGGAATGCATTGCGTCGTAGTTTACAGCTTGACTACAATATTTGCACACTTCGGTTCAACACATCAGACTTCAGCATGGCATTTGTGGGTACTGCGTTAGCTTTCTCTCTTCGATCCCTTCTCTTTAGTCAGTCTGGGTACTGGGTTAGCCTTCCCTCTTCGATCCCTTCTCCTTAGCCAGTCTGGGTACTGCGTTAGCTTTCCTTCTTCGATCCCTTCTCCTTAGTCAGTCTGGGTACCGGGTTAGCCTTCCCTCTTCGATCCCATTCTTCTCAGTCAGACTGCCCTGTTGCAGACTGTTATCCCGGATCATCACGTGGAGGTGGATAAGGGTATATGCAGCTCTGGGTCACTGGCCCTGACGTTAGCAGTTAGCTTTGGGTCGCTGACCGATACAGCTCATCATCTTGATTCATGTTTCAGAAATGATTGCAACTGCTGACCGACAGCCGGTAGATGGTCTGTTAAAGACTAATGTCGTTTCTCCAGGATAGATCAGAAACTTGACAGATGGCTGTTATCCAGATTATATTTTGGTGTCTATCATATCAGTCAATTAGCAAGTGGAAGCTATTGAAGTCATCCAAGATGACTAGATCAATCAACGTTGACCAAGATCAGTATCACAAATTAATTACCCAAATCTATTAAATTACTATTTTCTGTTTCTGTTTCTAAGAATCGACGTCACTGCACTCCGGTCATACCCATAGGTACTCAGTCTCTCTCATCAAATGGCGTAAGGTATGGATGCTGATGGTCCCTGTAGCTCGCTGGTTGTACACTATCATGCGCCGTCCTCTCATGTGCCCCACTCCGCTCGAACCTCGTTTAATGTCGAAACTTTGCAGTCTATGTATTGCTGCTTCATCTATTGCGGTGCCCACATTCAGCAGGCGGTCATTGATTGATTTCAAAATGTCACTTCTATCCATCACTAATGTGCCCATGACGGGAGCTTGTGAAGCCAAGATGTCAGCTCTTTCATTGCCCTGAACCCCGGCATGAGCAGGACAGTAGATCCAGGTCAACGCATGGAGGTTCGAGGCCTCAACAGCAGCTATCCCCTCTAAATTACGATTAAATGACTATATAAAATTAAAGGCAAATATTGCAGAAGCTAAATATACGTCCAGCGGCATTAGAGGCATCCCAGTGCATACACAGTCGTCATGGATAAAGAAGTAGAGCTTTTCTTAGTGGAATGGTCAGTGCCCTTATCGCTGGCTTGTCTTCCCAAAGTGTAATCCATTTACATGTGAATGTTCTGAAAGGTACGCGGCTGTGAGATGAAACTCTTTCCTTCGCCACGATGGTTCGGTCATCTCATGTGAATGCAGCTTAATCAATTACCACTGCACAGGCTTAACACCAGAAGATCGTGCTATAAGAGACGACGGAAAGAAATAAGGCAAGAGTTATAAAGTGTAGTAAAAATCGTACTGCAATTTACAATTCTGAAAGCACCAGACAATTTGACAACATTAATAGATCAAGCAACTAAATAAAAGCTCAGTTCCAATTACTCACAATATCTCAGTGAACTATTTGGACTATCTCGATGAGTGGACACATGTATATTATGATGGATCTGTATTCAATGTCACTATCAAAACAGGATATGAGTACATACAATATTCAAAAAGATCCGTTGATAAGGGGACGGCGGGGTCAAGTAGTTAAGTAAGACGACTGAGTTCGCTTCCGAATCATAGCACCGGTCGTTTCCCTGGGGAAGCAAACCCTTAGAAAATGCAGGAGAAACAGACCTTCACATAAAATGCATGTCGAAGTCGAATGCACTGGGCCGACAGGCGCAAAATAAAAACATAGTGCCTTGAAGAGAATAGAGAAATAAGGCGTAAAAAAATTATTCTTTGAGGCATGCAGGGTCTGCTCCAACTGTGAAGCTGACCTTACTACATTCCAACCGACTTGTGGTATCTGACGACTGTCTTCCATGTATTTCCACCAAAGGGTCAAAACATGTTCGTTTTTACAAACTCGATGGCTGCTCTTAGAAGATGCTGGACATTATAGATCTGATCTTATTCAAATGGTCCCAGACGCTGACAACATTATTATCTTCCATGCTGTTAAAATAGTTATTCGGTGGATCCATGTCTGATCAACCACACCTGCCAATGTGGATATAGGAAGACTTGCAACCCGGGATCAAGCCAATAATAACCATCCACAGATAACTCATAAGAACAGCATATAAAAAACTTGGATAGATAGACCATGGAAAACATCAGAATGTCTACAGACATATGGCAAACCCTAATGGTAATGACAGAATCAGGCAACTCACATAGAGGAATCAGAGCATAATTTTCCATCCAAGAACGCAGCATGTTCCACTTAACAATCTCATGAAATGAATCCAATCACAAGAAACTCCAGAGTGTCAGCTATAAACACACACGAAACAATCAAACGCCATATCTTTTGAGTGTGCAGCACTCAACAATGAACGCGCCATACATTTTTAATCTCATGAAGGAAAACAGCAATGACAACCATGTTCGGAACAAGCAGAAGGACAGTAAATGACACTAATTAGACTCAACTTAGTGTTCAGAACAACATTTGCTCTTCTACCATTGGCTGAACATTTATCGAATGCAGACAATTCGAGAATGTGCTTCTTCTTCTTCTTCTTCTTCTTCTTCTTCTTCTTCTTCTTCTTCTTCTTCTTCTTCTTCTTCTTCTTCTTCTTCTTTTTCTTCTTCTTTGCGTTCAGTATCTTTTGGTCATGCTATATTTGCAGGCCAGTCGCCATGATGAAGTCTGTAGTCTTCACCAGGTCGGAGCGACTGCCCCACAGCTTTTGTCTCAGCTCCGCACCTTCTGGCCAGGTCTGGTATCTCATTTCCCTATAGAGTGGGCATCTCTGTAGAATATGCTCAGGGTTCTGTCCTTCTGTTCCTCATGGGCACTCGTCTGTGTGTGAGATCTTCAGTCGGTGTAGATGTTCTAGTAGTCTGCAGTGTCCAGTTCTCAGGCGAAATAAGGTAGTTTGTTGATTTCTTTTTAGTTGGTGTATTGAGTCTGATGTACTGCCTATGTTTCTGTCTTCTCCCCATTGGTATATACATTAATTTCTTATGATGTTCTTGATATTTCTGTATGGTACTCGGTGATTAAATTGTGCCTTTTGGTGCCATCTTTTGCTAGAGGGTCGGCTCTCTCGTTTCCTGCGATTCCGCAATGGAAGGGTAGCCACTGGGGCACTATTATCGAGGATCTTAGAGTTTTCCTAGTTCTGCTCTGATTTCTGATAACAATGGTTCGTTGTTTGTTTTTTGTATTATGTCTAATAGTACTCTGCAGTCTGTGAATACAATTTATTTTTTGTTTGTTTGTGGTTGCCTTTCTCTTTGAAGTATTCTGAGTTCTCGCAGCAGGGCTAGATTCTGCTCTGAGGTTTGTGGACGACTTTCCTGTTGGGAGGGCCTCTTTTGTTATATTTCCCCTTTTGTGTCTTATGAATATGCCTTTTTCTCCCTTTTCGACCTGCCCCCTCTGATGAACTATCTGTGTACACCTGTGTCCATTCCTTGGTATTATATTTCTCCTCAATCATTGTTTGTGCTAAAGTTTTTCAGCTTGTGAACACTATTGGTATTTTCTTCTGATTCCTGAGATCTCTGTACTTATTGCGATATTGTTTATGCTGCAGCTTGGCTCTTCATAGTTGATAAGCATTTCTATTTCTGCAGGTTGATTGGGTATTTGTTCTCCATATTTATGATGTAGGTGGTTTGATATATGGATGAAGCTGGTTCTCTTTAGCCTATTTTTAACTGGGTGTTTCAGTTTTATATGTATGGTATCATCAGACATGCGTAGCATCTTTTCACTATGTGTCAGCACTCTTTCCTCTCGTTTAGTATTTAGTGATCTTATATTTGTATATGTTTCCATTGTCTGGATTGTTGTAGTTTTCATTCCTTCTGTTATTATCCTTAAGCCCGAGTTTTGAATTTTGTTTAGGTGTTCCGTGTTTGTATTTGATGCTGTGGTCCAGGCTGCCATGCCGTATTCAAGTACTGGCCTGACTGTGTATACATTTTTAAGGATGTTGCTATTTGCACCCCAGCTTGTTCCGGCCAGCTTCTTCATAAGGGATCGTTTTCTGGTTGCTTTTTGTTCTATCTTCTGTATGTGTTCCCTCCTTCCATGTGAGTCCCTTGTCCATTTTAACTCCAAGATACACAGGGGTATTTTCTTGTACAAGCTCTTTGCCATTTAGATTAAGTTTTGTTTCTTCCTTGGCGTTGGGCAGTGAGAAGCATGTTGTAACTGTCTTTGAGATGTTAATCTGCAATCCCATTCTGGCTCAGTGATCCATCTAATTTCACTCTTACTGTTCTGTGTCGGAGAAAGTCTCGTATCCAGCTGTACATTCTCCTTTCTATATTGTTGTTTAATAGTTTTAGAAGGAGTCCTTCTCTCCATACCTTGTCAAAAGCTTTTGCCATATCTACAAAGACCACAAGTACTTTTCCCTTACCCAGGAATGCATTTTCTATTTCTTGAGTTAGCTTTACTAGTTGGTCTTCTGTGCTGCGGTTTTTCCCAAAGGCTGACTGTGAGTTGAGTAGGAGCTGGGTTTTTTTCCAGATGTTTTATTAGCCTTGCGTTTACCATTTTTTCCATGACTTTTCTAAACAGACTTATTGGCCTATAGCTTCCCTTGCCTGTCTTGTCCTTCTTTTGGTTTTCTAATGGGGATAATGATAGTTTCGCGCCACTGGTCGGAGATCTTACCCGTGCTTTATGATTGGTTAAAGATTTTCAGAAGTTTTCTTCTTGCCCCATTGATCTCGGTTTTTAATCATTTCATTTGTGATGTAATCTTTTCCTGGAGCTTTCTTGTTTTTCAGTTTCTGAATAGCAGTTTTTAACTCTACCATTTTGAATGATGCCTTTATACAGGGATCCGCATTCCGTGTCTTCAGGTTCTGTTTTACAACATTTTTAACTTCTAGTTTGGGTTCTTGTGTCAATGATGTAGTACTCTCCTATCTGAAAAATTCAGCTAGGATGTTTGCTGCCATTTTCCCTGTATGATGTTTCTCATTTTCCTTAATGACTGTCTTCCCATGGCTCCATCTAGTTTCTTCATTTATGAGTCTAATCAGGTTCCCGAGGTTACTTGTATCCCTGTCCATGTTGAGACTTTCAGTCTTTTCATGCCAACTTCTTTGGATCTCCTCCATCTTTTGCTCTATGAATGTGTTTTTAATTTTGTTGTGTTTCCCTATGTTTTCTGGTGAAGGATTTTTTTTCCATGGTACCTCTTGCCTCGCTTAGTTCTTTATGGATTTTCTCTAGTCTATCGCTCCAGTAGGGTTTATAGTTTTTCCGTTTTCCACATAGGATTTATTTCTTTGCTGCCTAGTTGATATCCTCTGTCATGATGGCATTTTTTTTGTTTAAATTTTTGGTATGGGATATATTTTGACAGAGTTTATTTACATTTTCTCTAAATTGAGTCCAGTTTGCTCTTTTGAAATTCCAGCTTGGGTGTATATCTGTTATCTCTGTTTGTCTCATGTTACATTTTTCTAAAGTTATTGGGACATGGTCGCTCCCACCCAGTTGGCTGTTGACTGTTCTTGCTATTAGTCGGTGAAGGTCCTCCGTTGCAATCGCAAGGTCTGGAGTACTCATTTTGTTCCATATTCTAGACATGTATGTCTATCGTCCGGCCTTTTTTAAAATTAGGATGCGTTTATTTTCTATCATCCAATATTCTACCCCCTCGCCTCTCTGGTCCATTGTTTCGTAGCCCCAGCTTGGGGAGTGACTGTTAAAATCTCTGAGGTGTCTTGACTCTTCGATTTTGACTTTGTATATTGCCAGATCTGTTGCTGGTGGACTATAGCAGCTTGTTATCATTTAGTCTCCACTGGGTAGGGTGATCTTTACTGTGATGTACTTGAGTTCATCTAGTCCAGATTTATTTGTTTCTACTGCTGGTTTAAAGTTTTTGACTAGTGTTATTATTCCTGCTTTGGATCTTTTTTCCCTATCTTGACGGAAACATTCATATCCTCTAAAGGACAATTTTTGAGTTTCTTTTAGGTGTGTTTCCTGAATACACACGATGTCTATGTCGTTTTCCTTGAGAAATTCTTGCAGTTCGGGTTTCTTGTTTCTCACGCCCTCTGCATTCCATTGTACCACTTTTAGGTTCCTTGTTTGTTGATCAGTCGCACTACTCTGCCTCCCCCTGAACACTAAGTTAGCAGAGGCACCGGTTGCTTGGGTGGGTCCCCTCGAGGCTGGTCGTCCAGCACCGCTCCTCCCCGGTTGTAACTTGCAGGAGTGACACCATGACGATAGGGTAGACTGTCGCATGACCATATCCTGTTGATGGTTGTGTGCCCTGATTTATCCCGGTTCCTGCGCCGTGGCTGACACACTCCGTCTTCGGCAGGTGGGGTTGAGTTTTCTGTTTTGGGTTGTCTCCCATAGCCTTTCCATCTACCGATGGTGCCTGCAAGGCAGTAGGCTGGTTTGTCTACCGTGGTTTCTTTCTCATGGCTGGAGCATATAGCAGCTCTTACCCGCTTGATGTATCCGTCATAGGATACATAGGGTATTTCAGTGGGGAAAGCAGTGTCACCTGTTGCCTCACCACATCCTGCTGGAATACACCGCCGTTTAGTCCCAAGGACTTTATCATGTGTGGCTCTTGGTCTTTTAAAACTGTCTTCAAGCAGCCATTGGTCTATTAACTTATCTACATTCGGCCCTCTGTGTGATTTGAGATTGAGACCCCTCCAGTTTAACGTAGAGGGAACTAGGACAAACGTTCTTGTAGTCACAAGAGTAAATAATCTGCTAGAATACTTGAGCCTGGTAAGACGGATCACGGATAAGAACACTTAACGCATCTGAGGACAATGCCGAGAGTCCATTTCTCATGGATAAATCCCCTTCTTAATGTATTGAAATGTTTTTTCTAACGAGTTTAGTTTGATGCATGTTATATGTGTCGTCCGTCAATTGACCTAAGCCGTGTTTATTATTCACAGAAATCCAATACTCTATTTCTTCTTCCGAAGCTTTCAGACGTCAACTTGAATCAGGTCAGGTCAGGTCATCCCGTAACCGGCGAGGTCGTTGGGTCACACATGAAAACATCGTCACAACACCATGCCACCTTTCCCTGTCAGGGGTCGCTGCCTCTGCTTCTTCTGGTCGGAGATTGGTCCATTCTTTTATGTTGTCCCCCCACCTCTTTTCAGGACGGCCTCTTCGTCGTCTGCCTTGCACCTTTCAGCGGAGGATCGTATTTGTAAGACCATTTTATCTCAATATGTGACCGTACCAAGCGAGTTTCCTTCTTTTGACAGTTGCCAGGAGGTCTTCAAAAGGCCCTATTGCTGTTGTAATTCTATCTCGTATTTCCTCATTTGTAACTGGAACTTTGTACGTGACATTTAAAAGTCTTCGGAAACATCTTATCTCCAAGGCCTGTATTCTTCTCCGAAGATCAGCTGTAACTGTCCATGTCTCACAAGAATAGAGGAATATTGACAGGACCAGTGTACGCATTAATTTGATTTTCGTGCGTAGTGCTAACCGTTTATCTTGCCAGATTTTGTTAAGCCGTGCAAGCGCTGCTATTGTCTGTGCTATACTGGCCAACGCCTCACATTTTGATACCTTATCACTGACAATCGACCCTAGATATTTAAAACGATCAACCACTTCGAGTTCCTGACCATTAGCTTTTATCCTGCTGTTGAAGCCCTCGGCGTTGTTGGTCATTAATTTTGTCTTCCCATCGTTTATCTCCATACCATAGCCAAGAGCTGTTTCATCGAGCCTTCTGACCCATTCCTGGAGTTCTGCTTCTGAACCCGCCAACACGTCGATATCATCTGCAAAACGAAGGTTGGTAATCGTTCGGCCCTCTATCTTGACAGTACCAACGTGACCTCCAAGTGCCTCAGTCATAATTCCCTCAAGGAATATATTGAAAAGAGTTGGAGAGAGTGTACAACTTTTTCTCACACCAATTGATGTGCGAAACCAGTCCCCACGCCTCCCATTCACAAGAACTGCACTAGACGCCTTGTTTTACATGTGTTCAAGGACCGTTATAATATTTCCGTTGATTGTATACATCCTCATGGTTGCCCATAGCGCTATATTCCATACCCTATCAAACGCCTTCTTAAAATCAACAAACACATGATACAGTTTTTGCTGCTGTTCTAGATATTTCTCGCTTAGCAGCCTTAAATTAAATATCTGTTCTGTAGTGCTTCTTCCCTGCCTGAACCCTGCTTGCACCTCGGCAATGATGTTCTCTGCTTGGGATTTCAATCGATCGAGGATACAATCTACCTACACAGGGAGACATCATATTTGTAATCTACCTTTTACATTATTGAAGGTTAGATCATGCCGAAAATCATACTCTCGTAGAACCTCTTACAAGCCCGGAAAAGTTAGGTATAAAACCCCTTAACATAAGGCATTTTCTAGGTTGGTTTTCAACTTATTTAATACACACAAACTGCCGACTATCTAAAGAAAGTCAACCCTGTGAAGGAGAAATGGCAATCACAACTTCTAAAACCTCATTTGTTCTTGGGCAATCATACCCACGAAGCCTTCCTCAACGTTAATATCCCTGTTGAGCCGCAAGAGTTTACCAAAACTGTATCTGAGCCCTTATCGAGGGTATGTGATAACAGTACAAGCTTCCTGGGTGAGCACAAGAAAATGCGTAATGCATATACAAATTCAATGGGCATTTGTGACCACACTCTACCTACACAGGGATACATCATATTTGTAATTTACCTTTATGAATAGTTGTAGGAGCAATTTCACTCGTCTTAGCTTTAATAATTGGAAACCATTTCAAACTTCCTCTCAGATCTTTAAAGGCCATATTTTTAATGGAGCGACATGTTGGATCACACAGATAATTCATATCATGGGCCTATCTCCAGTTCATTGAAAAAAATAAAATAAAAATAAAAATTAATAAATAAAAAATAAATTAATTTAAAAAATAATTTAAAAAAAAAATATTACAAAATTAAAAATTATACGCTCATATTCGCCTATACATTTAATACAAATTTTAGATTAGAAATGTCGACTATTGAAGAGAGGAGTGAAAGTCATCCATTCAAAAGACACTTTTCCTCTCCCTGTGCTCTACTACTCATGAGATCATCATCAACATTAACACTTATATTGCGCTACAAGAGTTCTAAACTGCATCTTGACCCTTATCGAGGGTATATGATCACAGTTATGACGTCTAGAGGGATCACCGGAATTTTGATCGTATATACAACTATCCCATTTTGGGAATGTATGAACACACTCTATTCCCTCCATACAAAGGAAGACAATACTTTCACAACTCAGTATTAGCAATAACCCATTCAACATTTTTCTAGAAAGCCTTAGAACTTCAACATCTGTTTCATATCTACCCTCGGACCTTATAACATACTAGTCATCATATTGCAACCACAAAATACCAAGACTTTCACGCATATCAAACCCCTATATGTGGGGCAAAGCCCTTAAGCGCGTGGATAAGAATATATAAAATATTTAGCCTTGTCAACAAAAGAATCATATAGATAAATGATAGGACACCGAGGTACAGTATCCGCATCTATGAATCCATGTTCGGGGTACAGCAATATCTTGATAAGAACATTCCAATTTTTCTGCGTGTTTTCTTTTTATATTCCTCCATGAGATGACAGGAGCCGGCAGCAATCTCCGCCCACACCTCTTAAAGCCGTCATTCCACCCTCCTCCTCCGATGTCCACTAAACCCACACACAACCTCCTCCTCCGATGTCCACTAAACCCACCCACAACCTCCTCCTCCGATGTCCACTAAACCCACCACACCCTCCTCCAAATATCCAAGAAGACTGTCCTCCATCCATTCCACTCACAGTTATCTCCCGAGGGCACAATGTACAGTCCAACAATTTCAAGTTTTCCTTCAAATGTCAAAGGATCTCTTCCACCTGGAGCATTTATCAAAACAGAACTGCGCTGCCGTCACCAGAAAGAACGATGGGCCCGAAGAAATACACCTAGCCGATCACGAGACGACAAATCGATGAACCGCAAGCCAAGCCAACACCTAGCAGATCACGAGACGACAAATCGATGAACTGCAAGCCAAGCCAACACCTAGCAGATCACGAGACGACAAATCGATGAACCGCAAGCCAAGCCAACACCTAGCCGATCACGAGACGACAAATCGATGAACCGCAAGCCAAGCCAACACCTAGCAGATCACGAGACGACAAATCGATGAACCGCAAGCCAAGCCAACACCTAGCCAAGAATCATTTATTTTACTTATCCGATACTTCATTTTAATTACTTTCCTTTCTATATATTTTTGGCATCTTCATAATCATCCCATACCATAGATCACCTTTATACATATCGTCTCATTGCATCTTCACTATTTTTGCAAATATATGATGATTTAAAAAAAAAAAAAAATTAATAAAAAAAGAGAAAGAAAAAAAGGTCCCTATCAGTTTTATTGAGAAAAAAAACAAAAACAAAAAAAACCGTGAGATGCGATACTTAAAATAAATATACCCATTCCCCCTTTTTGGCACAACAATCACTGGAAATCGAACGTAAGACAGAACCTCCGAATCTAGACGAGAGTACCTCCTACTCAAAAAAAAAAAAAAAAAAAAAAAAAAAGGAAATAGGATTTGCCAACCACTAATCACTCACAGGAAGGATCAAAGAGAGAACCACCAAATGACATGAAAACACTCCTGCAACACGGAAAACACTAGGTTAGGTACATACAGATACACACACGCATCCAATCACTGGCTTATGCGTCCTGATATCGCCCAATGGACTACGGTCTGGGTTGGAAAATGGCGCGCCTCCGCCAGTAGAAACTAGTGAGGCAAACATCTAAGCAAAAAAAAAAAAAAAAAAAATAAAATCGGTCGAGGATTAATCTAAGCATGACCTTGCTAGGGTGGCTGATGAGGCTTATTGTTCTGTAATTTTGGCACAGCTTTAGGTTTCCAGACTTATGTAGCGGTATAACCATTGATTTTGTCCATAAGTCCGGCCATTTTCCTGTCGCCCATATTTTATTGCAGATGTGTGTCAGACCTTCCACCACTGCCTCTCCACCTGCCTGTAAGAGTTTTTCTGGTATATTGTCCACACCGGCCGCATTCCGTCTTCTCAATGTCTTGACCGCTGCAGTTACATCTTCCTTCGTTATCAACTTGAATATATCTAAAGAAAGTAGTAGTCAGCACAAGGCTATTGGTATCGCCATATAGTTTGTCCAGGAATGGTATTGGTCATGGCGATATCTGCTATCCTTTCTCCTCGTATGTTGGACACCTTTGTAGCAGATGTGCAGCAGTCATTGTGTCAGTGCTGCTGACACATTCATCCGTATTTTGTATTCTTAGTTTGTGGAACAGATGGTGTGTCAGTCTGTTGTGGCCGATTCTCTTTTTAAAGTTTAAAAAGAAATTGTTTAAAAATTAATTAAAGTTGTGACATGGTTTCATGTCTTTGATAGTCACGCGCGCTTTAACGGCAGTAGTCTTACGTTTCTGGCAGATGCAACTAAATTGAACAGGTCATCGTTGAAAGGATCAGAGCAAGTTACGAGAATGGATTAAGCTAAAAAATCCAACTTCGAAATAACAAAGTGTTATAGAAACTGATTGATCTATTGATTGACATCCTGTCAATCTCGAGAGACAATGGACTTCACGCTAGAGAGGGGGCAGTCAGTTGTTGCCCTAACTTTCGCCGCAAATGTTGGTAGTCTGCATCTTGACGCATCCTGTCTTTCCCTGTCTGCAGACCAACACACAAAGCCTACCTCTAGCCGGGTCTGTCTTTGACAAGTTCCTCTCAGTTGCAGGTGTTCCTATCCAATGCCTTCAGGTCACGCTTGCAAACAGCTTTCTAGCGGAGGAAGGGTCTACCTTGGTTACTCTTGCCCGTAGTCAGCTCTCCGTAAATGGTATCGTTTGGTATTTGCCCATCCTCCATTCTACACACGTGACCAAGCCACCGCAAGCGGCACTGGCGTAGGATCGTAACTAAGCTGACAATCTTTATAGAAACTACAAGCACTCAAACTACTAACAAGGGGAGGGCGTGGGCTAGTGGTTAAGTGACACGGCTCACAATCAGAAGGTGCTGGGTTCGATCCCCAACACAGCATCGGCCGTTACCTCGGGGAAGCAAACCCTTAGAAAATGCAGGAGGAAGCAGGTCCTTACATAAAATGCATGCTGAAGTCGGATGCACTGGGCCGACAGGCACAAATAAAAACCACAGTGCAACGCACACCGCCTTGGGGATTTGAGAAATAAGGCGAACGCCAAAAAAAAAGATATTAAAAAAAATACCAACATTACTGGTTAGACTCACAAACATCCAATTCCCCACAGCCAAGATGATCGAAGCAGCCGGATTCTCATTAGTGGAACTCAAGAGAATGATCCAGAGTTGAAACTGACGGAGAGTACCTGTACCAGCCCCACGTTCCAGGTCCAAGGGAAGCCAGAAAGGTGCAGTTAAGACTCCAATTTCATCATCTTAAGTGGGTCCCCCTTGTCACATCTACAGGAACAACAAAAGATATGTTTCGGGTTAGACATCCCGGGATCGCTATAGTCGAGAGGTCAAACATTCACCCCTCCAGAATCGAACGAACAGTGGGGTTTCAAATGTCCCTAGGTCACGATGGAGGTTGAACTAGTGTCTATCGGAGATAGACAATAGACACAGAGGTCCCGTGTACATGATGTGCACATACATGAAACATTGGCAGTTGAAAATCGATAATAGTAAGCTGTTTGCTGTTTTCTGGGCACAAATGTTAAAGGTAACGAAATCCCGATACAACTTGCGCACATGAAACTCAAGGATGTGGGGGTCTAGGGGTAGGGGAAAAAGGGGGGGGGGTAGGAGAAGATGGGTGTCTTGCATCATACTACTAAACAATTGGCTAATCAACTGTTTGTCTGCCACTCGATCGCAAGTACCATTTGACCTCAACAACCTCATTGTAGAAAAGAAGCGACTAAGTATGTCAAGATCAGGCATGTCATATTGTGCTACGGTACGGACGTTAGTGCGCACGAGTGTACGTTCTGGCAGCCCTCAGTAACGTAACAAGGCCTATTCGCTATTCCTCTTCAGCAATGCCTTGAGGTATTTTTTTTCCTTGCGTCTTATAATTTATGTAAAAAAAAACAACTTTGAAAAGTTTGGTTCAAATACCGGGCTGGGATGAAAACAAAAACGAAACCTAACTTACCACCAAAATGCATTCTTCAGGAACAACGGACAGTACACATATGGGATAATACAACATAGATGCCAGTATTCAAAGATTTTCGGACGTTATCAAGGGATATCTGAAAAGGATTCTGGTACTGCAGTCATTCGACAGGGTTGCACACGAAAGATTATGGGAGAGAGCAGGACAGTAGCAGCGGAAGCAGCATATTCTAGTAGAACTACTAGTAGTAGTAGTAGTAGTAGTAGTAGTAGTAGTAGTAGTAGTAGTAGTAGTAGTAGTAGTAGTAGTAGTAGTAGTAGTTAGTAGGAGCAGCAGTAGCAGAAGTTGTTGCAGTTGTAATAGTGGTGGAAGTAGTGCACTAGTAGTAGTAGTTATAGTAGTAGTTGATGTTGTAGTATTCGCTGTAGTAGTAGTAGTTATAGTATTAGTAGTTGTAATAGAAATAGTAGTGGTTATAAGTAGAAGTTCTAGCAGTAATAGTACGGGATACGAGTGAGATTGATGACCAGCGAATATTCTTCCTCACTATAATCCAAATACAGCGCACATCACATTATTAAGACAAAACCATCTGATGTTGTGGCCACCATGGCTTCGCGATGGGCAATAACTTTTTTTTATATAATCAATTGTTGTTGTAGTATTAGCTGCAGGAGTAGTTGTGGTAGTAGTAATAGTAGTAGTGGTAGTAGTAGTAGTAGTAGTAGTAGTAGTAGTAGTGGTGGGGGTGGGGGTCGTGGTGGTAATAGTAACAGTATAGTATTAATAGCAGTAATTGTCATAGCAGTAGTACCGAAAGTAGTAGTGGTAATGAAAAACGCAGTATTAGTAGTAGTTATAATAGTAGTAGTTGTAGTAGTAGTAGTAATAGCAACAGTAGCAGTATTGCAATGACGCACAATATAGGTTAACATTAATCACTGTACCCCTCCCATATCCTCTGCCGAGAGAAGCGAACGCTCTACTAATGAAATTATATAATAACTACGAAATTCAATTAACATTTTTTATCTATATCATGACCACAACATGCTTGTTACACATAATGATCTTTATTTTTGCGCTGAACTGTCTAGGGCCGCATACAGTTAAGTTAACGGAACAAGAGCTATACTAAAGTCAAATTACATGACAGAGAGCTGTATAAGTTACGTTTTGGGACCAAGTACCGCGTGAAGATAATTTTTGACGCAGAGAGACCACAAAAACACTTCCCAAATCCCAAAGACTTTGCTCTGATAAAGCTTGTTACATACTTAATATAGACCTTCAGATCGAAATGTGAACTACCTGTTATTGTATCACAATGAGTCAATATTACTCTTTTGTAGGCCCTGAAAAGAACGTTAATTGTTGGATTTGCAGTGGCTTTCCTCACATTCCGACCCTGTTGATGAAGGTGGATCGGGGTCCTCCGGGCAGGTGTACTATACTTGGCTTCTTCTGTGCGTCACTCGCTATTACGGGGATAACGTCGATCCCCATATCGTTATCCAGGCTGCTATTCATTTAAAACATAAAAATTGAGATCCACCATCAATATGATGTCACAAATATTTTTACCCCCTCCGTCCCGCTTTTTAGCCAGGAAGAAATATTTGTTTTCAATAATGAACAGGACAGAGGTTGTAAATCAGATAACTAAACAGACATAACATTAAAAAAATAGTATTTTAAATTCATTTGACTTCTAAGTCAATTGGTTTTAGGTTATCTGTGTAGACAATGATTTTTCCAAAATGTAATAACTATTAAACAAAACAATACAGTGAAATGTAACACAATCCAACCAATCACGTCAATTCTTACATATATTAACGTTTTATAATAATGTTTTATATTCTTCTTCTTCTTTGCGTTCGGTTTCGTATGCTCGTTTTATGCCACGTCAGTCGCAGGTCCTCAATGGTTTGTCTTGTATGTTTCTTTCCTTGGGCCAGGTCTTCTTGCGGGAGCCTTGGTGCAGTGGACATGTTTGCAGGATGTGTTCTGGAGTCTAGGGTCCTCTCTGACATGTGCATTGGACAGTCTGTACTGCTTTCAGTTTATGCATGTGTGCATTTAGTCTGCAATGACCGGTTCTGAGGCGGAAAATTGTGGTATACTGTTTCCTATTCAGTCTATTGGTTAGGTCCTGTGGGTATTTGCTGTTTGTTCTTTCTATCCACTGTTGTTTATATTTTTTTCGGATGTGTGCCTAGACTTCTGGCAGTGACACTGGGTTGGTGAATTGTTCTCTTTGTCTTCCCTCCCTGGCCAGTCTGTCCGCCCATTTATTTCCAGGTATGCCACAGTGAGCTGGAATCCACTGGAGGGTGATTTTTGGGGGGTTTGTTTAGCTGGCATATCAGTTCCCTCTCCATACTATCTCGTGGTTTTCTTTGTGTGGCCTGCAAAATTTCCATGTAGTCACACAAAAACACTATTATGTTATCCTTTAACCCCTTTTCATCCAATAGTTTGACTGCTTCAATTATTGCCTGTTGCTCTGTTCTTAGATTTGTCGAGGGATTCCCGGCAGTACTTGCTTTTTCTATAACGGTTCCATCCTGTAGAAGTATGAAGAGTCCCGCCCCTCCCTTCCTCAATGCTTCCTCTGATGATCCATCTGTGTAAAAGTGCGTCCATGTGGGTTGAGGATAGGCGTATCCAATATGCTTTAGGGTTTTTTCTCACAATGCAGCCTGGCTAAGAGTTTAGTGATCGAAGAGGATAGGGAAACCCTGTTCCAAAAATGCCATTTTCAAATCGAAAGTGTCGGACCAAAAAGTGTAGATATCGCAGCCTCGCTATAAACTGCGATTCAACAACGCAAGCATCCTTTTCAGGAAAAATAAAAATTTAAAAAAACACAAAAACTAGTGGAAGCTTTTATAGCATAGCTAGCGGACCGTTGCAGAAGTTCTTCCGATCAATTGAACTACAAAATGAAAGCAACAACAACACTTTAACAATTCAAGGTTCTCCCTGTTTACATCCCATATCGCAGATCGACATGGACGATCACACAAATGTTAGGAAAAAAGATCTGGACTCTCGAGACAAAATGCTTCAGGATAATCCTCAAAATATCGCGGTAAAGAAAATAACAAATATAGCCATCCTGCAAGTTCTTAGTGTCGAAGAGAACTAGCTTATAAATCCCGTTTTATCTCGGAAACTGAGGGTTTTCGGCCACATCAAGCGCCATGACGTACTGGAAAAAGCGGTTCTGGAGTGCATTGTTCCAGGAAGACGAGACTGAAGTCGATCAATACGTAGATGGACACAAGACATCAAGGACACCCTAAACATGAACATGGAGCAGGCGGGTAGACTGACTGATGATCGAGACATCAAGGACACCCTAAACATGAACATGGAGCAGGCGTGTAGACTGACTGATGATCGAGACATCAAGGACACCCTAAACATGAACATGGAGCAAGCAAGCAGACTGACTGATAATCGAGTAGACTGACTGCTGATCGAGTAGACTGACTGCTGATCGAGTAGACTGACTGCTGATCGAGTAGACTGACTGCTGATCGAGATTCTTATTGAATGGCTGTGATGAGAGCGACGTTCTGCCGAGGATATGCCACATGATGATGATGATGGGTTGCTAAAATGATTTCCATTGTTCTACATTTGGGGCCGGGTGACGGAGAGTATCGTTTCCCATGCTTGATGTCTATAGCCTGCTTTAAGAGCTGGTGGACAGGGATGTCAATGACAAGGCGGGCCACATCTTCAAATAGTGCCAAACGACCATAGTTTAGTATGGTGAATGTGTTTTCGTGGTCTCTCTCTCTCTGACACACGCACGCACGCACAAACACACACACACACACCACACACGTATGTATGTATGTATGTATGTTTGTATGTATGTATGTATGTATGTATGTATGTAAGTATGTATGCATGTATGTATGTATGCATGTATGTATGTATGTATGTAAGTATATATGTATGTATGTATGTAGGCATATATGTATGTATGTATGTATGTAGGTAGGTAGGTATGTATGTATGTATGTATGTAGGTGAGTGGGTGGGCGGGCGTGCGTGCGTCCGTGCGTGTGTGCGTGTATATATATGTATGTATTTATGTATGTATGTATGTATGCATGTATGTATATATGTATATATGTATGTATGTAGGTATGTAGGTGGGCGGGGGGTCGTGCGTACGTGTGTGTGTGTGTGTATGTATATATGTATGTAGGTAGGTAGGTTGGTAGGTATGTATGTATGTAAGTATGTAGGTATGTATATTTCAGTCGGGCGGGCGTGCGTGTGTGTGTGTGTGCGTGTGCGTGTGTGTATGTATACTACTTATGCACGAGTACCCCCAAGAGCTAGAGGTCTCTAGGCTTGAACCTAAACACTAAGCCGAATGTATAATACGGCCCTGTACTTACGGTACCCACTTATCATGTATGTTTACGTGCTTTGTCACATTGTGTGAATTGTTACATATAATGACACCGCACATGTCCGTTCTACTTGACAAACAGTCTCTCGGCTATATAAAGGTTTCTAGAGCAAATCCTCAACATTATGATCCTGATATCCATCGCGTGAAGTAATTGACTTTGACAGTGCAGTTTCAACTTGTATTAGACAAGTGAATTGTTTCTGAGTACACGAAAGATAACATTGAATCGGGTGAGAAGTAGTTAATAGTCTTGATTGTAGAATCGCATTTCTTTGCACTTTGTTGTTTGACACTATACTTAGTGAAGGTTGACACTTTACTTAGTGAAGGTTGACACTTTACTTAGTGAAGGTTGACACTTTACTTAGTGAAGGTTGACACTTTACTTAGTGAAGGTTGACACTTTACTTAGTGAAGGTTGACACTTTACTTAGTGAAGGTTGACACTTTAGTTAGTGAAGGTTGACACTTTACTTAGTGAAGGTTGACACTTTAGTTAGTGAAGGTTGACACCTTACTTAGTGAAGGTTGACACTTTACTTAGTGAAGGTTGACACTGTATCCCTGACAATAGTGTCTGCTGTGTTACTTATCTGTCTTTGCATTCTTTAAGCGATCAACAGAATGAGTAGATCGCTTGTCTCTCGTAGCAAAAGAACACATATGTGGTCGTTCACTTCACGCTACAATACACAGTAAAGGCAAAGGTTTGCCCATAAGTTGTTTCACTGCTGTCGGGGAATGAAGTTGTTAGATTTCAGTATACTAAGCCACAGTTTAATGATTCACAGCTGTAAAAAAATTTAGACCTAACTGTCTCCTCGGAATTAGGGAAAGCAAGATAGCAATGAAGTAACCAGGTCATACCATTTTATAACATCTAAAGACAGCACAGTGTCGTATAATAAGTATATGCATAAAAATGTAGACTCAAATAGCAATTTTTGTTTTGTATAGCTCACGCTCTTGGTGTAACCAAACAGACTGCCTGTAGTTGAATAAAGAAAAGGCAACCTTTTAAAACAAACAAAATGTAGAGCGTATGGCCCTTGAAGGCACTCATGTCATTTCTAATTCTATTTTTAGCAATATTTAATTCTCGTATCTTCAGAATGGGGCCGAAGATTCAGTAGTGAATTCTCTGACTGCAGTTAGTGACTCATTGCTGGCTTTTTGAATTACGGTCAAGCGACCCATAGCTGACCAAGACCTTATTTCGCCTCCAAGTGATGGCCATGGAAGCTGACTTCCCCCATGTAGCCTGCCTTATGTAAAAGAGGCAGAAAAGAAGACGAAAGCTGAAGAAGAAATATCTTCAGATTTATAAAATGATTGTTATACTTATTTGTGTACTTTGTGAAATTTTTGATTGCTCTTATCTTGCTAAAGACCTCCATCTACCGAAATATAAAAACATAGTACATGTAGATATTGGTATTGTTTTTATGAATATTGAAATTTTTAATCTCTTTATTTCCAATTCAATTCGATTATATCTTTAACAGATTCACATCTTCAGTACTGGCACAAGATTTACACACGCATTATGACCATGCTTGCTGATTTGGCCACCTCCCTCAACCTACCTCCCTTGTCTTTTATTGCTGTGTTGTTAGCGTTGGCACTAATGGTGAAGTCATGGATGCAATCGCCAAGAAATCTCCCTCCATGTCCAGTCTGGCCTTTGCCTTTAGTAGGTCACATCCCTTACTTACAGAAAAGGCCCAGGGAAACAATGCAAGAGTGGCGAAAAAAGTAAGTCACAAAAAGATTATATAAAGTATACAACAATCAAAACATGTCAGCTCTCTACAGAGCATATGCTCTCACCAAATACAGACTTCCTGTCCTAAGCTGTCCTTTCCAGCTCTGTCCACGTTTTCATGTTGCCCTTATGTTTATAACAAGCTCTCTTCTATCAGTGTTTAGATCTGCCTCTACTTCTCTTGTTTCGGGAATCCAGAACAGAGCATGTGTTATAATGGTATCAGTTGTTTTGCTGTTTCCCGCAATATGTATCCTTTCCAATGCCAGCACCCCTTTCTTATGTAAAATGCTACTGATATCTGGTCTATTCTGTCCAACAGTTCCACATCTTTTTCTCTGCGGTCTTCATTGTACTATTTATATTACAAGCCATACGATAGAACAGACTTTACATTGGTGTTAAGACATCAATTTTGATTGAGCAGTATCTTTGAAAGTAGGTAACAGATTGATAGACTTTGTCTTCATCATTGTTTACTGCTTCTAAAAAAACTAGCTCTTTTTTTCAGCTGCATATTGAGCATGACCCTTGACATGGATATCTTGAGTTTTCACTGTTTCATGAGTTCTAGTTCTTTCCATGTTCTTACATTTCCATATCACGTAATCTTTTACAAGTATTTTATGATTCTATTTATTAAAGAATTGGTAGACTTTGATTTGCTGATCTTCTGCCTACACAGATTTAGAAACATGTAAATTTTCTTTCACGGGGTCATATATAGCTGTGAGGTAATGGTGCTTGCCTCTCAGGAAATGAACAAAAGTGTGAAAAGGTCTGAAACTTGCAAGTTTCAAGCATCAACTTGTCTCAAAAAAGGTGCTTAGTCCTATCAGAATGGGCGATAAACACATAAGTCCCATGTACACACTGTGTATATAAAAGAACATTTGGTAGTTGAAAATAAAATTAAACAGGCTGTTAGTCACTGTCTATACACAAATTCTAAAGGTAATGAAATTCCTACCCAGTAGTGGCCCGCACAAATGTCAAAAGGCGATAACTCCTCCATCATGCAACCACAACAGGCGAATTAACTGTTTGTCTGCACATTTGATTGCAAGTATATACAGACACCTCTAGACCTCCTGACTATAAGAGAAATGTATAAGAGAAATGTATAAGTGAAATGTATAAGTGAAATGATATCTTCTTGTGGCTCCCTATTGAGCATGATCCTTTGTATTCGTATATTCGCAAGTTTTTTTTTGCTTTCAGAGCTTCTTCTTCTTCGTACGCTGTCAAACGTCAATCTGTATTTTTTCGACGAAAGCAGCGGTCATCATGAGGCTGTCGACACTGCCATAGAGCTTGTCTAGTGTTGCCACTGGTGATGGCCACATGTGCTTTCTCTGGTCCTCGTATGTCGGGCAGTTTTGCAGCAGATGTTCAGCGGTGGTTTTCCCGGTACCACAAGTGCATTCGTCAGTGCCATGTGTCTTCAGTTTATTGAATAGGTGGTACCTCAGTCTGTTGTGGCCTGTGCGGAGTCTGAAGACCACAACCTGCTCTCTTCTGTTCAACTCGTAATAGGCATCGTTTTTTGTGTAGCCAGTATGTTCTGTTTCCCATTTGGCCATGTATCTGGCCCTAATAAGCCTTTTAGACTCTTCGTAGTTCACGCCAGAATCTGGTTGTGGTAGTCTTGCACCTTCTTTTGCCAATCTGTCTGCCTCCTCGTTGCCTTTGATGTTACAGTGGGATGGAACCCACTGTTGCACTACTCTTTTTGGTGCGGACTGCTGGCATAGTTGACAGAGTACTGCTCTTAAATCATTAAGTTCAGTATTGGCTTTTTAGTGCTGTGACTACGGCCAGGGCATCTGTAAACAGGACTATTTGGCTTTCATTGCTTTCGCCTGTCAGCATTGCTTCTACAGCAGTCCTTAGTACGTCTTCCTCCATTCTGAAATTGCTTGAGAATTTTCCAGTTGCCACTGACAGTGTTATTTTTCTACTGTTTGGTAGGCTCAGGAATACCCCTGCCCCCTGCGTTCTGTGTTGTGTTTGTTACAGAACCGTCGGTGTATGCATGGGTCCATTCCATGCTTGGGTAGTTTTCCATTATGTACTTCAGGGTTATGTCTCTTCGTTCTTTTTCAGTCTGGCTATTCTTGTTTCCAATACCTGATATTTTTTCTACCACCTCCGGAATGAAATGCTGCTTCCAGGTAGGTTTGCGTACAGTAGGGATGAGCTTTGGTATTGTTACGGTGTTCATAGGGTCTTCGCTCATCTTTGCTTTGGCTATTTCTGCAAAGTTTCTCCGCTCTAGTTTTCCATCTCCAAATGTATTTAGTCTCTGATGCATTGGATGGTCTGTCAGTCTTCTGAGTTTCTCTGCTTGCTGCTGGGCTCTGCAGTCTCTTCTGTCGGTCATGGATTGCAGATTTGTAATCTTTTCAAGTTCTACAATTGGCGTTGACTTCATGCCTCCTGTTATAACATTCATGGCTTGGTTTTGAAGTTTGCTAATTTTATCAAAGTTCGCCTTTGCTGCTGTTGTCCATGCCGCAATGTCATACTCGAGAACTGGTCTCACTCTTCCAGTGTACAGTTTCTTTAGTATTCTTTCGTCTGCTCCCCAGCTTGTGCCAGCAAGTTTCCTCATGATTGCCATTCTTTGTCTGGCTCTCATTCGATTTCTCTCGATCTGACTTTTCCATGTCATGCGCCGATCAAATGTGACTCCCAAGTAGTTTGGGTTGTCGTTTGGCCGCAGGTATTTGCCGTTAAGACTTATTTTGGTATTCTGGAGTTTATTTGAAAGCGAGAATATCGTACACGTTTTTTTTTCCTCGTTTATTTTGACTAGCCATGAGCTCGCCCACTACTCCAACGATGTTAGGGCCTACTGCATCCGATCGCTTGCTACATTGGTATTTATTTCAGATGTCCACATAGCCAGATCGCCTGCAAACATGGAGCGGTGGACTCTTCTTGGTATATTCTCTGTGATCTTGTTTATATACACCAGGAAAAGTGTGGGTGACAGTACCCCCCCCCCCCCCCCCCTTACGACCCTGGGGTACTTCTTGCTCCAGTGTCACCTTTTTGCTCATCTGCCCTTGTACTGGAACTCTGGCTGTTCTGTTTTCGAGGTAGTGGCTGATCCATCTGTTCATTTTAACACATACTTCACTTCTTCGTAGCTTGACTTTAAGTCCCTCTTTCCACACCTTGTCAAATGCCTTCTCTAGATCCACCCAAACCGCTACTGTATGCTTTTTCTCTTGGTAAGCATCCTCTATTTCCTGGGCTATGAGAGTGATCTGGTCCTCAGTGGATCTGTGTTGTCTGAATCCTGCTTACTGTGGAATTAGTATGTATTTTTCTTCCAGGTGCCACATCAGTCTGGTGTTTATTATACGCTCCATCAGTTTACCTACACAGCTCAGTAGACTGATGGGCCTGTACCCCTTTGGATCTGTTTTATCTTTTTCTTTCTTTGGTACTGGTATAAGTACAGCCTCTTTCCATGCCTGCGGTACAATTCCCCTTTTCCAGATTTGGTTCAGGACTGATAGTAGCTTCCTTTTTGTTGTTTGGCCCAACCCCATCAGCATTTCGTTTGTTACCCCATCTTTTCTGGGCGATTTCTTTTTCTTTAAAGTTCTCATGGCCTCATCCATTTGCTTTCAGAGCTGCAGTTTTTGCTATGTTATCCAGGTTTCTCTCATTTTCGTTTATTAGGTATCCCCCCCCCCCCCCCCCATCCATATAACTTAACGTCTTTATACTGATTTAGAAGGCTCATCATAGTCTGTATACAACCAGTTTCATTTGCATTTCCTTGCTCTAAAAGCTATGCGTATTGAATCTATTCTTAAATGCATTAATTGTCCTTGCTTCCATTACCTTCCGTGGCAATGCATTCCAAGCATTCACCACTCTGGCTAAAAAAATATTTCCTTATATCTAATCTGGACCTTTCTTTAGTTAATTTGAAGATGTGTCCTCTTGTTCTTGTATGTGGTTGCATTTTGAAAAAAATTGTATACTCTAATTTATTCTTTCCTTTCATTATCTTATAAACCTTTATTAAGTCCCCTCGATTTCTTCTCTTTTCTAGACACTGTAGGCCGGTTTTTCTGAATCTTTCCACATAGTTGTAATTCTGGAATCCCACTATCATCTTTGTCGCTCTTCTTTGTATTCTGTCCAGCATGTTTATATCTCCTCAACGATAAGGACTCCAGACCTAGTACTCCAATCTAGGTCTAACTAATGCTTTATACGGTTTGACAATCACTTCCTTGCTCCTATGTTTAATATTTCTTTTGATCATACCTAGCATTGCATTTGCCTTTTTCACTGCTACCTGGCCTTGCTCACTCACTTTACCTGTATCATCTATTATAACCCCTAGGTCCCTTTCCTTATCTATCATTCTAGTATTGTTCTCGCCCATTCTGTAAGAGTATATTCCATATTGGATCTACCTACGTAGATGACCGTACATTTATCTACATTAAACTCCATTTGTCAGCTCACATACCATTCTCGAATTTTATCTAAATCCGACCTCAATATATCGACTTCTCCTTTAGATGAGACACTCCTTCACAGTTTTGTATCATCCGCAAATATGTTTCAAAATGTTCTTTATTTTCTGTAACTGTGGGTTCCTGAAATGTTGCTGTCTTTATAGCGATATTCTATTGCTCTTTTAAATGTTCTATCTACCTCTATCTTTTCCCCTTTATATGTATACTGCACTTGCATTTTAATAATGTATTGTCACAAGTAATGGGGAGAAGGATGATTAGATTATGTATTTGAAAAACAACATAAAAAAAGTGCGACGAATAGAGAGAAAGATAGAGTAGATGCGACCTAGGCAATAATCATCTCCACTGAATAACAAGTACTTTATCAGCTCTAAATACACATGACATTCAGCTCAGTTGCAGACTGCATTTAGAAAGGCATATAAGTAAGCATATTTTAATTATGAAGAAAATAGCATGGACCATATGTAATGACTTAAATTATTCACTACTTACCAGCATTGAATTAGCCACTCCCATGTCAGTTAATTATTAAACATTACGGATATGACTTTTAGTATTAATTGATATATTAATAGTTTAGTTATTTTTTTTTAAACATTACACTTTTTTGTATTAAATAAATAATTTGTAGATGATACTTTAATTTTGAAACATTAAGCTTTTTAGTATTAAATTATTATAATTTTTTTTCGCGTTCACCTAAATTCTCAATTCCCCATCTCGGTGTCGGTTGCACTGCAGTTTTTATTTTGCAACTGTCGGCTCAGCGTATCCGACTTCGGCATGCATTTTATGTAAAGGTCTGTTTACTCCTGCATTTTCTAAGGGTTTGCTTCCGCGGGGTAATGGCCGGTGCTGTGATTGGGGAGCGAACCCAGAACCTTTGGACTGTCAGTCGTGTCACTTAACCACTAGCCCACACCGTCCCCATTAAATGATAAATTTGTAGGTAAGATTGTTAGTCTTAATTGATTTATTGATGAGGCATTAACTTTGTGAACATTACTTGTAAGCTTTTAAGCACTAAATAATATATTTATAGGTGAGACATTAATTTTTTAAACATTACTAATAAGCTTATCAGTAACTTAACTTAACGTCTTTATACTGGTTTAGAAGACCATGCAGAGTCTGTATACAACCAGTATTAACTTATATATTTATAGGGGAGGACATCATCATCATTAGTCCCATAACCTAGAAGGTGGTTATTAAGGCACCGTTATTGCAGTTTGTAGTACCAGCTCTAGCCGTACAACAACGGCATGTCTTGGGCCGCTACACACCTGACGGAGCCCATCTCTCTCCAGGTGGAAGTTCATTATAGTTGTGTCTAAATTTCATACAACAAAACTGACACTGTCTTCAGCTAGGGTGACCGGCGCCAATCTCGTGAAGTTCAGCCGTGTGAACTAGACCGTGAAATATGACATGTTTAAGCGTAGTGCTATTTATATAGCTAATGTCCTTTCCAGGATAAACGGACAGAAGAAACACACAAAACAAACGAATTAACCAGTCCAAATTGATAACAACACCCCGTTTTCATGAATACAAGTGAAAGTGTCTAGTGTGAATTCCCAGCAAATCCATGGTCTGGCTGCATCTATAATGTGCTCTGTGAGGACAACTTGGCCAAAATAACTTGAGTTCATATATTGTTAACAATCCTGTGGTTTGCTCTTTGTTCAGCTCTATCGAGTGCTAAGTGTTTTTCAGCACTGCTAAAGAGTTAGGAGTCTAGATGACAATTACACTGGGCAACATAACAAATGTATCTGAGACAAAAGTAGCTATTTTACACAAATTTTGACATGCAGATCACAAATATGAACTTTAAAATCGTGAATTAGTTCTAGTTTTCAAGATCCAGTAGACTAGTGGCTATATCTTCCTGAATGCAAAGATCCCAAACATTCTCTTTTCTATGGAGCGTGATTTCCAATGAGATGGATTGACTTGAGAAACCAATTGGATAACGCATTCTGTAGCGTTTAAATGTTAAAAGATCCACAATTATTAATATTGTTTAATCACTTAGTTATTTTTATATAATATAAAAAAATTGTTATTTTTAACTAAACAATCTATGAATACACATTATTTGTACCTCCCCCCAGGCCTAGTAAGCCACAGGAAGTTTTAAAATACGTCGAACGTACAGCGAAGCCTTCGGCTACCTGACAGCAGATATTAACATGCCTGTTTGAATACCTGGTTTCCAAATATTCCAAGTACAATTTGTTTCGTATGTTTAATTTGTGTTTTTCTATAGGTATGAATCCATACAAGTCCACTTAGCATTGCATCAAACATCAACATGATTGGCTGTTCAGTAATAAATAATATGTTTATAGTTAAAGTGTTACAGCCCTTACATTACAACTGTTTATGTCTATGTGTTGGCCAGGGCTGGTGACATATTCAGTGTGTATACAGGCAATAAACTCACAGTTGTATTGAACAGCTATGAAATCATGAAAGATACACTGGTGAAGCAGGCAGACATTTTCTCTGACAGACCAGATAACTTACTAAATAGTCTAATCAAGGATGGAATGAAAGGTATGCATCACACTGCAACATCTAATGTTTATACCTGTGGTACATATGTTGTTCTCCTTATGTTAGAACTATAATAATGTCTCCATTCATTGTGCCATAATTTCTCCTTGATAAAATGTCTGTTTCTATTTTTAACAGTGGACATGTGTCTTTTGCTTACATCAGTGTCTGAATATTTTGTGTATGTTGTCTGAATTTTCTGAAAGAATGAGTCAGATTCACAAAAAACTGGTCAACATGGTAGTTCTTCAAAGCAAATAAAAAGGCCTCAAACTTAAATCAAAAGAGATCAGAAGTAATGGTAGTATCTAAGAAACACGTATCTCTAATTTGCTATATAAAGGTGAACAAGACGAAACTAAAACAGGTACACTCGTTTCAATACTATGCACCCACATCAGTTCTGATGGAAGATGCACTTATGAAATAAAGAACAGAATAGCCAAGGAAATATCAGTCTCCAGAGTATGAGAAGAATCTTGTGCAACAAAAGCATGTCACTGATTTTAAGGAAAAGCGTTCTTGGATGCTATGGGGAATCAAAACTAACATGCGGTAGCAAATCATGAATTATAGGCAGGCATGCACAGAGATCATTGGTGACAACAGAAATGTGGTTTTACAAAAATATGTTAAAAGTTCCATGGACTGCAAAGAAATCGAATAATGTGGTTCTTGAAGTAGCACAAACACAAAGACAGCTTATGGCAAAAATCAGGACAAGGCAGTCATCCTTTTTCAGACATGTCATGAGAAGAGTCGGGCTGGAACACACATTGATGGTGAGCAAGAGGGACACTAAGAAAAAAAATATTGGACAGCTTGAGGGCATGGCATGGGTAGCGATCAACAGCGGGACTCATAATAGACACATAAAAGGAAACGGAGTTCCATGATTGCCAACACCACCCGGCAGTGAATTTGATGATGATGAGGATGAGTGTCTGAGTGCCAATATCATCACTTATCATACTTTATTGAGTTGTTCAGTTCCTTCTAAAACCACATGTTCTCTGTCATATAACACCACCACAGATTTTCTTTGTTTTCCCATTCTCAGTCTGTCTTGCCCTTAATCTTTCCTGATGGTCTAACTTCAATCCAATTTTGTGTTCAATTAATCTTGTCTTTCTTCTTTTTATTTGTAGTGTTTTTAAAATAGTGTTCTTGAAATATATCTCCATTGGAATTCTTAGTTGTTGAAAGTATCTTGGCATTCTGCTCTGGGAACACATTTCTCTTGCTGCAAGTGGTTTCTATATGTTCATTAATTTTCAAAATGTTACATACATATAGCAATACTAGTCCTACACAACACTCTATGAAATATTCTCTAACCTTTATTCCCAAAGACTTGCTTGTTAGTATATGTTTTTTAAATTTTCTCAGAGCCTGCTATAGCTAGTGTCAATCTATTTGTTTTATATTTATGTTAGATTTCCTCCATCTTTTGTTTTGATGGTTCTTAATTGCACACAGATTTTTTGTTGGTTTTACTATCTATTTGTCTATCTCCCACCTGATGTGCATTTTACCTTATTTTATTGTCATTGTTTCTGTTTATAGTGTCAACCAGTTTCTGTGAGTAAATCTTGTCTAATTGTATCCTATTTTAAGTTGTCTATGTATATGAACTTTCACAAAATAACTGCTAGAAAGTCTCTAAACACCAAAGTTACATGTGGTGATATGTGTTTATTTGGGAAATCTGTGCATATGTCTTGTACATACAATACTTGAAGTAAACAATTTTCATTTTTCATGATGTAATACAGGAATTATTAATGCATCAGGGCCATCATGGAAGGAGCAGCGAAGTATTTCTTTGTCTATTCTCAGAAACTTTGGCATGGGCAAAACTTCATTGGCTGAGAAAATTCAAGAAGAGGTAGGCATAACTGTGCTCTACTATTAATTATTCCTGATTGGATTGATGTTATAACTTGCTAAATAACTTGGCTTAGCTTTGTTCATTCTCAATCTCCTGCTACCAAGTCCTGAAAGGGCTTTAAGCAGAAGAATATAGTTCAGAGAACGAAATGAGTTGTGTCGTAGTTTACAGCTTGACAGCAACATTTACACCTTTCGGTCAAACACATCCAACGTCAGCAGGCATTTTTTTTTAGTACCTGATTAGTATTCCCTCTTTGATACCTTCTCCTTAGTCAGCCTGCTCTGTTGCAGCCTGTTATCCATGTTCACCGTGTGGAGGTGAAGAAGGGTCTTAGCAGCTCTGGTTCACTGGCCCTGACGGTAGAAGTCAGCTATGGGTCATTGACCACTGCAGCTCATGTTTTGCTCAGCATCCCAAATTACTAAATGAGAGTAACCAATATGAAAGACATTATTGTGCACTTTTGTATTGTAAAATGTACTAAAGCAGTACATAATATTCATTTGTTAGAGCAAAAAGAGCAATTTAAATCCCAAAATATGAGACATAAAATCAAATATCTTTGGGAAAATGTCACAATACATGATTTGGGTTTACATTGAATGTGACATTTCTTGATCAAGTTCAAAATTTTTATTAACAAAAGTGTCATGTTTCATCGGGTAATTACTCACTTAATGTTAGGTAAGGAAAAATGAGCGAGGAAGGGAACTGGCAATTTCACCTTATAAACAAGCTATGACCTCATTGAATAATGTCTCTAACACTTCATCCCCAACAGTAGTATCTGTTGTGGGTCCACCATATCTTTACCATAGAGATATAATGTAATAGCACAAACAATCTAAATGTTTAAACAAACATTGTCTTTAACAGCAGACAAGCATAGCATAACAAAAGGAAGTAACAAATACACATATTTACAAAATCTTGAATATAAAAACATCTCAACTACCCCAATGTGAATAAAGTTGTTCAACAGTTCTTTTAATGATCATAATTGACAGTAAATATTTTAAATAGAACACATCAAACACCATGCAGACGACGGATACTATCAAATGTAAAAAAAAAAGACCAAATTATGACACTACATTTTCAAACTGGCCACAACAGAATGAGACACCACCTGTACACATTCTATGTTATTTTGGGGTTACACACATGACAACAGCACATGTGTTTCAAGACCCCCCCCCCCCCCCAGCACACAGATCTGAAGAAAAGGATGTGGCCCACACCAACTCTCCTCGAGGAGAAGCTGTACAGTGGTATTGAGACCATAAAAAAGACATAAGAAAATATTGAAGAATTCGAAGTTCCAGTCTTAATGATAGCAGAAAAAGAAAAAATAGATATACAGCTATAAACATAGATAAGATGTCTATTGTTGGATGTTCATATTTAAGAAGCACATTATTATTACACACTTTTATTATAAAAATGAAAATTTGAATCAAATGCAACAATTTGTAGTACAAAAAAAAGAATTATATATATTCAAGATTTATTGTCTTAGTCGACCTGCACTTCATCAGGGGCAAATGCTCCTGTGCATGTCCCAGCTCTGGCATGAGCTGGATATAGCCAGGAGAAGGATTTCCTGCTTAGTGGCTAGGCTTGAGCAGCTTATTACTCCGCTGCATTGGGACAAATGTCGCGTAGAGTGGTTAACCGATGTGCGAGTACATCTTAATAGACTAGAGCAAAGTAGACCCACAGCCTGTTAGGTGCCATCTATGCTACTTTTAAGAAAGAATTTAACCATGGTCAATGGTATGTCATGTCACACAGTTAGTCGCCTCTTATGACATGCTCTCTGTGCTATTCTTGTCCTTGTCATACACAAAGACTCTGGTGGACAACTCGGAAGATTTATTGTATTTGTTACTGTTAATTAATGGTGTCATTGATAATGTTAGCACTTGTTGTTATTATTACTTTTATGTCATTTCTCTGTCTAAGGTGTCTGCCTACTTGGAGGAACTTGGTAAGGTGAAAGGTCAACCTCAAGAAATTAGAACACTAACAAATGTTGCAGTTTCCAATGTTATCTGCTCTATCATTGTTGGCAGACGTTTTGAGTATGATGACTCCTTCCTCATCAACTTCATGCATATATTGAATGAGCAGGTAGGAATATTTATTGTTGTTATTTGAACAAGAATAAAAAGCCAAATTTAAGTTATTTACCATAAATAACAATGAGGTTAGTAATAACAAATTATATATCTCAAAGAACATTGTATTTATTCCACTTCCAATATGAAGGTGGTTCAACCAATTTATCAAAGTTGTTAAGTGATATTCTTCTTGACTACACAGTCATAGCTAACAATATAATTAAATCCTGTACTAAAGTAGACACCTCTATATTATAGCTAATAACCCTCCTTGCCTTAAGTCTGTGTTTAGGTCAATTACAGTTATAACAGGTAATGCACCACAAATAAAGATAAGACTAATTCAAATATAATTTGTTAGAACATTTGAGATCCTGTGGGTAAAAGAACCAAAATGAGTTTAGACTTTACCTTTTGAACCCAGTCCATAAAATCCCATTCCCCGGTGTTCTTAAGAAAATACACACTAGCTAGACATTCTATGAAAGCTATTTACTATGACAAAACTCATCGTCATATAGCATGTCCTTCATAGAATGTCACTTCCATCACAGTCTGTCTGAAAGAAACTCTTTCCCTTGCCAAAACTCCAGCCTCCGCCACAGTCATACCCAGGCATTTCTGGATATCTTGGTACAATCATCTTCTTGGTCTACCCCTGCCTCTTTTGCCTGACACCATACCTTCCATCACTGTTCTCTCAAGACTGTTGTGTCTCTTGATGTGACCAAAGTATTTACATTTTCTGGCCATAATGGAATTGATAAACCAGTTCTCCTCTATGCTCAACTCTTACAGAATATCTACATTTGTCTAATAGACTAATATTGTGTAATACACTATGTTTTTGTTTGGTACACATTGTTATGTAGAAATAAAAGTGAATTAGTGCCTAGTTTAAATTTGTGAACATTAATTTTGTGACTGTAGTCCGACCATGCTAACTGGTGCAATTTTTGACTGATTGGTAAGCCACGCTAAAATTTCTTAAGCCCTGGACATAACCCTGAAATACATAGAGAAAAACTACCCAAACACTGACTGAACCCATGCATACATGGTTCTTCAACAAACGCAACAGAAAAACAAGGGGGAGGAGTATTTCTGAGCCTAACAAACAGTAGAAAGATAACGCTATCAGTGTCAACTGGAAAATTCTCAAGCAATTTCAGAGCAGAGGCATTGATAGCTGCAGTAAAAGTAATGCTGACAGGCTAAAACAATGAAAGCCAGAAAGACCTTTTTTTACAGATGCCCTGTATATGGTTACGGCATTAAGAAGCCAGAAAAATACATAACTAAATGATTTAAGATCAGTACTCTGTCAACCATGCCAGCTGTCCACATCCAAAAGAGTTGTAGTACAGTGGGTTCCATCCCACTGTAACAATCAAGCCAACGAGGAGGCAGACAGACTGACAAAATAAGGTGGAAGGTTACCACAACCAGTTTCTAGTGTGACCTACGGAAAGTCCAAAAGGTTTATTAGGGCCAGATACATGGACAATTGGGAAACAGAACTCATTGGATACACAAAAAATGATGCTTATTACCAGTTGAACAGAAGAGAGTAGGTGGTGGCATTCAGACTGGACAGGCCACAACAGACTGAGGCCCCATCTATTCAATAAACTGAAAAAGGTGCTACTGACGAATGCATTTGTGGTGCAGTGTGCTACATCAAGTGCCATGACGGACTGGAAAAAGCAGTTCCAGAAAGGCATTGTTACAGGAAGACAAAGCAGAGGCCACAGGACATCAAGGACACCTTAAACATGAACATTGAGAAATCAAGATTCCTGTTGAATAGCTGTGATGAGAGGGATATTCTGCCAGGGACACGCTACATGATGATGATGTACATGAGTACATTTATTTTCTTGTCACAAACATATTACAGGTCATATCAGTTATGCTAGAGCATATTTAGCTGCTAGCATAAAAGCAGGCATATTAATTTTACATTAACATCAAAATGTTTGAAAAAATATGGCTCAACTTTGCATGCTGAATCTGGTGAGTAGAGTACAAATGAAAAAATATTTTCTAGCCGAGCACCAAGCAATGAAAATCCATACATTGTTGTTTCATAATGCCCACAATGAGTAAGTTTATTCTTTTGTGCGCCCTGAAAAGGACATTAAGTGACGGGTTGCATCCCGAGCGTGCTGACGAAGGTGGACCGGGGTCCTCCAGGCGGTTGTGTTGTGTTTGGCTTCATCTCCGTGTCGCTCACTCTGATCAGTATATTTTGCTTGACCAGATGTTAGTCTTTCTCCCCTATGAAAATCCATAAATTTAATGGATGTGATTTCTAGGACATTTTGAGTAACTTAAGATGAATAAAGAAATAGGTAGCATCATGTAGGGAATAAGTTAGAAAAATCACTTGAAGATGAATAACATTAATGGATAACATAAATTAATAATTATCAAGTGTATTTTAAAATATTTTCCATCGAACTGAGATGTTTGAAGTTTTGTTTCATCACATACACTTTTATATTGTTTTACCAACATTTGCTGGAATTATACACACTTACCAACTTTCAGGTGAGGCTGATTAAAAGTGTTTCCCTTAAGAGTGCCTTTCCTTGGTTGAGGTTCGTTCCTGGTGATTTCTTTGGAATCAGAAAAGTCTTTAAGAACAATGAGGACATGATGGAACAGTTTTGGTGAGATTTTACACTTTATGTTTGAGCTTGAACTAATTTGACTTGTTTGCTATGTACATATAAATATAAGTCTCTAGTAGGGATTATATAATTTAGAAGGAAACAAAGCACTTATAACTCACGAATGTCTATGTGTTACAGAAAGGATTTGGTCCTGGGAAGGTTACCATGTCCTGTAATGAAAATCAACTGCTAAAACTTTACTGCAACAGTTTACCAGCATGCCAATCAAGAATAGAACAAGACTGTCAAACATGCACAATTATGCCATTGAGATGGTAGAAAACAGTAGATGGGGATGTTAATTATTGTCTCACACCTTATAAATATGAAAATATCCAGAATTACTACATGAAATAGAGGACATTTAAACAAGATAGAATAATAGATATATCTGCTGATGGGAGAGACAGAGAAATTGTGTTGGACTGTATGAGATAGGATGAAAGAAAACATAAAGATACAATAAACACTGGAAAGCAAATGCTGTTCTCTGACTTTTAAGAATAGAATACACTGTACAGTGAGTAGGTTAAAGGGTTTATGATGTAAAGTGTTGCAGACGTTTAGGAACCTAGAATATGATTAATATCATTTAAAATTATCAACAAGAAATATAACCTATACAAATATTCATTATCATCATCATCATATGTATGTGAACCAGCAATCATGAATTATTTCAATTTCCTGTACCGAGCATTGTTTATAATTTCTGCTATTGACCATCTTCTATGTCATGATGTTAAACTAGCCATCATTTTCTCTTTCCGCTTCTCTATTCCTGTCACCAATAATTTTGCATATTGTTGCTGTGTACTTTAAACACAACATTCTTATAAAATATTCCCAATATGTAATTGTTTTGTTGTGCTGTATGTAACAAGTTGATTTTGGAAATGGTCCTCGTTCATTACATCCTCATGTTCTTCGCTGTCCACTGGATTCTTAACATTCTTCTGTAACATGACATTTCAATTGCTTCTGGAGAACTTCTTGTTTGTTTGCTGAATGACCATGATTCATTTCCAAATTATACAACTTGTTTTTATTAATAACACCCACACATTCTTTTTTGTACTTCCACATATAAACGCCACCTATAGTATCTTTAATTTTCTGAAAATTTATTTTTCCTTTGTTGTTCTGTTTGTTTTTTTTTCTTTCTTCAGAAACAATTAGAGTGCTCAGGTATTATTAAAACTACATTTAATACTACTAACAAAGAAGTAGAACCTAGAATAATATAATCATACTTATCAACTTCAGCCAATAAAAACTACACATCAGATCAAGCAATATCCATACAAGAGCAACACTACTACCTACTTTGAATACCTGGAGTTCTGTATTCAAACAGGCAGGTTATGCCTACTGCCAGGTAGGCGAGGCTATGTCTGACGTGCTTTATTTTGCAATGTTTACTTCCTGTAGTTTACTAGAACAAGTGCCTCTATCTCTCAGCAATAGTGACCCATTTTACCATACAAGAGGTGAAAAACATGTACTGAAGAAATACACACTTGTAAATTGTATTTATTGGAATGAGACTGTAAAGCTGTGATGAGAAATACATAGGTCAGAATGAACTGTCAAATATATTTTCTATAAATTCAACCCAGTCCAGAATTTGAAACAAAGATACCAGAATTTGATCTTCAAGCCCTGTCGAAGACGAATGTGTCAGACCGAAAGGTACAAATATTGCAGTCAAGCTGTAAACTAGCGACACAATGCATTCCATTCTCTGGACTACATCCTGCTACTTGCAAAACAATGTTCAGGGCTTAGTAGTGGGAGATTGAGAACGAACACAGAAGAAAAAGATCTTCAAGCTGAGAACAGGCCATGCCCCTCCCAATACACATCTGAGTAGAATGGACCCACTAAGTGAACCAAATTGCAGATTCTGTCACAACCACGAGAAAACAGTAGAGCACCTCTTGACTGTGCCTAGGGCTAGTCGATCTGTGAAACCGGCTGCTCTCACCACACCTCACCATACACAACAGTCTTTTCACATCACCGCACCAACTGAGGAAAACATGTGCTTTTGTCCAGGAGGCATTGTTCTGTCAAGAGCTACCAGTTCACAACTAAAGGGATTATATTGTCATCATCATATAATATTACTTATAAAACTACATATGATATGATATAAGAATACCCATACATAAACATATTCTTTTTCTCTCCCAGTGTCAACTCTTTACACCCATCTCTCACCTCATTTCCTGCTCTTGATTTGTTTATATTCAGAATTAGCTTTACAATTGCAAATACACAAACTATTAACACGTCACTCAAATGGTTTTATTTGTTCCACTTATTACAAGTTCGTTAATAATCTGTTTGAATCTGTTTGAATCTTCAGTGACCCATTTATTCACCTGTACTCTAAGAAGCTTGAAGAAGGTGATGATGAATCAATCAGTTTTATTACTTCCTATCTCAAAGAGTTGAAACGCAAGCAAGCCAATAGGGAGTCAACTACTATGGAAGGTACATACCAGGGTTCAACATTTTGATGTGCATACTTGATTTGACTTGACTTGACTTAGTTGGTTCTTTTCTTTTTTGGAGTGTAGAAGTCTTCTTTTCATCTCCTTAATTGCCTCTTATGATATGCCTGACAGGGTTGACTATTCATTGCTCCGTATTCTGGCAGTGGAAGAACGCTAACATGATGTGTGTAAATGACTTGACTTGTCTTAGTTGCTGCCCTTCTACCATGGCTGGTATAGGTACTCTTAAATTTTTCTTGTGCTCAAAGTTTCTAGATAGCAGGTCTAAAGTCCAACCAACCTTAGTCATCTCTTACAACATGCCTGGCAGGTTACAGTGTTACTATTCTCTGCTTCCTTTTCAGGCCCAGTAACACACAACACACAGGCAATGTGCATACATATGCAGTCATATTGTTGTTAAATCTGACAGTAAAGGAGAGAGTACCCAAGAGCATTGCATGTTGTTACTTACTTACTTTCCATGTCCTAGGCACAACGTCACACATCATTCTTCCAGTATTCAGCCCCATGGATTGCCCTGTCACTGGCACTGAGCAGGTCATCCATGCTACAAGTCTCTGAGAGGTTTGGGAAGATCATCAGATGGTCCTGGTCTTGTGTTACTCCATTCACATGTTTCATCATCCCTGTATCCCCATCTTTTCAGCTTTTTCCTGCATCGTCATACACCAGATTGAAGTCTATTGCATATGATAAAAACTAGAAATAAAACTAAGAGATGTTGGGGAAAATCAATAGCATTATGTGACTGTGACACTTACTTTCATCACATGCAAGAGACGATGATGCTAATGCCAGGTCAGGCAAAACACACTGATCAGACAATGTTAGCCATGGTCAGGAGAAATATTCTGGCCAAGACCCTCACCTGACCTATTCGTTGGTCATCCTGGAGGACAACAGTCTGACTAACAAAGTGAGGTTCGATGTGATCCCCGTAGTAGTGAGCAGCACGTAGATGAAGCCAAGCATAGCACAACCGCCTGGAGGACCCCGGTCTTCATTCATCAGCCCACTCGGGATGTGAGAAATGCTACGACAACCTGACATTTAACGTCCTTTTTAGGACGCACAAAAGAGTAATCCTACTCATTGTAAGCATTCAACAACAACAACAACAATCACATGCAAATGTAAAGCACTTATTATCATACCACATTACAGCATATTTATTGAAATATCAATAAAGCACATTTTTGTGCTATATTCAAATGCAACAATATAGCAAAGCATTGTGACGGCCATCAACAGGATTAACTATGGCTCTCTTAAGGTGGCCAAATGCCTTGTCATGAAATAGTGACATGCATGAATGACATAGAAGGCCGTTGCCGCTAGTTGACGAGACTATTGAGCTCGGAACTTAGTTTCAACTTTTCCGTGGACCATCCCAGCTATGTGGCCTCTGCCTCCCTGGTGGCATCTACATAGTGTTGTTGTTTGCGAATGCTCACAATGAGTAGACTACTATTCGGTGCGCCATGAAAGGGACGTTAAGTGGCAGGCTGCAGTAGCTTTCCTCACATCCTGAACGTGCTGATGAAGGTTGATCGAGCTCCTTCAGGCATTTGTGCTATGCTTGACCTCATCTGTGTGTCATTCACTACTATGGGGATCACATAGAACCTCATCTTGTTAGCCAAACTGTTGTCCTCCGCAATATCCCATTTCCAGGTCGACCAACGAGAAGGTCAGGCGAGGGTCTTGGCCAGTATATTTCTCCTGACCCTGGCTAACATTGTCTGATCAGTGTGTTTTGCCTGACCAGACGTTAGCCTCATCGACCCAGCATCTACATAGATTGGCATTTAACAGCCAAACCAGAACTTGTATGGACCAGCCAGGCAAATCTGATTTTAAAAAAATAAAAATAAAATATTGCAATGAATTCGTAATTTTGAAAAAAGGATTGTCTCCAAAGGCTGGGTCAGTCAGGCTAGGATACAAATCAGCCCTGGGATGGGTCTGGTTGACTGTTTAATTAAAACAAAGCATTGAAAGAAAGTAGGGGCTGGTAAGTGCAAGAGATTCAAAATGTCAAGGTGTGGTTTGCAAAGGTAAGAGGGCCAAAGCATCAATGCCAGTGAGCTGATTTTGTGGACAAAGCAAATGCCATGTTGAAACATGCTGTTCTTCTTCTTCTACGAAGAAGAAGAAGAAGAAGAAGAAACATGCTGTTGAGAGTCAGCAAGGACGTTGATATTTTTTTAAAGAGCAGATGATCAATATCTCATTAAATCTTGGGCGCTGCAGATCATCTCTCAACAGACGGAAGTTCAGGTTGTTCTAGAGTGAGGTTTTTGTTCCGTTCCCAGAATGTTGTAATGTGGATGGTCACCTAACTTGTGTAAACACTATTACCAGTAAAATCACACTGAAAACAAATGGGGATTCCTTGGACAAGATAAATCCAAATTTAGTGTTGCACCTATGCTCCACCAGTTGAAGTGTCAGGTTAAAAAAAAATAATAATATTTTTTTGTCCTTTAGCTCCACATTGAAACAAACCATTGTTCTATTTTAAACATATCACACTGTAGCACACTATTGTACTTTGTTGCCTCATACTGAAGGGCACTTGATACAGTATAACTAACTGTAGCACATGCATTCATTATCAAGACTCTTTTATTATTTATGTTTTATGCATATTACAAATTAAGATATTATTGTTACTCACACTATGAGGGCGAATTGAAAAGTTTTACCTCCTGCGCCATAGCTATGACAACAGTTTCTCAGAGCCATGTGACACCTATGTGAAAATAATGTCTAATGAAGTGACTATAGGGGCATGTAGTGGCATGTGTCTGGAATATGATGGATGTGCACAGTAGACAGTAAAATGGTGGCCCACATGGTAATACGGTTAAAGCATCGTGCTGTGATTTAATTATTGATGGCGGAAGATTGTGTGCCCATCAACATGGATTAAAGAATGACTGTGTAAGGCCTATGTGGATGTCAGTACTGTCAGGAGGCAGAAACAGACTGTATAAGGCGACAATCTAGCTACAATGAACCTGCATGACAATGCTTGTAGCGGACAATTACTCACAACTGAGGATGCACAGTACCAAGCTTGCATGAACGAACTGATTCGTGTCAATCATTGTGTTAAACAGAAAGATGTCACCGCAATGATTATGATTTTGATTGAGCAAGTTCATCACATTATTCATGGCCTGCTTGGGTATAGGAAAGGGTGTGCAAGATTGGTCCTTGTATGGTGACACGGGATATGAAACAGTGCTAACAGCAAGTATGTCAAGAACTTATGATGCAATATGAACAGGAAGAAGATGCCTTTGTCCACCGAATTGTCACTGGCACATCATTATGACTTTTGTGACTTCTACCTATTCTCAAAGTTGAAGGAACACCGTTGCGCTTCTGACGAGGAGGTGCAAGCAGCTGCGCTTATCTAGTTTCAGGAAAAGATGTCTGATTGTTTCATTTATTGGATACAGCAACTTGTTCAACGTTGGCGATTGTATGTGCAATGGGATGGTGACTACGTTGAAAAATAATGACACACCACCTTAACAACATTCCAAGCTTTAAGAAAATGTAAAGCTCATGTGTAGATCTTGCACATTAATGAAATTATCTCTTCAAAGACAAAACTTTAAAAATCACCCTTGTAAATTAGGGAGCATGGAGAAACATCAGTGTCATGTGAAAAACACTGATCAAGACCTTCACCTCACTTTTTCACAGAGCTACTGGAAAAATGTTGAATCACAGCAGTCTGGCCAATGAGGTGGGGATCAACATTGTAATCCCCATAGTGGTGAGCTTACTGAGGGGTCTCAAGTTGCACTACAGCTAGTAGTACTTTGATTGATAGTATGAAGAGCCACACCGCAATTCATCACCCAAGAAACTTCATAAAGTTTTAAAAAAAGGAGAGTTAAATTAATCCATTATGAATAATTTCCAGCTACAGCAACACACATATATATATTTTAGTGTGTTTTATGCTTAATTTAATTTCTTTATACTGGTTTAGAAGACTGCAGAGTTGGTATACAACGAGTTTCTTTTACTTCACTTGATCTAAAAACTATGTGCATTCAAATCTATTCTTGAATACATTAATTGACACTGCCTCCACTATTTCCTGTGGCAATGCATTCCAAGCATTCATCACTTAATGACTAAAAAAATATTTCCTAGTATCCAATCTGGACCTTTCTTTAATTAATTTATAGCTGTGCCCTTTTGGGCGGCTGTATTTGGAAAAACTTGCTATAGTCTAATTTATCCTTTCTGTTGATTATCTTACCTCAAATTCTTCTCTTTTCTAGACACTGTAGACCGGTTTTTTGAGTCTTTCATTATAACTATAAATCTGGAATCCCACTATCAGTTTTTCTGTTCTTCTTTGTATCTTTTCCATGTGGTGATCATGGATAACAGGCTGCAACAGAGCAGGCGACTAAGGAGACGGGATTGAAGATGGAAGGCTAACCTGGTGCTAAAAAAATGCCTGCTGCCGAAGAAAAATTTGTTGGACCAAATGCGGCAAATATCGCAGTCAAGCTGTAAACTAGCGATACAATGCATTCTGTTCTCAAAACTACATTCTGCTACTTACAAAGTCCTGTTCATGGCTTGGCAGTAGGAGATTGAGAATGAACGCAGAAGAAGAAGCTGATCAGTTTTATTTATCTCTTCATTTTCAGTTGCTGAATTAGGAAGAGTAATCCAAAACCTGTTTGTAGCTGGTAGTGAAACAACCAGCACTACTATGATGTGGTTCATGCTCTATATGCTGCACTACCCAGACATACAGAAAAAGGTATACAGGGTGTAACAAAAACTATCTGCTTCTGGCATGAAATTAGTGAGGGAATTTAGTTGTTAAGTTTACATATTTTGGTAAACAAATTGATCTGTTTGATATTGTATCTTATATTTGCTTTACTCTTAGTGCATTTATATACCATTACAATTTCTGAGATCCTACTTGGCAAATATGAACAACAAAAAAAAAGAAGGAAATACAAGAAACCTTTTTTGTTTTTTCCCTCCCTGATTGACTCAGCCTGAATAGAAAATTCTGCAGTTGGTGGATTGCTGGTTCACCCATTGCAATATCATCATCAAACAAGTGGTTATTGAATGATTTCATAATGTCCCACAATACATTTCCAATAACATCTATCATGAATTGATGCAAGGGTGCCAACTCTTTCCCCGCATGAAGCTTAGCGTGAACCCTAGGGCAGTAAATCTACTTAAGCCCCTAAAGGTTTGAGACTTCCATGCCCTTATTAATCCTTCTGTACCTTCTGAAGCACGGATTGAGAGCCTGACACTTATTTGTTCATTCTCAGATCAACGTTCAGGAAACGCTCCTCAACAATAATCATAAATTCTCAATCAGAGGATACCAGACCTTCCGTCTCGATAGAGAAGGCCACAAAGGAGGGATCCTGATACTGACCAGAAACTGCATACCGAGTAGCGCGGTATCTGTCAATCACACCGGACAAGCAGAAATTGTAGGAGTTGACATAATGGCTCAAGAGACGAAGATCCGCATTTTCAATCTGTACGGACCACCAAATAGAGACCTATCGCTCTCGAGTATGGAGGTCAGAGACTCCAACTGCATAGTAGTTGGAGATTTCAACAGCCACTCGGAGAGATGGGGATACTCTGACACAGACAGCAGAGGTGACGGAGTGGAAGATTGGGAGATAGATGCAAATCTCTCCCTAATCAATAGGCCGGAGGATAGCCCTAGTTTCTATTCAAAAACATGGCATACCACCTCGACTCCAGATTTGGCCTTCTCCACACAGGACATACACCATAAAATAGACCGCCAGGTGCTAAACCAACTGGCAGGTAGCGACCACAGGCCGATCAGGCTAACCATTGACATGGAAGTAGGCCCACAGGAAACAAAACCGCAACCACGTTGGAATTACAAACGAGCCGACTGGGACAGATTTGCAATCCTGACAGATGGGCTGTGTGAAACCATCAACACACGAAACAACAAAATGAAGCCCATGGTGGAAAGCCTAAGCAAGGCAATAATGCAAGCCGCCACTGAAACCATCCCAAGAGGAGCTAGGAAAACTTATAAGCCCTACTGGAATGATGAGTTGCAGAAAGCGGAAGATGCAGTAACAAATGCTAGGAACATGGCAGAGCGAGAACAATCCATGGAGGCAAACATCGCCCTCAAAGCCGCCACGGCGAAATACAAACACACTCTTAAGCAAACAGCAAGAGAAAGCTGGAAAAATAAAACGGAAAGCCTAAACCTGGACAAAGACGGGAACAAGCTATGGAAGCTAGTCAGAGCCATGAACGACGAAACCCCGTCAAACAAACATATTACCATACTTGATCACAGGTAAGAAAGCCGCAAACGCTTTTGTCGATTACTATGCCAGAGCAAACCACATCGAGGTCCCTGCAGATAAGCATACAGACATTAGCGAAGAGCTAAAGGGGCACGACAACATGAATACGGCACCTGAAGAGCACATGATGGCCAAATTAACAATGCGCGAAATGGAAGAGGCTATGAGAACATTCAAGAAAAGGAAATCTCCCGGAAAAGACGGGATAACAAACGAAATGTTGATGGGGCTGGGCCAATCAGCGAAGAGGAAACTGCTATCGGTCCTGAACCAAAGCTGGAAAAGGGGAATTGTACCCCAGGCATGGAAAGACGCAATACTGGTACCAGTACCAAAAACAGGAAAGGACAAAACAGATCCAAATGGATACAGGCCCATCAGCCTACTGAGCTGTGTCGGCAAGCTGATGGAACGGATGATAAACACCAGACTGATGTGGCATCTGGAAGAAAAACGAATACTAATTCCACAGCAAGCCGGCTTTAGACAGCACAGATCCACTGAGGACCAGGTCATCCTCATAGCCCAGGAGATAGAAGATGCCTACCAGGCACAGAAACACACAGTAGCTGTTTGGGTGGATCTGGAAAAGGCATTTGACAAAGTCTGGAAAGACGGACTTAGAGTCAAGCTAAGAAGAAGTGATGTTTGTGGGAAAATGTACAAGTGGATCAACCACTACCTCAAACAAAGAACGGCCAGAGTCCAAGTACAAGGGCAGATGAGCAAAAAGGTGACACTCGAGCAGGGAGTATCCCAAGGGGGAGTACTGTCACCCACACTCTTCCTGGTATATATAAACGATATTACAAAGAATATACCAAGAAGAGTCCATAGCTCAATGTTTGCAGACGATCTGGCTATGTGGACCTCTGAAAAGAATCTCACCATAGCAAGAAATCGGATGCAGACGGCCCTAACATCACTGGAAGAGTGGGCGAACTCATGGCTGGTCAAAATAAACGAGGAGAAAACCACATGCACAATATTCTCGCTTTCATTAAAACCCCAAAATACAAAATTAAGTCTAAATGGCAAATTCCTGCAGCCAAACGACAACCCAACCTATCTGGGAGTCACATTTGATCGGCGCATGACATGGAAAAGTCAGATTGAGAGAAACCGAATGAGAGCCAGAGAAAGAATGGCAATCATGAGGAAACTTGCTGGCACAAGCTGGGAAGCAGACGAAGGCATACTAAAGAAACTGTACACTGGAAGAGTGAGACCAGTTCTCGAGTATGGCATTGCGGCATGGACAACAGCAGCGAAGGCGAACTTCGATAAAGTTAGCAAACTTCAAAACCAAGCCATGAAAATTATAACAGGAGGCATGAAATCAACGCCAATTGTAGAACTTGAAAAGATTACAAAACTGCAATCCATGACCGATAGAAGAGACTGCAGAGCCCAGCTGCAGTCAGAGAAACTCTGAAGACTGACCGACCATCCAATGCACCAAAGACTAAACAATTTGGGAAATGGGAAACTAAAGCGGAGAAACTTTGCAGAAATAGCCAAAGCAAAGATGCACGAAGATCCCATAAACGCACTAACAACACCAAAACCCATCACTACCGTACGAAAACCTACCTGGAGGTAGGATATATTTCCAGAGGTGGTAGAAAATATACCAGGTATTGGAAACAAAAACTGCCAGACTGAAAAAGAAAGGAGAGATACTACCCTAAGCTTCATATCGAAAAGCTACCCAATCATGGACTGGACCCATGCATACACCGACGGTTCTGTTACAAACACTACACAGAACGGAGGGGCAGGAGCATTCCTGAACCTACCAAATGGCAGAAAAATAACACTGTCATTCGCTACTGGTAAGTACACAAGCTATTTCAGAGCGGAGGCAGAGGCACTGAGGGCGGCAGTGGAAGAAATGGTGACACACAATGAAAATGAAAGCCATATAGTCCTGCTTACAGATGCTCTCGCCGTAGTCACAGCGCTAAAAAGCCAGAAAAACACTGAGCTTAATGACTTAAGAGCAGCACTCTGGAAACTGTGCCAGCAGTCCGCACCAAAAAGGGTAGTGGTACAGTGGGTCCCATCACACTGCAACATCCAAGGCAACGAGGAGGCAGACAGACTGGCAAAAGAAGGTGCAAGACTACCACAAACAGATACTAGTATGACGTACGAAGAGTCAAAACGGCTTATCAAAGCCAGATACATGACCAAATGGGAAACCGAACATACTGGTTACACCAAAACGATGCCTATTACCAGTTGAACCGAAGAGAGCAGGTTGTTGTCTTCAGACTTCGCACTGGCCACAATAGACTTAGGTACCACCTATTCAACAAATTGAAGATAGGTGGTACCGACGAATGCCCGTGCGGTACTGGTAAAATGACCGCTGAACATCTGCTGCAGAACTGCCCGACATACGAGGATCAGAAAGAGCAGATGTGGCCATCACCAGTGGAACTGCAAGACAAGCTCTATGGCAGTGGCGACAGCCTCAGGATGACCGCCGCTTTTTTCGAAAAAATAATGGTTACTGTCTGACTGCGTACGAAGAAGAAGAAGAAGAAGATCAAGGTTCCAGTTTCTCTTACAAAGCACACAATTGTTTGTAAGGCTGTATTATCTCTGTACTGCTTTTGTCACTCATCTGTCTCATGAGGCCAATATTGTTCTCTCTCTTTCTGTGCGAGCATGCAGCTTTGTAGGATGTGTTCGACAATCATGGTATAGTCCCAGTATGGATACCTGTTATCTGTCCCAATCCTCATTTTGTTGTAAAGATGACTCTTGAGTCTATTATGCCAGTTATAAGTCTGAAGATGATGATGACTTGCTCTTCTCTGATTAAAACCATAATAGTCTTCTTTTCAATAGGGAGGATATTCATCAGCCCATTTTCCCCTGAAGCTGATTTTAATTATCGTGTTTTCCTTATTATTATATGATGCTCAAGTCTGTTTGTGGGCATACTATTCCACACTTTGCTAGTTTGCTTCATTATGCCTGATATTGCAATAGGGGAGGATCCACTGAATGACCAACCTTGGGTGTTCTGCTGTCAACTGTGTCAGGGAGCACACACATTGCTCAAGATCTCTATCTTTATGTTGTTTTAGAGCTGCTAATACTGACGAGACATCATTCAGGAATACTTTGTATTTTGGTGGATATCTATGTTTCAGATTACAAGTTCTGCAACAGCCTTCAGTGCCTTTACTTCCAGGGAAAGTTGTTTAAGTATATTCCCATTGTTAGTACTAGAGTTTATTTCTTCACCACTCTTTACTCTTTAATGTGCCACTCCACCTTCATTGGATGTGGCATTGTTAGTCATCTGTATATATGTGTATCCATATTTCTGGTGGGAAGACTCTCTTAGGATATTCTTCCGTGATACTTTTCCTTTCTTAATTTGAGAGCCTTACACAAAGACTATAATTACTAAAAAGGTCTTAGATAACCATCTCAAGATAAAGTCCTTGCACCAATAATCTCCATATTCACACTGAAAGTTGCTGGTTATGTATGCCTAACTGCACTTTTCAACAATCTTATTTCTCCCTATAGCAAAGAAACCTCAATATGATTTCTCACAGGGCAGCCTACATTTTACACTTTGCCTATTATATGCACGGAAACGGGACTCCAGGAGCTGATTAATAGATTGGGCAGAGTGGCGCAGAGCTATGGCATGGAGATAAATGCAGAGAAAACAAAGTTGATGACCAATAACACTGATGGGTTTACATCTGTGACAAAAGCAAATGGTTAGGAACTCAAAGTTTTACGCCGGTTCTAGTATCTGGGATCACTGATCACGGATGAGGGCTCGCAGCCTGAGATAATTGCCAGAATAGCACAAACAACAGTGGTGCTTACACGTTTGAAACCCATATGGCAGGACAAGCCGCTCGCCCTCAGCATAAAAGTTAGACTAATGCATTCATTGGTGCTCTCAATATTTGTGTATGCATGTGAGACTTGGACCATTACTGCGGATATCCAGCGCAGAATACATGCAATGGAAATGAGGTGCTTTAGAAGACTCCTAAATGTTACATATAAGGATCGTGTCATGAATGTAAAAATACGACAGAGAGTGGAAAACGCAATTGGGCCTTTTGATGATCTGTTTACAGTTATCAAAATACAAAAGATGGCTTAGTATCGGTCATGTCAAGAGATCCAACAGAATTAAAAATTCGATACTGCATGGTTCCGTACCAGGAAAGAAAGGAGGACGTCCAAGGAAGAGATGGGCACACAACATCACTGAGTGGTCAAACCTTCGTCCCGGTGAGGCACAACTGGCGGCACCAGACAGAGAGAGATGGAGTGGGATTGTCTTCAAGTGTGCCCTAATGACCTGATGGGTTACGAGATGAACTGAACTGAACTATTAAATAATTATGACAGATACATGTGATATGATTGACCACATTTGATTAATGTTAATAATCGTTATAGTATACACATTTTATTATTTTTGAGATTCGGTGTACTTTTGTCCCATTTATAAATGTGAATGGTTTGCAACAGAACTTTAAGAAATGTGTAGCATTCATTTATTTTTGGTACCATTTTAGATTATCAAAGAAATCAACGATGTTGTTGGCACAGAGAGAGTTATTTCTCTTCATGACAAGTCTGAACTAAACTACCTTAATGCAGCCATCATGGAAACCCAGAGACTGGCCAGTATTGTACCTTTCAAGTGAGTCCTAAAGCTTTAATGGCTAGTCATGATAACATTCCCAGACATAAATAATCATAAACAAGTGTGTTAGAGGAAAAGGTCATAATAAATACAGTAAGACAAGCACTACAATGTGAATAAAATATGCATTTTGAAAGTAAACACAATATTATAGTTCTATGCAATATAGTTGAAAGTAAAGAATTGTACATATGGCAAATCTTGATTTACCAATATTGTTACTAATCTTGGCATATATTTTTTTTCAAATAACACAAAAAATATCTGAAATAAGAAGAATATTTCCAATATATTTAAAGCCAAAACTATTATGAAATGTTGTAACAATATCAAGTTCATTTCAAATGTAGAACTGCTACATTGTTTACACATAGGCAGTGGCTACAAGCCACTCAGAACCTCAATAAACATGCACTGTTCCCATCAAAGCAGAAATATAGAGCTGTAGTACTGCTAAATGATACCAAGCCTTTAGATCAAATCAAGCAGCAGAATTGGCAAATCTCCGGATCCCGAAAGCATTACTTTGACAAGCTACACAATAAATGCATTGATGCAATTAAGGTTCTTAAACGGTGCACATGTATTAAAGAACAGACAAGAAAGCTATTAGACATGTGAAAATGACATAAGGTCAGAGGAGTATTGGACATGACTACACTATGCAAACTAAATTTTTAAAATTCGTCACCATCTAAAGAACAACTATGAGCATCTATATCAAACTGATCAAGAAAACCAACAAAGTCTGCAATACAGCCATCATGCTATTCCACGGTCCAGTATATGCACCAATAGCAAGACGAATCCGACAGGGTGACACCCTCTCCGCAAAGCTATTTACAGCTCATCTTGAGAAGATTTTTCAACAATCAAACTGAATAGACAGAGGTGTATATATAGAAGGCGAGTGGCTCACCCATTTATGTTTTACAGATGACATCATGCCCGTCATTCATACAATTGATGAAGACCAGAAATCGTTGAATGATCTAAATGGGGTCAGTAGGGCTACTGGTCTGCAGATAAATAAATATTAATCACAATGCCTCTGAAACCCCACATGCCCAACGGAGAAAATCAAGCTGGGAGAGAGAAACATTGAGGATGTCGGCTCCAGCAGATAGCTAGATCAGATAAATGCCAACCACAAAATTGAGCACGAAATCTCTAGGCGACAATAAGCAACTTTATATTCCATCAACTCTATTAAGGTGAAAGACATCATATTATGAGCACACACTTTTAATGCCATAGTCATTCCAGCAATGATTTACAAATGGGAAGGGTGGAACTTGCACAAAACAGTTGCTGAGAAGCTTTGATTCCTTTAGAGAGCCATAGAACGACAAACTAAATATTTTGAAAAGAGATAAAATCTAAATCAAAGAAATTCAACATCAAACTTTGTCGTGGGATGTTGTGGAAGCAGCGATATCTCGCAAACATTGCTGGGCTGGACATGTAGAACGCATATCTGACAACAGATGGACACGTAGAACAATATTTTGTGGCCATATGCCGGTACACATCCACAGGGCTGCCCAACTATGCGATGGCAAGATGGACGGACCAAAGACCTAGGTCTGCATTGGAACAGCACTGCAAAAGATCAGGATGCATATATCATTTTATTGTCTTCCTTGCACACAGCATATTTGTTGAGCTGACTTAGATGATAATGTATGAAAAACACTTGAAAGAAAAAGTAATATCACCAACTAAGCAGTCAAAATGTTGTGTGCTAAATTATTCACAAAACTGATACACACAATCAAAACAAGCTACTAATAGTTACAGCAGACATGACCAAATGGGAAACAGAACATACTGGCTACACAAAAAACGATGCCTATTACAAGTTGAACAGAAGAGAGCAGGTCGTGGTCTTCAGACTGCGCACAGGCCACAATAGACTGAGGTACCACCTATTCAATAAATTGAAGATAGGTGGCACTGACGAATGCTTGTGTGGTACCGGGAAAATGACCGCTGAACATTTACTGCAAAACTGCCCGACATACGAGTATCAGAGGAAGCACATGTGGCCATCACCAGTGGCAACACTAGACAAGCTCTATGGCAGTGTCGACAGCCTCAGGATGACCGCTGCCTTTTTCGAAAAAATACAGGTTGACGTCTGACAGCGTACGAAGAAGAAGAAGAAGTTACAGCAGAATTTGGACCAAAACGATCATGTAGCAATAGAACAATATATAGAGCATCTTCAAAGCTGAATTTTTCAAATATCTGTTTACACACAAATAAAATCAGATTTTTTTCTTGTCTTTGCAATCGAATTCGGAAAATGAAATTTTGAAGCAAAGTTAATAAATTATAATTTGTGCTTTTCGTACAACAAATCTTTTCAAATTTGTTTATTGACTATCAAAACTATCTGTTGTGTAAGAAAAGTAAAACCCTTGATGTTATATTGACTTTTAAATAATATTAATTAAAATAAAATGTAAAAAAAATATTTCTGAAAGAAAACTCATTGAACAAGTGCCTAGTCATATGAACACAAGTACTTAACCAAAAAGTTTTTAAAAAAAGGATTTGAATTGATTTTATAGAAGGAAATGTGAACAAAAATATGCCAACTCTTTGAGTGAGAAAAAAAGAAATCTGTTACTGAAGAATATTTCAATATCAAAAAAATTATTGGTGTTGCTGATACCCAATGCTCGTAGAAAAACAATTGAAGAAGATCTTTGTTTTCTATATTTCAGATAACAAGATAAATGTTATAATATTAATTCTGACAAATATGTAACAAATTTTTCTTTTCCTTTCTCTTATAGCCTTCTACATATGTGCAATACTGACGTTAAAGTTAAAGGATTCAACATTCCAGCAGGTACACGGATAATGCCTAACCTGGACTCAGTTTTACATGATGAAAAAACCTGGGGTGATCCAATGAACTTCAGGCCAGAGCGTTTTCTGGACATTAAAGGGAACCTACTACATCCTGACGAATTTGTACCTTTCTCACTTGGTATGAATTTTTCTAACTGATATAACCTCCCTTTTCAATTCATAACTCATAACACTTACTCACTTTGGTATATACACATGTTGATGCATACATTGACTAATTTAAGCACACATATATATCCCAGCAGAACTAAAAAAAATATTATAATATTATTTATGTGCATTCTCAAATATACAGACATTTTCCTTTTGTTTAACTCTTAAGCACTTTGTTAGTGTATTCTATTGTTTTGGCCAATTCTTTTACACAAGACTTTATGAGCACAAAAGTAAAAACAATAATATCAGGACATGTTTTGAATTGAGTCGAAGGATTGATCTGAATTTTGATCCTGGAGCACCATATAATTTTTAGATCTTGAAAGTTTATTAAGTCAAATATACATTACTTTAGTATATACAATGGCATGTGTGTGGTTTTTTCTGTCTTATGGTAATGACTTCTATAAGTTGTGAAGTAAAGGAGCATCAATTTCAACCAAAACATCTGTCATAATTTAGCACCCGGTTTTATATTACACCTCATTTTGTTATAATGGTGGCTACTTGATTTTGTATATTAAAAAGAATTGATAAACCAGTTTTCCTCTATGTTCAACTCTTGCCGAATATCTATATTTGTCTTTTTCTCCGTCCAGGATATTCTGAGGATGTTTTTGTGACATTTTAGCTTGGCTTCGTTCATTCTCAATCTCCCGCTACCAAGCCCTGAAAGGGCTTTAAGTAGCAGAATGTAGTCCAGAGAATGGAATGCGTTGAGTTGTAGTTTACAGCTTGACTGCGATATTTGCACCTTTCGGTCCGACACATCCTACATCAGCATACTTTTTTAGTACCGGGTTAGCCTTCCATCTTTGATCCCTTCTACTTAGCCAGTCTGCTCTGTTGCAGTCTGTTATCCAGGATTACCGCATGGAGGTGTAGAAGGGTCTTGGCAGCTCTGAATCACTGACAAAGACGGTAGCAGTCAGCTGTGAGTCACTGACCGCCGCAGCTCATGCGCTGCTCAATGTCTTGATCCCTGTAACATTTGACTATATATATTTATATATATATATATATATAGCATGCCCACACACACATAATAAAAAGGAAAGAGATCGAGAGAGAAAGAGAGAAACTGTATTAAAATATTCAGCCATGCAGACATTGCAAATCTATTTAAATATTTAAATCTATATAAATATATATAAATGTAAAGTAAGTATACTAGGTAGAAGAGCCCCAATAAGTAAATCTTATATTGATAACTACATTATCGCGGAGCTTTTTTTTTTTTTTTTTTTTTTTTCCTTTTTTTTTCTTTTTTTTTTTCCGTTTGATTACTTATATTACTAATGTCTTCTTTAATTTCTTTTAAAGGAAGACGAGTTTGTATGGGTGAGTCATTGGCCAAAATGGAGCTGTTTCTCTTCCTGTCTGCATTGATCCAGAGATTTGAGCTACTTCCTGCTACACCAAACATTCTACCTTCTTTGAAGTACGTTTTTGGGATCACCTGTCCACCAGAACCTTTCAAGATCAGATTTGTAGAAAGAAGAAATGTCTAGGATACAAGCATACTGTAGCTATCACAATAACAATTTATAAGCCTCTCATAATTAAAACTCATGTGACTTTCATACTTAAAATTCATGTGACTTGTGATGCTTGTCCTTCAAATTTATGTGACTCTTACAATGAAAACTGATGTCACATCTATACCTATAATTAGGCAGAACTTTAACACCCTGGCTTCACCTGGAAATAATATCCTTTTTTAATAAACATAATTTGGTAGTGACTTCAAGTTGACTTAGCGATTTGAAATAAGTTGTGATGATTGCTACAGCTTTACGTGTTTGGAAGCTTTTTAAATCAGTTGCAAAAAATGGACTGGTTCTGTGGTTTAGAGTATCTGGCCTTGAGCGGTAACGCTAAAAAAAATAGCACTGTATGGCATACAAAAAAAAATTTAATTTGCTGTAAATAGTTTAACCTCATTAATATTAATTAACTTGGGAACGAAGTAAGCTGAAAATAGTTATGTTAGCCTAGAAATTCCAGACAAAATGAGCTATGCAAATTTCACATTACCATAACTTGACGCCCTAGAGTTATTGCAAGATGGACAAACAAATACATGTATTTTCTGTTTTATTAGATAAGATATATGTATTTTCTGTTTTGTAGTTAAGATGTGATACTTCTTCTTCTTTCTTCTTCTTCATTCGTTCTCAATCTCCCTGAAAGGGCTTAAGTAGCAGAATGTAGTCCAGAGAACGGAATGCGTTGTGTCATAGTTTACAGCTTGGCTGTTTGCACCTTTCGGTCCAACACATCCGACTTCAGCAAGCATTTTATGAGTACCGGGTTAGCATTCCATCTTTGATCCTTTTTCCTTAATCAGTCTGCCCTGCTGCAGCCTGTTATCCAGGATCACCACGTGGAGGTGTAGAAGGGTTTTGGCAGCTATGGTTCGCTGGCCCTGACGCTAGCAGTCAGCTATGGGTTGCTGACCACTGCAGCATCTTGATCCCAGATGTGATACAATACAATATCTTCCACTTCAGTCCGGCGGGTGTGCCTTATGCGAGGTAGCCAACAGTGTCCTGTATGCAGTCCAATCTTTTACTGTGTCGTACCATTTCGGACCTAGGTCTCTTAGCAGACCATCTTGCCATCGTATGGGTGGGCGGCGGCATGGTCGTGTATAATCATATGGCCACCAAAACGTCGTTCTGAGTGTCCATCTGTTATCTGGCATGTGAACCATATGGCCAGCCCAGTGGTATTTGTGAGACAACGCAGCCTTCACAACGTCTCCAATTAGAATGCGTTTTCTTATTTCAGTATTGTGGATTTGATCTCTGATCGAGATCCCAAGGACGCATCTTTCCATTACTCTGTGGGTAACTCTAGTTTCTCTGCATCCGCGTTGTGTAGATTCCATACTTGACATCCGTAGATCATGGCTGGTTTGACCCCAGAATTGAAAAGGTGCGCCCTTGCCATGGTGTCTTTCAGCTGCAGGAATACAGTCTTTACGTTATTGAAGCTAGACCAGGCTGCAGCTCTTCGTCTTGAGATTTCTCGATCTAGGGTGTAGATGGCATTTATTTCTTGCCCTAAGTATATGCAGGAGCTTACATCTTCAATAGGCTCATTTCCCAGCTGGATCTGGAATTTGTGGCAGTAAGGGTTTAGGAAACATTGTGTTTTCTTTTTGTTCATCCGTAGTCCGACATCTCTACCGACTTCATCTAGTTCGTTCAGGGAGTGTTGTGCCTCCTCAGTGGTATAGCTGATGAGCACAATGTCATCCGCAAAGTGTAGGTGGGTGAGCCTTTCTCCATCTATATTTATGCCTTAATCGGCCCAAATCAGCTGTTTCAAGATGTCCTCAAGCGCTGCTGTGTCGCCCTGCCGCATTCCTCTTGCTAGTGGAACAGTTATTTTGGCGGTGGTACAGAGTAATGTCCGTACTGCAGCCTATGTTTATTTCCTCGATCATCCTTGTGTAACTTAAATTCATGTGGCTCTCTTACTTAAACTTCATGTGACACATACATAAAATTCATGTGATCCTCATACTTAATATTTACGGGATTCAAATTTAAAATGTGTGTGACTCTTTATGTTTAAATTCATGTTGCTAAAATACACGTACTTACACTTCATGTGACTTGTGACTCTTGTGGTTACAAATCAAATTCATGTTACTCCCATACATAAACATCATGTGACTTGTGTACTTAAAAATTAATGCGACTTTCAAACTTAAAATGTCATATGAAAAAAAACACCATAACAACACCAAAGCCCATCCCTACTGTACGCAAACCCACATGGAAGCAGCATATCATTCCAGAGGTAGTAGAAAATATACCAGGTATTGGAAACAAGAATAGCCAGCCTGAAAAAAAAAGAAGAGACATAACCCTGAGGCACATAGCGAAAAACTACCCAAGCATGGACTGGACCCATGCGTACATCGACGGTTCTGTAACAAACACACACAGAATGGAGAGGGAGGGGTATTCCTGAGCGTAACAAATGGTAGAAAAATAACACTGTCAGTGGCAACTGGAAAATTCTCAAGCAATTTCAGAGCGGAGGCAGAGGCACTGAAGGCTGCAGTAGAAGTAATGCTGACAGGCGAAAGCAATGAAAGCCAGATAGTCCTGTTTACAGATGCCCTGTCCGTGGTTACAGCACTAAAAAGCCAGAAAAATACTGAACTTAATGATTTAAGAACAGTACTCTGTCAACTATGCCAGCAGTCCGCACCAAAAAGAGTAGTGGTGCAGTGGGTTCCATCCCACTGTAACATTCAAGGCAACGAGGAGGCAGACAGACTGGCAAAAGAAGGTGCAAGACTACCACAACCAGATTCTAGTGTGACCTACGAAGAGTCCAAAAGATTTATTAGGGACAGATACATGGCCAAATGGGAAACAGAGCATACTGAATACACAAAAAACGATGCCTATTACCAGTTGAACAGAAGAGAGTAGGTCGTGGTCTTCAGACTCCGCACAGGCCCCAACAGACTGAGGTACCATCTATTCAATAAACTGAAGATAGGTGGCACTGACGAATGCACTTGTGGTACAGGGAAAATGACCGCTGAACATCTTCTGCAAAATTGCCCAACATACGAGGACCAAAGAAAGCACATGTGGCCATCACCAGTGCCAACACTAGACAAGCTCTATGGCAGTGTCGACAGCCTCAGGATGACAGCTGCTTTCTTCAAACAAATTCAAGTTGACGTCTGACAACGTACGAAGAAGAAGAAGAAACTTAACATTTATGTTCTCCAATGTGTAAACTTTATATGACTCTCGTGCTTAAGAAGGATAGAGAAAAGGTTTGAATCTGAAATTCACGTAGTCCAGGCAGGTTTTAGGTAAGACAGAGGGACCAGTTACCACATATTCAATATGAGTAATATCTATGAAAAATGTAGAGTGTAATGTAGACCTGTACACATGTTTCGCTGATTACATCAAGGCCGTCGATACGATCAAATATCAAAATCTGTGGAAAATCATGAAGGAAATGGGGTTTCCTTTGCATATGTCCATCTCATTGAAACTTTATACCAAGATCAACAACCCGCTGTGCGAGTATCTGAGCAAACCAGATTGGTTTGCAGTAAAAAAAAAAAAAGGGAGTAAGAGAGGGATGTATCATCTCACCTTATCTGTATAACATCTATGCGGAATGTATAATAAAAAATGTCAGAGAAGACGAGAACATTGACAGTTTCCACCCATTTACGATTGGCGGGTACGAGATTCCAGAGTTACGATAAGCAGACGATACAGTGATACTATCAAGAAGTGGAGAAGGGCTAAAGCACCTAATTTCAGCTGTAAATAGACATAGTAAAGATCTAAACCTGTTTATAAACATAAATACAACAAGGATAATGACCACCGACAAGACGCAATGTCAGCATAAATTTACATTGGATGGTGAGGAAATAGACCAGGTCACACATTTTGAATATCTGGGCTCCAGAATTGACAAAAACGGCACTGCTCGAAAGAAATCAGACAAAGACTAGCCATGGCAATGCAGAGACTGAAAAGCCTGAAGAAATTATAGCAGAGCACCAACAAAATGATCAAAGGAAAAGTCTTGAGAGCCTGTGTTTTTCCTGTGGCAGCTTATGGCTGCGAATCATGGACGATTACCAAAACTTCCAGACAAAGAATCGAATCCTTCGAGCCAAAATGTTACAGAAAGATCACCAGAATACCATGGACAGAGAAAAAGACAAATGTAGACACTCGAGCATAGAGGAAAACTGGTTGATGAATTCCATTTTGGCTAGATAATGCAAATACTTTGGTCACATCAAGAAACACAACGGTCTCGAAAGAACAGTGATGGAAGGTATAATGCAAGGTAACAGAGGAAGGGGTAGACCAAGAAGACGATGGCACCAAGATATCCAGGAGTGCCTGGGTATGACTTGCGGAGGCTGGAGTTTTGGCAAGGGAATGAATTTTTTTCAGACAGAAGGTGATGGGAGCGACGTTCTATAAAGGACACGCCACATGATGATGACTTGGTAACGTTTGGAAAAGAGAAGAAATACAAACAGATTGGAAAACATCCTGTGTTGTCAAGTTTCCGAAGAAGTGAGATCTACAGCAACAAATTATAGACCAATAATCATTTTATCGCTGCTGTGGAAAATATTGAACAAAACAGATTAAAGCAGCCGTAAGCAGCTATTCAACAACATAGGTGCGATGAAGACGAGGTAGTTACATTGCGAATAATAGTTGAACAAAGTGTGTATTGGATTCGTGGACTATGAAAACGCATTTGATAGATTAAACAGAAAATCACTATGGTACTGCTTAGACACTAGCCAGTGCCCCTGAATATTCACTAACATAATAAAGAAAACGTTTGAAGATACGGAATACAATAGCCGCAATCTGATGCAATATAAAATAGTTATACTTGATGACATGCACTGAAATTAGAACATATAATACACCGAGAAATGAACACACAGATTATGAGAATAAATTCCAAAAACGACAGTCAGATTGGTTTTGAGAGAAGCATTCCCACATTATGTGAAATCATGAATACATCTTAAATTGCAATATAGACACAGTTGAAGGTACAGATACATATATCAAAATGATAATACAAGAGGCGAGATAAGTTTTTATTGCCTTTTAGAGCTTATAGAAATCAAAAGAAGGCAAGTCGAACACATAGAAACATAAAATCTTCTACTCAAATGTAAAGCCTATTCTATTGTATGCGTCTAAAACACGGTGCCACCAAGAACAACAATCTAAAAATATACATTATTTCTGCGAAAAATAGAGAGATTGAAATAGTATAATAAAATTAATGATGTGGAACTGTTGGGAAGAACACAACATATAGCAGTGTAACATAACGTGAGAAGACGACGTTGGAGTTGAATTTGACACACATGTAGGAGACCAGTATCTTAGCAATACTACATAGTATCTGTTCTGAAATCCCCAAAAGCAAAACAAATAGTAGAGATGGGGACTCACCGTGGAGGCCACTCTTCCCCTTCTCTCTCTTCTTACCTCACTCTGTTTCATTTGACTCTATCCCACAGTCACCCTCTTGCACAACTTTCACACGCGCCCTCATGGTGAGGCCCTTCCATTGCACTTTGGTTGGGCTAGCTTCTGAGGGCGCACAAACCTAGCATAGGTACATACAGACGCACACATGCATCGAAGCACTGGTTTATGCGTCCTGATATCGCCCAATGGACTACGGTCCGGGGTGGAAAATGGCGCGCCTCCGCCAGTAGAAACTAGTGAGGCAAACATCTAAGCCAAAAAAGAAATAGTAGAGATGGACTAAAACACACACGGAGAAGAGAGCCCCAGACAAACATACAGAAGGAACAAGAACAGCTGGAACGGGTGAGAACTTTGGGGCGCATAAAATAGTAAACTACTCATTGTGGGCATTCGCAACCAACAATTTCGTGCCATGTTTGATGTTTTTATAAATAGTAACACTCACGCTGTGACCACTAGAAATAACAAAACATATTTCTTCCCGTGAGCCCACCCTAACAAACATGCCTCTGTTTGTATATAGCTACAATAACGTTGTTATAAAAGGTGTGTACTAATAGTCATGCGTATGCCTGGATATAACCCCAATAATAAGGTTTTTTTGTTGAAAATAGTGTACCTTCATCAAAAGTAAGGTAAATCTTTAAGGAACAGCTATAAAGCAGTCTAATAACGGGTCGGACAATTTGAACATGTAAGCATTTTCAACTTTGGCCAAAAATAAGGTAAATCTTTACCGAGCAACGACATATGCGTTTCATAACTGATCTGACAATTTTAAAATGTCAACATTTTCTGAGCATCCAAGTGGCCATGAGATTAGACGGCTTGTACTCGCAGCAAATGGGCTTGGTGCAATCCCTGGTCTGCGTACGCTCTTGTCTATCCAACTTTGAATGTGTATCTGACTTACAGTTAAGAACCTATAACCTTAACAATAGCAACACTTAAACTATCTACACTAGTGTTCTAATGACCCATTCGAAGGACAGGAATCATGGAACACTGATTCCATTTCCATATATTTTTATACGGGTATTTTTGTCTTGAAAACATCAAGAATTTGATGACATAACTGGCTTCACAACTTTCATGTTTGTTGTGCCTATAGATCCGTTATATGTATATGTATATCGCTTGGCTTGGCTTCGTTCATTCTCAATCTCCCACTACCAAACACCAAAAGGGCTTAAGTAGTAGAATGTAGTCCAGAGAACGGAATACGTTGTGTCGTAGTTTACAGCTTGACTGCGATATTTGCATCTTTCGGTCCTTCTTCTTCTTCTTCTGCGTACACAGTCAGACAGTAACCATTATTTTCTCGAAAAAAGCGGCGGTCATCCTGAGACTCTCGCCACTACCATAGAGCTTGTCTTGCAGTTCCACTGGCAATGGCCACATCTGCTCTCTCTGATCCTCGTATGTCGGGCAGTTCTGCAGCAGATGTTCAGTGGTCATTTTACCAGTACCGCACGGGCATTCGTCGGTACACCCTATCTTCAATTTGTTGAAGAGGTGGTACCTCAGTCTGTTGTGGCCAGTGCGAAGTCTGAAGACAACGACCTGCTCTCTTCGGTTCAACTGGTAATAGGCATCGTTTTTGGTGTAACCAGTATGTTCGGTTTCCCATTTGGACATGTACCTGGCTTTGATAAGCCGTTTTGACTCTTCGTACGTCATACTGGTATCTATTTGTGGTAGCCTTGCACCTTCTTTTGCCAGTCTGTCTGCCTCCTCGTTGCCTTGGATGTTGCAGTGTGACGGAACCCACTGTACCACTACCCTTTTTGGTGCGGACTGTTGGCACAGTTTGCAGAGTGCTGCTCTTAAGTCATTAAGCTCAGTGTTTTTCTGGCTTTTTAGCGCTGTGACTACTTCGAGAGCATCTGTCAGCAGGACTATATGGCTCTCATTTTCACTGTGTGTTACCATTTCTTCCACTGCCGCCCTCAGTGCCTCTGCCTCTGCTCTGAAATTGCTCGTGTACTTACCAGTAGCGAATGACAGTGTTATTTTTCTGCCATTTGGTAGGTTCAGGAATGCTCCTGCCCCTCCGTTCTGTGTAGTGTTTGTTACAGAGCCGTCGGTGTATGCATGGGTCCAGTCCATGCTTGGGTAGCTTTTCGTTATGAAGCTTAGGGTAGTATCTCTCCTTTCTTTTTCGGTCTGGCAGTTTTTGTTTGCAATACCTGGTATATTTTCTACCACCTCTGGAAATATATCCTGCCTCCAAGTAGGTTTTCGTACAGTAGTGATGGGTTTTGGTGTTGTTAGTGCGTTTATGGGATCTTCGTGCATCTTTGCTTTGGCTATTTCTGCAAAGTTTCTCCGCTTTAGTTTCCCAGTTCCCAAATTGTTTAGCCTCTGGTACATTGGATGGTCCGTCAGTCTTCGGAGTTTCTCTGACTGCAGCTGGGCTCTGCAGTCTCTTCTGTCGGTCATGGATTGCAGTTTTGTAATCTTTTCAAGTTCTACAATTGGCGTTGACTTCATGCCACCAGTTATGATTCTCATAGCTTGGTTTTGAAGTTTGTTAACTTTATCGAAGTTCGCCTTCGCTGCTGTTGTCCATGCCGCGATGCCATACTCGAGAACTGGTCTCACTCTTCCAGTGTACAGTTTCTTTAGTATGCCTTCGTCTGCTCCCCAGCTTGTGCCAGCAAGTTTCCTCATGATCGCCATTCTTTCTCTGGCTTTCATTCGGTTTCTCTCAATCTGACTTTTCCATGTCATGCGCCGATCAAATGTGACTCCCAGATAGGTTGGGTTGTCGTTTGGCTGCAGGATTTTGCCATTTAGGCTTAGTTTGGTACTTTGGGGTTTTAATGAGAGCGAGAATATTGTGCACGTGGTTTTCTCCTCGTTTATTTTGACCAGCCATGAGTTCGCCCACTCTTCCAGCGATGTTAGGGCCGTTTGCATCCGATTTCTTGCTATGGTGAGATTCTTTTCAGAGGTCCACATAGCCAGATCGTCTGCAAACATTGAGCTATGGACTCTTCTTGGTATATTCTCTGTAATATCGTTTATATATACCAGGAAGAGTGTGGGTGACAGTACTCCCCCTTGGGGTACTCCCTGCTCGAGTGTCACCTTTTTGCTCATCTGCCCTTGTACTTGGACTCTGGCCGTTCTTTGTTTGAGGTAGTGGTTGATCCACTTGTACATCTTCCCACAAACATCACTTCTTCTTAGCTTGACTCTAAGTCCATCCTTCCAGACTTTGTCAAATGCCTTTTCCAGATCCACCCAAACAGCTACTGTGTGTTTCTGTGCCTGGTAGGCATCTTCTATCTATCTTTCGGTCCAACACATCCGACTTCAGCAAGCATTTCTTTAGTACCGGGTTAGCATTCCTCTTCGATCCCTTCTCCTTAGCCAGTCTGCCCTGTTATCCAGGATCACCGAGTGGAGGTGTAGAAGGGTCTTGGCAGCTTTGGTTCGCTGGCCCTGACGCTAGCAGTCAGCTATGAGTCGCTGACTACTGCAGCTCATGCGCTGCTCAGCATCTTGATCCCATATATATATATATATATATATATATTATATACATGGTACTATATATATATATAAGATAATAAGATATACGCCTATAATGAATAAAGGTCAGTGTAATAATGCCTGCATTTTTCTTCGATGTTTTCACCTATCTGTTATGATAGTGTTGTCCCATTTAAGCGATTTAAGAAGACTTCTCTTCTGTTGCATACTTTTATGGCTCTTTACGTGGCCTCTCCTGGTTTAATTAGTCGCTGCCTTCGATGTTTGGTCAAAGTCGTTCTTTAGCTGGAGATGGATTTTTAAATTTAGTTCACATAGTGCCATCCAAGTTCACATAATGCCATCCAAGTTCACATAGTGCGATCCAAGTTCACATAGTGCGATCCTGTCCAATACTCCTCTGACTTTAAACCGTCGTCGTATTTATATTTTCCGTATCCGTTCTTTATTACGTGTACACCTATTGGATATAGGAACCTTAGAAACGCATTTATTGAGTAACACAACACATTTGTGAAAGTGCTTTGTTGGGATCCAGAGATTTGCAAATCCTGCTGCTTTTGTGATCTACAAGCTTAGTGCCATTTAGCAGCGTTATGACTCTGGATTTCTACTTTTGAAAGGGACAGTACGAGGCTATTGAGGCTCTGATTGACCTGTGGTCACTGCCTCTGTCCAAACGATGCAGTACTTCTACATTTGTAACAAACTTGGTATCGTTGCACAATAGTCGATTTTCGCGTTTGTATTCCAGTTTGGAGAACGCCATATCCATCTTATCCCGAAATGATTTTTTGGAAAATGTGTTTAGCACAAATAATATGTGAGTTTCTTCGAAGATGGCTAGACTTTCTCCGCGATCATCCAATAGTCATTTGATAAATTTACAGATAGTGCTGAAATCCCAACATTTTTGGCAGCAACAGAGGTTGACACCATTGAACTAATCAAACGCGGCGAAATTCTCAGCATCACTAAGCAGTCAAAACAAGGCTCAGGTGGGATAACTATAGACGCCCTTAAAGCAGAGTAGGCAACTCTAGCAGTTCAGTTGTCAAAGCTGTTTAATATATGACTTTAATCTGTAACAGAAGCGTTTAACCAATGGAAATCCTCAAAAATGCGAAACAAATGTTGTTGCAAATGCTCTCAGAAACCAGGCATCTCTGAAACATATATCAGATTGATCGAGGAACCAACAAAGGCTGTAATACAGCCATCACGCTTTACTATCGCTCAGTAAAAGAACAGTCCAGCAGGGTGATACCATCTTCCCAAAGCTATTTGCAGCGGCTCTCGAACAGATTTTCCAACAATTAAATTGGATTGACAGAGGCGTAAATATAGATGGGGAGTGGCTCGCACATTCACGATGTGCATCAGTTATGCAATTGAAGCCCAACAATCCTTGAACGGCCTATATGGGGTCAGCAGAGCTGTTGGTCTGAAGATAAACAAAAGTAAAACACAATGCCTCAGTAACCGTTACTATCTAAAGGATGATATTAAGTTGGGAGAAGAAACCATCGAGGTTGTCAACTCCTAAATCTTTCTAGACCAAGCGATAAATGCCAACCACAAAATCGACCAAAAAATCTCTAGACCCCGAAAAGCAGCTTCAAGTCCATTAAGCCCATACTCCATAAATTGAAGATACCACGTGGGAATAGGCACAGCGGAATTGAAGACAGATACGTGTAAGTTTCGCTCTTGGCATCCGTCCTGGACCATGTTAATGGACGAGACGGCTGCTCAGCCCGCGCGGCCACTTCTTGCCAGTTCATGTTCAAGATTGTTCTGTATATTGAAGAGGCACCGAAGACAAATATATTCACCGACATCTTTTAATCGCACTCCGTCAAGGAAGACTGGATCACAATTACCAAAACGATTGCGAAACACTTTGGTCTTTGAGCATTCATCTTCAGTCCCGCTTTCCTGTCATCACTTTTGAGTAGGTGCATAATTTGGTTGACTTCTGCTGCTGACTCTGTGATGAACACTATGTCGTCGGGAAATCGAAGGTGATTGAGGCGTCTGCCGTCAATATGGATGCCAAAGATGTCCCAGTTGCATCGACAGATGGCTGATTCTAAACATGAGGAGAGGAGGTTCGGTGAGATAGGTTCCATCTGGCGAACCCATTTCTGAACTGGTTCCATAATTGGACGTTTGAAGGCATAAATAGTAGAACTGCAGTTTGAATAATAACTGTTAGCACGTATTCTGATGTAACCAGAATAGACCCATTGTTTCAACAGTGAATGCCAGACAAAATGTGATTCTATCGAATCTAAAGCTTTTTTTGTAGTCGATGAATGTAAATATCAAAGGTGTCTGGAACTCTTGGGCTGCTTCAATAACGTGACATCAGATGGAAATATTGTCCTTTGTGCCATATGAAAACCTGCTTGTTCGACTGGCTGCGAGTCTTCGAGTGGTACGAACTCAAGCAAGGATGCATATCGCAAACAGCTGGTAAGTGACCGGGAGAGGAGTAATTAGATGATCATTTCTGAGGTTATCTTTGTCACCCTTCGCGAGTAAGAGCATTGCACTTGAGTTGTGCCAAGCAGTTGGTGTTCTTCCTGAATGAAGATATTATTAATAATAATAATAATAATGTTCGTATTGGCGTCTAAGACCCGTCGCGTTTATAGTCCACACATATGACCCAGTGCTACGGCATGGTTCCAGGTCTCGTCTTGAACTGAAGTGGAGGTTGCTATTCACTGTAGCCATACTGTTCGGGGACGGTCTCTTCTGCACCGCCAGCCGGTCAGGGAGGGGGGGGGGGGGGAGCAACGACATGTGAAATATCTTGTGGGCTGGTGTTCCCTAGTCCAGCCATACGGTAAGACCGAACAAAGAAACTCGGCAGCGGTCAAGTGTATCTGGGAATGAGAAGATAACATATATATATAAATGGTTTTTTAATTTTTTTTTATTTCACTTGTTACAAAATTTAGAATAGATTCTTGTTCAATTTACTATAATTTCATTCTTCTACAGGAAAGTGTGTTTGTTTGGGTGAGTCACTGGCCAAAATGGAGATGTTTTTCATCCTGTCCGCGGCTTTGATTCAAAGGTTTGAGCTGCTTCCTGGCTCATCAAACTGTCTGCATCCTTTGAATTGCGTATACGGAATTATGTGTCCACCCAAGTCGTATGGGATACGACTCGTGGAAAGAATAAAAACGTAATTACCTATCTGGCACGCCTACGATCTATTTTCGATTGACGGGCTTCTACTTTGCATAGCAATGTTTCAAAGGGACAACAATTGCAAAGACCTTCATATTATTTTGTACTATGCATAACTTTGTTTAAAGTGAGTTCAAAAGTAACATAAATAAGATGAGTACTCGAACATACACACAGGAACATACACAAACACATACGTACACACACACACATATATATACATATATATATATATATATATATTTATATGTATATATATATATATACTCGTATATGCACACACATATACATATAACGCACGTTCCTAATTTATGAGGCTTTGCTCCTAGCCTTTCCATATTAGTTTGCATTGATTGCGGTCCTGTGACAGAAAAGTTGCACGTCTGTGATAATATCAGTTCTCACCGCTTTTATGTCGGTCACAGAACAATAGAAAACAAAAACACTCTTAAAAAAAACACGTTACCTTCTCTATGTTCTCCCATCTGAATCACTATTTGGCCGTTTCCATATTTGGCCAACATTGGCTTATCCGGCGCATTCCCCGCCACTTCTTACGCTCTCCTGGCCACCTTGTGTTTGACCGCTTCCTTTCATTTTCAGTCAAGCATCTGGCCCAAGCGGTCGCTTAGACAGACTGGATCTACTTTCAGATAAGTTAAACATTCTTTCCTTATATGTTGATTTGTTAGTTCAGTATTGTTTTCCCTGATGAAGGCCTATTGGTCGAAACGTAGGTTTTGTTTATGTCCTCGTCTCGATGCGGTATCTGACCATACCCATTTAAAAATTTTGATTAAACTCAACCTTAAGTCACTGCTTTCATCTCCATTGTTGTACTGCAAGTAACTGTTCTGTAAGCTCTGCTCTGTTCAGCGACGACCTGCCCTTTCACTTTAGCTGAGAAGCCCCAATTAGATCGCTCACTCACTGCGTATCACTGACATGTCGGTATATATCACTATGCACGTGTGACTCGAAAGTGTTGGATGTGAACACCTTGTAACTGGGAGGAACTTGCCAAGGACAGAACCGACTGGAGATAGGCTTTGTGTGTTGGTCTGCAGACAGGGGAAGACAAAATGTGCCAAGGAGCAGACTCCAAACGTGTACGGTGAAAGCAAGGGCAACAACTGACTGTCCCCTCTGTAGCGGGAAGTACATTGTCTCTCGAGACTGACAGGATGCCAATCAAATCAATCAAACTGCATGTTATAATATATCAGCTTGTTAACATTGCGCTTTGCTCTCCATTTGCACCAGTCTGCATTCCCTGTCTAGGATTATGATAACTGTGGTAATTTATCATTCTATCGCTTGTGTGGACCCGATCTTCTCCCTTGAATATCGCTTGAACTGTCGTCACCTGTCCAATTGCTCTCTCTCCATGAAGGTCTTTTCCTGATTCTTGATCCCTTGATGTCTGGTGTGTTATTGTGCAGTGGGTGCTGTCTGTTTGTAGTAACACGCACATATGCTTTGACGTGTGCAAATGTACATCTGAATGTTGCAGACAGAAATCCCAGCATGAACCGTCTCTTCAAGATCGGAGTATCTCTACTGCATCACAGATCCAGCAGCATCCTTCACGCTGGATACTCTCTAACCGTTTACAATGTATACATGATAGTGCGAGGATGCCCAGTCCGTAATCAACAACTGACAGTAATCAACTGACGGTATAGGTTAAAAAACAGTCGTTGTTCCAAGTTTTCCGCTGCTATGGCCTTCAAGGCTCCCAGGCATAACTTTAATCTCTGTATAATCTGGTCGACCTGGTATCTGCATGAGAAGCTACGATAAAAGCTTACCTCAATGTATTTCAACATGTTCAAGCTACCAATGACACATCCATCTAACATTCAGGAAGTCAGCCTTCATTAAAAAAAAAATATTTTTGATGTTGATGAAGACCCATACTAGCATGTGATAACTGGTTTAATTCGAAATAGAGTTTTCTATTCTCAAGTTATTATTTCCAGTGTCACGCAGAGTGAGCAGAAGTGTGCTACGTTATGATGTGGATTTATTGAAAAAGAAAAAAAAACGCTGTAGAACATGTCAGCTCTCTATGACATTCCTTTCGTAGTCAGTTTAAAGATGTATGGCATTCCTTTCATGGTCAGGGTAAAGATTTATGACATTCCTTTCGTTGTCAGGGTAAAGATGTATGACATTTCCTTCGTAGTCAGGGTAAAGAAGTATGACATTCTCTTGGAAGTCATGGTAAAGACTTATGACCAGCCACTTTAAGTTAGCATTTTTCTTATTAGAATATACAATTATGTTCTTGATTTCTCTTGTGCTTTTTGCAATGTCTGTTATGGTGTGCTTTCATTTTCGTTATTATCTGTATTTTGCACCAAATCAAATACAAATTTAATGGTTTTTTTTAAATGTTGCTTTATCTCAGGTATGTTGGATCTGAACCGTCGATCTATCAATCTGGTAGGTGGATCTAATCTATCCGACTCGTTGACATGTCGATCGATGTTTCTATCTGGCCACTGATCTAACCTATCAAGAATGTCGATGTAATCTAACCTGCCCTGCATTGCCTTCAGTGAGTTCAAAAGATATGAAGTATTCTCCTATTTGAAAACCTTGCTTTAAAAACATTTTTATTTAAACATCTCTAATAATGTGGTCCACTGATAGGCCTTAGCAGAATAACTATTTATTTGTAATATTTGTTGTAGTTTTCAGTTTAAGTTAAAAATTCTAGACTCGCATCAGAATGGTTCATCCTTTTCTGACCGCTGTCAAAACAAAAGGATGGCGTATTCTGCTTTAGCTAGACCGTATCTTGAGTCTCTATAATGGTCGTAGTTCTAGTCTAAACTTTGGTAATTTAGAAACTCAAAAGACTAAAACGCAGTTTAAGAAAAACAAAATTACAATAACCGATGACCGAAGTTATGGTCATTAAAGACATTTATCAAACATAGCACAGAATTAAAACAAAACCCAAAACTTGTGCTAACTCAGCTGAATGTATCATGTTAGAAGGCAACTACACAAGCAAATGCAACAAACGTAAGTCAAAAACGAATACAAATAAAGCATTGCAATTAATTTTAAAAAAACGTCGCTGAAAGTGATAAATTACTTATGTCAAGACTAGTGCTGAAAGTTTGCTGAAATTAGTTATTTCAAGACTTTTGCATACAATTTGCTGGGAAGTTAATTATGGCAAGACAAGTACTCAAGGTTTGCTGAGAGATTACTGGCGTCTAACACGTATACTCAAGGTTTGCTGAGAGATTACTGGCGTCTAACACGTATACTCAAGGTTTGCTGAGAGATTACTGGCGTCTAACACGTATACTCAAGGTTTGCTGAGAGATTACTGGCGTCTAACACGTATACTCAAGGTTTGCTGAGAGATTACTGGCGTCTAACACGTATACTCAAGGTTTGCTGAGAGATTACTGGCGTCTAACACGTATACTCAAGGTTTGCTGAGAGATTACTGGCGTCTAACACGTATACTCAAGGTTTGCTGAGAGATTACTGGCGTCTAACACGTATACTCAAGGTTTGCTGAGAGATTACTGGCGTCTAACACGTATACTCAAGGTTTGCTGAGAGATTACTGGCGTCTAACACGTATACTCAAGGTTTGCTGAGAGATTACTGGCGTCTAACACGTATACTCAAGGTTTGCTGAGAGATTACTGGCGTCTAACACGTATACTCAAGGTTTGCTGAGAGATTACTGGCGTCTAACACGTATACTCAAGGTTTGCTGAGAGATTACTGGCGTCTAACACGTATACTCAAGGTTTGCTGAGAGTTTATATGTGTTGAATAGGTGTTCAAGGTTTGATAAGCGATTAGTTATGTCAAGACTTCTGCTCAAGGTTTGCTGAGAGATTATTTATGTCAAGACTTCTGCACAAGATTTGCTGAGAGATTATTTATGTCAAGACTTCTGCTCAAGGTTTGCTGAGAGATTACTTGTGTTTAACACATGTGCTCAAGGTTTGTGCTACTCAGTCGGTCCTCGTTTATATTAATGTCTAATATTTTGTGCAATTATGATATAAAGTTGAGGTCAACGCACATACATATCTCCTCGCCATCATCGACAGTCTTGTCTGATTACAGCCTTTCCAACTTTGGCCATATTGTCCGGAAGAACGTCCTGACACACCACCCCCTTCTAAAATCATTTCTCTGTTCCATGGATCACCCATCGGCCGGCTAGATGCACAGGAGGGGGTCGCCCCGAATCGCATTGCTCCAACAGCTAACATATTCCCATTCAGTTCTAAACGAGGAATGACAAGAAGCTGCAGCACATGGCCATGGGAGTAGTCGATCGATGCAACGGACCGTCGATGTCTAAGCAAACATTACTATTATTAATATTTACTATCGATATCCCTTATCTCAAATAAAAACTTTTCAATTGTATCACAAGCCTCAGAAAACAATTCCGCGGGCCCCAACTGCCAGCAGGCCACGTCTTTGAGACTTCCATATTATAGATCTAACTTTTTCCTTTCATGCAAAGTTGATCGAATCTTACTGTAATGTTCCTCATAGAACATTAAAATAAAGGACCTTTGTTTTCAAGATTTAATTTTCTTACCGGGGTGTTTGTGTATAACAAGGACAAGAATAGCACCACTAACCAGAACATACTAGCCTCTCTCTTCAATTCCACTGTATTCTCTGCGATGTGCTGCGGTTCTGAGACATGCACTATAACAAAATCACTGGAGGACAAATTGAGAGTGACCAAGGCCTCTCTTGAGAGTCTATCGTCTACAAAAGCTCCACAATTATGACATACGACCATTATACTTGATGAATTATGCGGTAATCTATGCGGCAAAGCAAAACATGGATGGGCAGGTCACATGTTGCGACGAAATGATGGTAGATGGAGTACGGGGCAGCAATCTGCTACTCGCGAAGAATAAAGAGACCGCGGGGAAGACCTTCAATGCGTTGGTCTGACTCCCTTGCTGTACACAACAACATCCGAGATGCCTCTGGAGGAGGACATCCTGAACTGACTTCCATGGCTCAAGACAGGGTCTGCTAGAGACAGAAGTTGGGGCCCCCAAGTACGCTGAGAAACGGGTCAACAAAGGTCAAGATGTGTTATTTGTGTGTACCGTGGTGTTGTACTACTATTTGTTTGTGCTGTCACTGCTTTGTGGTATTGAAACTATTGCACATTCCTGTGAGATCGAACTTCCAAGACGCACTGTGTTTCACCTCCTCAAATGCACGAACCGCAATTATGTTATTTCAAATTTGCCTTTTCTCGACGTTGGGGGCTCGCCCCATTGCTGCAGGTTATCTATTGTCTGCTGTGTAGACTGCAACAAATACGATCTATAATAGTGCAGGTCACGTTCCCAAAATTGTTTTTTTTTTAATGTGGGCGGTGAGAAGTTGGGAATAATGTTACACCAGCTTACATTACTGTAACATGCGTAGCTGTAAGAAGCAACGAGCAAATGCATACAGATATGGTCAAAATAGTAAACAAAGACAGAATCAAGATTTTTAAAAACGTGATAGCTAAAACTAAACTAGGAGGATCAGTTTAAGTAACAGTGCCACACCCATTTCCGAGTAAATAACTTTTGATAAGAAAAATATGAGCTTTATTTTTCTGTGAAATGGACAAGGTCCACATTCGAATGTATTTTTACACAAATACTTGTACATTCACACAAACACGTATACACTTACACAAACACTTGTACACTCACACAGACACTTGTACACTCACACAAACACTTGTACACTCACAAAAACAAACCCATATACACATATAGCAAATACAAATACAACATGTTGTACATACACTGAGGAAGAGTAGATTATCAATGGCGATATTTATTGATTTTATTTTGTACTGATCAGGCTCATCAGATAAAAAATTTTAGGAAAAAAAACACGCCACGAACCTTCTAAAAACTGAACACCTGATGTCCGAAACTCAATCATCGAACATCTTAAATTACAACCAGAACTTTTGCATAGATGCGTGTTCGATCTTACGGTGGTTTTCAAAAGCATGATTTTTAAACCAACCAGTTATTCTGTTTCAAAGTTGATTGAACACACTTTGTCAAGTCTTTGAACATTTGTGGTAATGTGGGATAGAAGTTCTTGCCAAGTTGCTTCGAAGGCAGAGACCTCTCCCCGGACTCTCATTAAACCAACAAGATGTAGCCGCAGTGTTATTCTCGATGTCTTTTTTAACTTTTCTAAATGGAAATGAAATTTCAGTCGTACACCCTCACCTACAGTGTTACTGTATGGCTATGGTGACAAGCTCTTTACATTTCTTATGTTTAAGTACACTAATCAAAAACCTGTTTAATGAAGTTACCCATATATCATCGAAGATTGAAGATGATCTCCAGGAAGATAAACATACCTTAACATTAATTATATAAATGGATAAAACGTTTGACACAAGTCTGGAAAGATGAGACATTTTTAATCGTACCTATCATTATGCTGTCAATCATTCTAATCATTATGTTGTCAATCATTCTTATCATATGCTGTCAATCATTCTTATCATTATGTTGTCAATCATTCTTATCATTATGTTGTCAATCATTCTTATCATATGCTGTCAATCATTCTTATCATTATGCCATTAACCGAGGCATGAAGTCAACGCCAATTGTAGAACTTGAAAAGATTACAAATCTGCAATCCATGACCGACAGAAGAGACTGCAGAGCCCAGCAGCAAGCAGAGAAACTCAGAAGACTGACAGACCATCCAATGCACCAGAGACTAAATAGATTTGGAAATGGGAAACTAAAGCGGAGAAACTTTGCAGAAATAGCCAAAGCAAAGATGAGCGAAGACCCTATGATCACATTAACACCAAAGCCCATCCCTACTGTACGCAAACCTACCTGGAGGCAGCATATACTTCCGGAGGTAGTAGAAAATATACCAGGTACTGGAATCAAGAACAGCCAGACTGTAAAAGAAAGAAGAGACATAACCCTGAGGTACATAACGAAAAACTACCAAAACATGGTCTGGACCCATGCATACACCGACGGTTCTGTAACAAACACAACACAGAACGGAGGGGCATGGTATCCCTGAGCCTATTAAATGGTACAAAAATAACACTGTCAGTGGCAACTGGAAAATACTCAAGCAATTTCAGAGCGGAGGCCGAGGCACTGAGGGCTGCAGTAGAAGAAATGGTGACAGGCAAAAGAAATGAAAGCCATATAGTCTTGTTTAACGATGACCTAGCCGTAGCCACATCACTAAAAAGCCAGAAAAATACTGAACTTAATGATTTAAGAACAGTACTCTGTCAACTATGTCAGCAGTCCGCACCAAAAAGAGTAGTGGTATAGTGGGTTCCATCCCACTGTAACATCCAAGGCAACGAGGAGGCAGACAGACTGACAAAAGAAGGCGCAAGACTACCACAACCAGATCCTAGTGTGACCTACGAAGAGTCCAAAAGGCATATTAGAGCCAGATACATGACCAAATGGGAAACGGAACGTACTGGCTACACAAAAAACGATGCCTATTACCAGTTGAACAGAAGAGAGCAGGTCGTGGTCTTAGGCTCCACACAAGCCACAATAGACCTATTCAATAAATTGATGATAGGTGGCACTGACGAATGCAGTTGTGGTACCTGAAAAATGACCGCTGAACATCTGCTGCAAAACTGCCCGACATACGAGGATCAGAGAAAGCACATGTGGTCATCACCAGTGGCAACACTAGACAAGCTCTATGGCAGTGTTGACAGCCTCAGGATGACCACTGCTTTTTTCGAAAAAATACAGGTTGGCGTTTGACAGCGTACGAAGAAGAAGAAGAAGAAGAAGATACCATCAACCATTATTATCACGTGTTGTCAATCACATTTATCATATGTTGTCAATCATTATTTTCACATGTTGTCAATCCTTCTTATCATTATGTTGTCTATCATTATTTTCACATGTTGTCAATCCTTCTTATCATTCTGTTGTCAATCACATTTATCATATGTTGTCAATCACATTTATCATATGTTGTCAATCACATTTATCATATGTTGTCAATCATTATTATCATTATGTTGTCAATCATTCTTATCATTATGTTGTCAATCCTTCTCATCATTCTGTTGTCAATCATTATTATCACATGTTGTCAATCCTTCTTATCATATGTTGTCAATCATTCTTATCATTATGTTTTCAATCCTTCTTATCATTATGTTGTCAATCATTCGTATCATTATGTTGTCAATCCTTCTTATCATATGCTGTCAATCCTTCTTATCATTATGTTGTCAATCATTCTTGTAATATGCTGTCAATCATTCTTATCATATGCTGTCAATCATTCTTATCATATGCTATCAATCATTTTTATCATTCTGTTGTCAATCACATTTATCATATGCTGTCAATCATTGTTATCATATGCTGTCAATCCTTCTTATCATTATGCTGTCAATCATTCTTGTTTTCTTCAACTGATCAAACGCCTGTTTCTTGTGCACGGCCTGTTTAATCAGAAAGATCAGAGTTTACTCACAGTTTACAAAAGCCTGTGCTGTAGCATATTTTCCTCAGGTCATTAAAACCACACAATTGTGGTTTGACAGAAGAATGTTAGGAATTCCATGTACATCTAAGAAGATTAATGAGGATGTACTAAAGCAACATATTATTTTCATCAAAACAAAGCAATAACCTATTTTGAGCATGTAATGGTGAGAAAAGAGGGGAAGCACTCTGATGCAAAAATTTCTTTAAAAACGGGACAGGGCTCGACAAAGAGGCTAAGCGTTAGGTGATTTGATATCAAGACATGTACGTGACGTCATCAGCGAGCGAAACTGATAAACAACAACTGAGGCGGTTGAAGGTCCCCAAAAACAATACATTTGTATTGTCACAAATGTCTAGCTCAGTTTCGTCAACAACTGTTTCCGTTTTCTGCATTAATCTAATAGTAATCATGAATTAAATCACGTTCTATTTCATGCTCCATGTTCCATGTCATTTTGTTTTTAAAATTTCAAATAACCCCCTTTACCCATCCCCACCCTACATCCCCCATCCACGACGATTCACAAATAAGACGAGACGCAAAACTGGAGTTTCCCCAGGAGTTAGAAAAATATCCTGGTAGATGTGACGTCGCATTTATTCTCCAAGTGTAGGGGCATTATTACATGAACCCACTTTACAAGATACAAATATGATATCAATAACACCTACCTAGAAAAAGAAAATGAATTTTGAAAGTTCACAAACTATACACTGCTATGGGTAGTTTCATCAAAGTATGAAAACATTTTTTTGAGGAAGGCATGACTAAAAAACAGGAGTTGTTTCTAATGAAATTGCTAGAAACCAGTCTTATGTCACAATTTCTAGGGAATGAAGACATTTTCCAGGAAACCTATTTCCATGAAAGAGTAGGTAGATATAATGGCATGTAAGATGTGAACTAAACGTATTGCTTGAAAAAATGGATACAGTCAGATTACTTGTTATGTTCTGTTTAGTATTTACAATCTGCGTAGACCCATAGATACTGAGTTCCCGCCTCTGCACATAGCGGAGTGTGTAGCTGCTGATGGTTCCCGTAGCTCGCTGACTGTAAACACTCCTGCTCTGTTATCTCAGGTGTCTCTCTCTGCTGGACTGAGGTTTGATTTCAAAGCTTAGCGATCTATAGATTTTAGGCTTAACTATTGCCGCACCATCATCCCTGAATTCATGTACAGTACATTTCAATGCCTGATAGGCAAGGTATTTCTATAACAGCTAAATAAGTTACTTATATTTAAAAAATAAATAAATATATAGTTAATCTCAGATAGCTTGATCTATGCAGTCTGACATTTGACGTTGATAAATCCTTGCACTTCCTGTTAAGACGGTAAACTTGAGATATCATTTGTTATATAATTTTGTGAAACTTGTCATCAATATTTTCGAGTGTCCATTTATCGGGTCGCTGTAGTCAAAGCCTCTCACAGGGATGAACGGAAACGGTAGGCGATCGAAACCCTCAAGTTTAAAGGCACAGGAGGTAAGACCAGAGTGCCTGCATCCTGAGTTACCTCCAGTCGTCTCGACCAATAGTCTTGCCACTGATCCAAAGTAACTCGAGATAAGAGTGAGATTGATGACCAGCGCATATTCTTTCTCACTATCATCCCCATACAGCCCATATCCCATTATTAAAACAAAACCGTATGATGTTGTGGCCATCATCGCTTCGCAATGGGAAATAACGTACTTTTTTTATAAATGGACAATGACATAACTAGATCACAGCACGCAAAACAGTTCTCAAGGTTAGCAGGACAACATGTTTATCTAACAATTATTAGAAACCACAAGTATTTGTAATACACTAAAAGCAACACCGTCTTGTTGGCGAAACTTAAAAACGGAACTTGGTGCTTTACGTCTTAATGATTTTCGAAGTTATATAAACAGTTGCAATACAAATGTTAGATGACCTGGATCGGGGTACTCATACCAGCCCTGCCTACCTTATAATTATTTAGTGGCTGCAAGTGGTTAAGTTCAGGTGCCCATTTTGTATTAATCACTTCTGCATAACCTTTAAAACTTCAATTGTCGTTTCAAATGCTGTGAAAGCTTTTATTAGCTCACAAGAGCATGTGCTTGTTAATGATTATTATCTTCTTTTAGAGAGTTATATGATTCTAATATAATTTATATTTCTTTGACAATTGTAATAACAAAGTTCTTTTAACTTTAATTTCAAAGTAAAATACTGTCTTCGTTTTTCTAATGGTCATTGTTTTCGTTTCGAAAAAAGGTTGACCATTGTTTTTGTTTCGAAAAAAGGTTAGATAATCTGTTTTTGTTTCGAGAAAAGGTTAGATCATTGTTTATGTTTCAGAAAAGGGTAATTTTTGTTTTTATTTCACAAAAGGTTAATCATTGTTTTTGTTTCACAGAAGGTTAGGCCATTGTTTTTGTTTCACAGAAGGTTAGGTCATTGTTTTTGTTTCACAGAAGGTTAGGCCATTGTTTTTGTTTCACAGAAGATTAGGCCATTGTTTTTGTTTCACAGAAGGTTAGGTCATTGTTTTTGTTTCACAGAAGGTCAGAATGTCTTATCTAGTAACTAATAACGTTTCTGTTTGCAGATTATGGCTGGAAAGAGTGCATGCCACCAGTGGGCCGTTAGTTTGAGGCCTCTGATCTAAGTCGTGCTGAACACGTCCTAAAAGCTCGTAAGATACATTCCGCTTTCATGTTGCAATAATGTAAATGCAGATAGTAATGCAGCAGTATCTGGTTTCAGCAATCAATTGTACCTCATTTCATGTCACCATAACCTTGTGAATATCATTTGCAGAAAGTCGTTCTCTCTTTTCTTCTTCTTACGCTTTGCTAGAATATATGAATTTGAGAAGCCTTTATTATGCTCATAAATAAAGTAGTGTTAAAGACTGGATTTCAGGAATAACAAACGATGACTCATGTGAAAATAGTTGCAATAACAAAGCTGCACTATGCATTCACACTGAAACAACAAAAGAAAATTGAATCTGTATACTCGGTAGCCATTCGTAAAGAAAGGACAAAAATGTATTGGTCAAGTTGGTGTGGTTATCTATAAAACAAAGTAATTATAGTAGTTCCAGCTGGCTGAACTACCGTAGCAGATGGTGCAAGGGGTCTACACTAACTATATTCTCACTTCCAACAAATTTACTATGCCACTAATTTAAATTAAAACACAACAATGAAACTTCATTAATATTTCTACACGTTCACAAGTGTCTCTTCAATCTTCACTCAAAACAAAACCTGCCTGGCTGTAAGAAATATAAACTAAAATAAACTTGATTATGAACTGAAATTTGATAGATGAACCGTAACTTGATAGACGAACTGTAACATGATAAATGAACTGTAACTTGATAAACGAACTGTAACATGATAAACGATCTGTAACATGTTAAACGAACCGTAACATGATAAACGAACTGTAACACGATAAACAAACCGTAACATGATAAACGAACTGTAACATGATAAACTAACTGTAACATGATAAACTAACTGTAACTTGATAAACGAACTGTAACATGATAAACGAATTGTAACTTGATAAACGAAATGTAACATGATAAACGAACTGTAACTTGATAAACGAACTGTAACATGATAAACGAACTGTAACATGATAAACAAACCGTAACATGATAAACGAACTGTAACACGATACACGAACTGTAACATGATAAACGAACCGTAACATGACAAACGAACTGTAACATGACAAACGAACCATAACATGATAAACGAACTGTAACATGATAAACAAACTGTATCATGATAAACGAACTGTAACATGATAAACGAACCGTAACATGATAAACGAACTGTAACATGATAAATGAGCTGTAACTTGATAAACGAACTGTAACATGATAAACGAACTGTAACATGTTAAACGAACCGTAACATGATAAACGAACTGTAACACGATAAACGAACCGTAACATGATAAACGAACTGTAACATGATAAACGAACTGTAACTTGATAAACAAACTGTAACATGATAAACGAATTGTAACTTGATAAACGAACTGTAACATGATAAACGAACTGTAACATGATAAACGAACTGTAACATGATAAACGAACTGTAACACGATAAACGAACTGTAACATGATAAACGAACCGTAACATGATAAATGAATTGTAACATGATAAACGCACTGTAACATGATAAACGAACAGTAACTTGATAAACGAACCGTAACATGATAAACGAACAGTTACTTGATAGTCGTACTGTACGGGATAGACAAACTGTAATTTGATAGACGAACCGTTATGTGGATTGCCAAAGGATGGAAGATTCGTGTCTGTTCTGCAAGATGTCCAGATTTGAGTACATCCGTACTGGCTAGCCTTGTTAGGTTTAATTCTATAAGAAACAACTGAATGGCTACTGACTAACAATGTTCCCACCCTTTCTAACTTTAATAAAACATGTATAAAATACTATCCATAATAAAATCTACTCATCTAAGACCTGTTACATAAAATTGTACAGTAGTCGACAGTTTACCTACAGTTACCGGAATTTTAAAATTAGTTTCCAGCTTGAGAATAAGCGATCAGCTATTTGACGTTTATGTCACGTGGATTTACAGTGACACAATTACTTTACCCAGGTGGGAATCAAGATGTGCCATTATAAATTATATGTACATACAAATATAACTGCTTTCCCTATACTGGTCTGTTGTCTCTCCCTCTCTCTCTCTCTCTCTTTCTCTGTTTCTCTAACTGTGTATGCGTGTCCACGCTTTATATGTATGTCCCGTCGTTGTCTACTTATACGTGTCCCTTTCCTTACAGAGTACTGTTTTATCATTGCTTCTGTTTATGATACTATGTGTCTCCGCATCGAAGGCTGATAGCAATGGGCCTCCAACATTCTCTGTCTCTTGCCCTGATGGTAAACTCAGCCATACTGCAATTAGTCCGTCTCTTGATGTTCTCTCACTTACAACGATGTCTTCCTTTTTGCTTGCCTGCCTTCAACCTTACAAATCCCCCCACCCCCCCCCCCCACCTCCCTCGTTCCGTGTATTGTTCTCAGTAGTGTATCGTGCATCTTTATCAGGTCAGGTCAGGTCAGGTCATCCCGTAACCAGTGAGGTTGTTGGGGCACACATGAAGACATCCTCACAACCACACGCCATTCTTCTCTGTCAGCGGTTGCTGCCTGTGCCTCATCTGGTCCGAGATCGGTCCATTCTTTTATGTTGTCCTCCCACCTTTTTTTGGGACGGCCTATCCGTCGTCTGCCTTTCCCCATTCCGTGCAGGATCGTATTTGCAAGACCATTTGACCTTGATATGTACCAAATCGAGTTTCCTTCTTTTTACAGTTGCCAAGAGGTCTTCAAAAGGTCCTTTTGCTGTCGTAATTCTTTCTCGTATTTCCCCATTTGTAACTCTTTCTTTGTACGTGACGTTTAACAGTCTTCGGAAATATCTCATCCCCAAGATATGTATCCTTTGCTGAAGGTCAGTTGTAACTGTCCATGTCTCACAAGCATAGGAGAATATTGACAGGACGAATATACGCATTAATCTGATTTTCGTGCGTAGTGTTAACCGTTTATCTTGCCAAATTTTGTGAAGCCGTGCAATGCGCCGCTTTTGACTGGGATATTCTGGCCAACACCTCACATTTTGATGCTAGATCACTGACAACCGAACCCAGATATTCGAAAGGAAAAGACAAAACAGATCCAAATGGATACAGGCCTATCAGCCTACCGAGCTGTGTCGGCAAACTGATGGAACGTATGATAAACACCAGACTGATGTGGCATCTGGAAGAAAAACGAATACTAATTCCACAGCAAGCAGGCTTTAGACAGCACAGATCCACTGAGGATCAGGTCATCCTCATAGCCCAGGAAATAGCAGATGCCAACCAGGAACAGAAACACACAGTAGCGGTTTGGGTGGACCTGGAAAAGGCATTTGACAAAGTCTGGAAAGATGGACTTAGAGTCAAGCTAAGAAGAAGTGAAGTTTGTGGGAAAATGTACAAGTGGATCAACCACTACCTCAAAAACAGAACGGCCAGAGTCCAAGTACAAGGGCAGATGAGCAAAAAAGGTGACACTTGAGCAGGGAGTACCCCAAGGGGGAGTACTGTCACCCACACTCTTCCTGGTGTATATAAATGACATTACAGAGAATATACCAAGAAGAGTTCATAGCTCAATGTTTGCAGACGATCTGGCTATGTGGACCTCTGAAAAGAATCTCACCATAGCAAGAAATCGGATGCAGCAGGCCCTAACATCGCTGGAAGAGTGGGCGAACTCATGGCTGGTCAAAATAAACGATGAGAAAACCACATGCACAATATTCTCGCTATCAATCAAACCCCAAAACACCAAATTAAGTCTAAACGGCAAATACCTGCAGCCAAACGACAACCCACACTACCTGGAAGTCACATGTGATCGGAGCATGACATGGAAAAGTCAGATCGAGTGAAACCGAATGAGAGCCAGAGAAAGAATGGCAATCATGAGGAAACTTGCTGGCACATGCTGGGGAGCAGACGAAATTATACTAAAGAAACTGTACACTGGAAGATTGAGACCAGTTTTCGAGTATGGCATTGCGGCATGGACAACAGCAGCAAAGGCGAACTTCGATAAAGTTAGCAAACTCCAAAACCAAGCCATGAGAGTTATAACAGGAGACATGAAGTCAACGCCAATTGTAGAACTTGAAAAGATTACAAAACTGCAATCCATGACCGACAGAAGAGACTGCAGAGCCCAGCTGCAATCAGAGAAACTCAGAAGACTGACTGACCATACAATGCACCAGAGACTAAACAATTTCGGAAATGGGAAACTAAAGCGGAGAAACTTTGCAGAAATAGCCAAAGCAAAGATGCACGAAAACCCCATGAACGCATTAACAACACCAAAGCCCATCCCTACTGTACGAAAAACTACCTGGAGGCAGCATATATTTCCAGAGGTGGTAGAAAATATACCAGGTATTAGAAACAAAAACTGCCAAGTCCTAAAAAGAAAGAAGAGATACTACCCTGAGTTACATAACGGAAAACTACCCAATCATGGACTGGACCCATGCATACACCGACGGTTCCGTAACAAATACAACACAGTACGGAGGGGCAGGAGCATTCCTGAGCCTACCAAATGGCAGAAAAATAACACTGTCAGTGGCAACTGGAAAATACACAAGCAATTTCAGAGCGGAGGCAGAGGCACTGAGGGCTGCAGTAGAAGGAATGGTGACAGGTAAAACGAATGAAAGCCATATAGTCCTGCTTACAGATGCACTGGCCGTAGTCACAGCACTAAATAGCCAGAAAAATACTGAAGTTAATGATTTCAGAGCAGTACTCTGTCAACTATGCCAGCAGGCCGCACCAAAAAGGGTAGTGGTGCAGTGGGTTCCATCTCACTGCAACATCCAAGGCAACGAGGAGGCAGACTCAAAAGGCAAAAGAAGGTGCAAAACTACCACAACCTGATACTAGTATGACATACGAAGAGTCAAAACGGTTCATTAGAGCTAGATACATGACCAAATAGGAAACCGAACATACTGGCTACACCAAAAACGATGCCTATTACCAGTTGAACAGAAGAGAGCAGGTCGTAGTCTTCAGACTTCGCACTGGCCACAATAGACTCAGGTACCACCTATTCAACAAATTGAAGATATGTGGCACCGACGAATGCCCGTGTGGTACCGGGCAAATGACAGCTGAGCAATTGCTGCAAAACTGCCCGACATTCGACGATCAGAGAGAGCAGATGTGGCCATCACCAGTGGCAACACTAGACAAGCTCTATGGCAGGGTCGACAGCCTCAGGATGACGGCTGCTTTTTTCGAAACAATAATGGTTACTGTCTGACTGCGTACGAAGAAGAAGAAGAAGAAGAAGAACCCAGAAATTCAAAACGGTCGACCACTTCGAGTGCCTGACCATTAGCTTTTATCCTACTGTTGAAGCCCTCGTCGTTGTTGGTGATTAATTTTGTCTTTATATGTTCAAAATATTTGATTTGCCCAATTTATACGTTTTTCAGTCATTCCCTTCCCATACCTAATCTCGGCATGTTTTCTTTATTTGTTTTTTTTTCTTTCCAAGAAATGCGTCCCATTAATCTGCACATTCGGATTTCAAGGTCCCAATTTTGTGGTAGTGGTAAGTCGATTCCGATTTAGCCCGATGCAAGCTGCTTAACCCTTTTGCCCGGTTGCTTGTTTTATTCTATCTACTTCCATCACCTGATGTGGATTCATATTACTATAGCAATGCCGGGCCGCTCATGGTGGATCCTATTTGGAGGAGTTTTGTGCACCATTTTTGTCATTGTGCTGTGTATATCACTTACATCGAAATAAAAACATATTTCGGCTTCTGTTATTGAAGTCAAGATGAGACCAGGGTGCCTGCATCCTGAATTACCTTCAGTAGCCTTGACTTATTTCTTGCCATTGATCCATGGTAGCTTGGGAAAGGAGAGTGAGCGGGATGAGCAGCGTAGTTTTTTTTCCTGATCCATGGACAGCCAAGCTACATCATCAAGACAAAACCTGATGATGATGTGGTCGTCATCGCTTGCGATGGACAACGAACTAACTAACTAGTTGTTACAGTAGGGATGGATGCAGTAGTGGTAGAAGTAGTTGGTACAGTAGGGATGGATGCAGTAGTGGTAGAAGTAGTTGTTACAGTAGGGATGGATGCAGTAGTGGTAGAAGTAGTTGTTACAGTAGGGATGGATGCAGTAGTGGTAGAAGTAGTTATTACAGTAGGGATGGATGCAGTAGTGGTAGAAGTAGTTATTACAGTAGGGATGGATGCAGTAGTGGTAGAAGTAGTTGGTACAGTAGGGATGGATGCAGTAGTGGTAGAAGTAGTTGGTACAGTAGGGATGGATGCAGTAGTGGTAGAAGTAGTTGGTACAGTAGGAAAAGAGGTAATTGTTATAGTAGTTGTGGTAACAATAGTTGTTATAGAAATGGATGAGGTAGTTGTGGTAACAATAGTTGTTATAGAAGTGATGGAAGTGTTATTAACAAGTAGTAGTAACATCATTAGTAGAAGTAGTGACTTTACTAACTTAATTTATATAGTTTTACTTTGAACATTTTATATCTATATCTATCTATCTATCTATCTATCTATCTATCTATCTATCTATCTATCTATCTATCTATCTATCTATCTATCTATCTATCTATCTATCTATCTATCTATCTATCTATCTATCTATCTATCTATCTATCTATCTATCTATCTATCTATCTATCTATCTATCTATCTATCTATCTATCTATCTATCTATCTATCTATCTATCTATCTATCTATCTATCTATCTATCTATCTATCTATCTATCTATCTATCTATCTATCTATCTATCTATCTATCTATCTATCTATCTATCTATCTATCTATCTATCTATCCATCCATCCATCCATCCATCCATCCATCCATCCATCCATCCATCCATCCATCCATCCATCCATCCATCCATCCATCCATCCATCCATCCATCCATCCATCCATCCATCCATCCATCCATCCATCCATCCATCCATCCATCCATCCATCCATCCATCCATCCATCCATCCATCCATCCATCCATCCATCCATCCATCCATCCATCCATCCATCCATCCATCCATCCATCCATCCATCCATCCATCCATCCATCCATCCATCCATCCATCCATCCATCCATCCATCCATCCATCCATCCATCCATCCATCCATCCATCCATCCATCCATCCATCCATCCATCCATCCATCCATCCATCCATCTATCTATCTATCTATCTATCTATTTATCTGTCTGTCTGTTTGTCTGTCTATCTATTTATTTATCTTTCTATCTATCTATCTGTCTGCCTGTTTGACTGTCTGCCTATCTATTTATGTATCTTTTTGTGTATCAATCTGTCTGTCTGCTAGTCGACCAGGCGGGATATCTGTCTGTCTGTTTCTCTATCTATTGGTATGTGTCTGGGATATATAATTAAAGAAGATGGCACACTATCAGGAGTAAAAGCAAAGGTTGCAGAAAAGACTTAAATTCTCACAATACTGAGACCAATACAGAAAGATAAGAACATATTGCTAAAGACTAAGATGAAGTTAACGCAAACACTAATTCACTATGTACACCTTAACGCGTGTGAAAAGAGGACTTTCAATTCTGATTTTGAACGAAAATAATCCACCAAATTACGAGCGTAAGATTAAGTGGTTCACATGACCTGAAAATGCAACACAGCGAATAAACTCACAGCATCCATCAACTCATTGCTGGATGCTTGCATCAGGGTCAGCAAACCAAGGTTAACCAATACACTATTCTGCCTTTAAGCCACAGCCCTGAAAACAGGATGCAGCAATGGGGTCTGACTAAGAAAACAGTGATCACAGTGGGGAGGTGAACCTGGTACACAGAACACGCCAGCAGAAATGGAATGTGTCGGGCTGAAAGACGTAGATATGGCAACCTCGTTGTAAACTATGACAAAACGTTCCATGTCAGTAGCTAAGTAGTGGTGACGTTATGCTTAGGAGCAAAATGAAAATAAAAGCCGATTATACAAACATGTTTAAACCAATCTTTTGCAGCTTATTATTTTCAACATTTCTTCCCTCTCATTTTTTTACGCAACCGGAACCAAACTACTTTGTCCTGCAGAACAATACTGGAGAGCAATGGAGTGCAGATCGCCGAAGAATAAAGAAGAAGATGAAAAAAATTTTAATAAGAATAAGAAGAAGAATAAGAAGAATTGGAAGATAACAAGAAGAAGAAGAAAAGAAGAAATAGAAGAAGACGAAGGAGGAGAATAAGAATAAGAAGAAGAAGATGGTTGACACAGATTCTCCGAATAACCTACAAGGATCACATAACCGATGTCTACATACGAATTACAATTCATTAGAATGGTGGATCGTGTCAAGGCTGTCACTTCAATGGCACGAGATCATGTGCCAGATCAAATGGGCAGTCTAACATTATACCCACGGATGTAGCACAGGGAACAAGAAAGAGAGGAAGACCCAGAACGCGATTGGATAGATTCAATTAAAAATGGCTGAACGAAGTGGCGCATTCAAGACTACAACATCAAGTATGAGAATGGAGATGGAGGCGGTGACAGACGCTCTGTGGTGGATGTCTGAGTCATCTTCACCAGGAGCAGCCAAACACTACTTCGGAAGGTGCAGAATGGGTGGCTACGACATGAGTGGATAGCAGCGCTGGAAACATCAAAACTCCAGGGGCTGGTGTGGATATACTGTCCTGGTCATGCTTGGGTTCCGGGCAACGAGCGAGCTGATTTTCTGGCTTCACACGCACTCATAAAAGGCACAGCGGACATGGATAAAGGTGACATAGTGAAGGTTATCAAGGACCACCTGCTGGAAAACGTCACTGCTTTGGATGAGTCTGCAAGGCACAGGCTGTGGCACTTTGGAATCAAATTAGGATTCAGTGGATCAGATAATCTGAGAGGACGAAACAGGAAGGTGTACAACCAACATGCTACAGGCACCATCAGCATCCACACTTTGCGCCATCTGCCGAGAGAGACTGAGCACCTATGGGTATGCCCGGAGTGCAGTGAAGCCGACTCCTAGTACAGAACAGAACAGAAAAATGGACAGCGCAAAACATAGAAAGATACAACAACACTAACAATGAACAGGTTATAATAGAACGATTCTGTTCATAATTCTGTTAAATTGGATGCCCAAAATAATTACTTAGTTTATTTTAAAGATGAAACGAGAGGAGAGACAGAAACCAGCACTGTAATAGCACACAGAGTGCTTTGGAGCAAGATCATGTCAGTAGCTAAGTAGTGGTGACGTTATGCTTAGGAGCAAAATGAAAATAAAAGCCGATTATACAAACATGTTTAAACCAATCTTTTGCAGCTTATTATTTTCAACATTTCTTCCCTCTCATTTTTTTACGCAACCGGAACCAAACTACTTTGTCCTGCAGAACAATACTGGAGAGCAATGGAGTGCAGATGAATTATGTGCATAGACAAGCACCGGACGTTAGCTACGAATTCCGGTAACTGGAGAAGCACACGTGTTGTTTATTGTCTAACTATGTTTGCACATCCGTGTTCTACTTCCGTGACTTTTTCCAACTTTTAATTTTCAGCTCACAATATAAAAACTTAATCTTCGACCTCTCTTAGTGGAGTTATTACTGCGCGGTTTCAAATTTGTTTCAGCTTGGAAAATAAAAAGGTCAGGGCCTTTTGTTGGGGTGCGCAAAACAAATACACATAAAAAAGGCACTCCTAAATCTTCTCAATTACACACACCCGTATACAAACACTCATTTGTGTATTACATTACTCACTCGCGCTCGCTCGCGCGCACTCATCAACATTCATTCACTCATACACATACAATATTTCTCACTTTGACACTAACATTCGCATACATTCTAACACGACTATTGCCAAACGGTCGCTCGCCAGCTATTATTAGCTCTCGATGTTTTTGTCAGTAGCTCTTGAAAAATATTTTCTTCATGAAAATTTGTCTAACAATTTTGAACTCCGAATTCGAATTGGAAAAACTGCATGCACTAAATCGAATTGTCAGTTCGATGTGAATTCGACAATTGTGGCTATGGATTATACACAACGTAAGTCGTTGTGCTAGTTACTCCAATGATAACCGACAAGATGCGACGAAAGCATAAAACATGCCACAATTATACATTTGAGAACATACACACAAGATCTGCTTCTTGTCTGATTATTCATTTGGTGTGCATATGTGCGTGACTTGCTATGATTTGCATTCACGTGGCGGCTTGTTTTACCAAATTATCTGGTTGTAATTGTATGCATGTTTGAGATTTTAAATTATGTTCTTTGTTGCCATAATAGGACAAATAATGAGAGACATAATTAAAAAACAACAATTATCACTTGCATACGGAATGTGAGGAGGAATGTTTTTTTAAGGAAGTTAAAGAAAAGTAAGTTTGTTTATTGTGCCATACAAGTGTGTTTGTCTGCAAAAATGCAACGTCGAGCGACATTTCGGAACAAATAACTCATTAGTTACAGACAAAGATTTTCCTTCAAATGCGCCAGAAAAGAAAGAGAAAATGAGAAAATTCTAAGAAGTCAGTAATCCATTTTTGCAAATAGTGCGAGAAAAAATCAGGGAGCCTTATTCGTGACTTATCGTGTTTCTCATATCAAAGCTAAAAAGAAAAGCCATATGAGGGCGGAGAAATACAGTTTCTCATGTCATAGCTAAAAGAAAAGCCACATGAGGGCGGAGAAATACAGTGTCTCATGTCATAGCTAAAAGAAAGAGGCCATATGAGGGCGGAGAAATCGTGTTTCTCATGTCAAAGCTAAAAGGAAGTGGCCCCATGAAAGCGGTGAAATCGTGTTTCTCATATCAAAGCTAAAAGAAAGAGGCCACATTTGGGCGGAGAAATCGTGTTTCTCATATCAAAGCTAAAAGGAAGTGGCCATAAGAAGGCGGTTAAATCATGTTTCTCATATCAACGCTAAAAGGAAGTGGCCCATTGAAAGCGGTGAAATCGTGTTTCTCATATCAAAGCTAAAAGGAAATGGCCCAATGAGGGCGGTGAAATGATACAAGAAGCTTCTCTAGAGGCAGCATGTACATTATTTGACAAACTCAAAAACAAAACAGACAGCATATCTGCAGTGACATCTACACAGCATGCATGGTTAGCGCGCTGACTTCGCATCTGAGTGGTCCTGGGTTCATTCTCCAGTTGAGGCGGTAATGTTTTTTCAGACCGTCACGGCTCACGGGTCGATCCAGCCTTAAATGGGTACCGGTTCAGTCCATGAAGTAAAAGCGAAAGGGAGAGGAGATGGCTACCGCCCTCATATAGCCGAGCCTTTGAAATGTGAGAAAGGTGTGAGCATACCTCACACCCCTACGGCAGTAATGCTATGGGGTTAGTAATACATTGATGAGGCGAGTTGAGGTAACGTCTAGTGATGTTTGTTCCCTGTTAAAAAAATGACTTTTGCGAATGTTTATATTTATCACTCCAACTATATGAATCATCTACCCACATGATTGTTACCTCTCAGCCATCTTTGTAAGGATGATCTTCAGCAATTTTATTGTTAAAGAGAATTTTATAGCAATTATTAAATTAAAAGGTGAGGAGATTTACTCAGAAATAACAAAATGTAATTCTCACAAGAATATGCTGATACATAAACTTATGAGTATCGCTACCAAAGCGCTTCAGCTGTTACTTGTTTCAGAAAATGTTTCAATGTCTTATGTCAGAATGATGAAATGTTTCTACATCTTTATTAGCATTATTCACGAACAGTCAATGTGCACAACAAAGTAGTGAAGTTGGTTGTTAAAATACGGAATCTTCTTCTTTTCCTTCATCATCATCTTCTTCTTTTTCTTCTTCTTCTTCTTCTGCTTCTTCTTCTTTTTCTTCTTCTTCTTCTTCTACTTGTTCTTCTTCTTCGTTTTCAAACTGTAGCCACGAAGCCCAGAAAATGCTTTACATGTAGCAGGATGTAGTCCGGAGAACGGCATGCACTGTCGTAGTTTATAGCTTGACTATAATATTTTCGCCTTTAGGTTCGACACATCCACTTCATCATGTTTTTTGGGTACCGGTTTAGCCTTCCCTCTTCGATCCCTACTTCTTAGACAGTCTGCCTGTTGCAGCCTGCTATCCAAGATCATCACGTGTAGGTGGAGAACGGTTTTGGCCGCTCTGGGTCGCTGGCACTGACTCTAGTAGTCGTCTTTGAGTCGTTGACAGCGACAGCTCATGCACTGCTCGGCATATTGATCAAATTAATCGAGTGAGGGATCATGCTCGTAAAAGACTTGTTCAAAACTTTGACAGATGAGTTGAATTGCCAGTTTTGAAATCTCTTGTTCTTTTCTGAAATATGTTGATTGAATAATGGACGAGTTCTTAGTGGTTTCAATGAACTGCTATTTTCAATTGTCCCGTTTTTCAAAGGTCCTGCTGAAAAACTACACAGAGCTTGACAATTGCATGAGGCTGCGGTTAGGTGCTGTTCTTGTGGACATCATAGAAAAACTTAACGAACTGAATCCTAAACTTCAGAGACGAGACTCAAATGTTGGAGAAATGATACACTCATGTGACAATACACTTGCATTCTGGGAGATTAACCCAAGCCTAACAGAGGTTAAACACATTTTTCCTGTTTGAAAGAGAAGCTGGATAAAGAAGTAAATTGTGACACTTGGATTACTCTGAATTTGAATTGCATTTATCTTGTAAGTGACCATGTTTCTGTACATAACACATTGCAGGGAGAACTGTGGAGTTGAATAGGTAGGCGCGCAGGCTATGGTCGTGTGTATGGTCTATTGTCATCGTTATGGACGAGGAAGTCGACCAGCGACGACATCTTGTTAAACCTAGGTTTGGGCAGTTCTGCATGTTCAATAGGTGTCTCAGGTAAATATACTCCTCCATGTCCTCCAGATTCTCGCCACAGAGGAGTTTGGTGATTGGTAAACGGTTACGCTTGACTTTTGTCTTGGAGGTGTTCATCTCGAGGGCCTGCTTTTCTCCCTACTTTGTGAAGCATTGCTACCACCTCGCTGGCGTCTTTGGATGTTTATGTGATGAGCACAATGTCATATGCCAAGATTAATGTGTATATGTGCTTAAGTATATGTGGCTGTGTCCTTGTGCGACTGTTTATGTGATGAGCACCATGTCATATGCTAAGATTAACGTGTATATGTGCCAAAGTATCTGTGTTTTGTCCTTGTGCGACTGTTTATGTGATGAGCACAATGTAATATGCCAAGATTAATGTGTATATGTACTTAAGTATCTGTGTTTGTGTCCTTGTGCATGAACACGACTGTTTATGAATGTGTATGTGAGAAGGCGTTTGCTTGTGTATGAGAATGTTTATGTACTGTACGTCCCTGTGTGTGAGTAATTGTGTATGTTTACGTGTCCATATGTATACATGAAAATGTATATATGTGTGACCATTGGTGTGTATGTAATTGTATATGAGGTGTCTTAATGTATGTGCGTGTTAATGTGGTGTTCTAATATATGTGAGTGCTTATGTGGTGTCGTAATGTATGGGACTTTATATGTTGTACGTTATTATATGTGAGTCTTTATGTGGTGTCCTGCTGTCTGTGAGTGTTTATGTGGTGTCCTAATCTATGTGAGTGTTTATGTGGTATCTAGTGTATGTGAGTGTTTATGTGGTGTCCTAATCTATGTGAGTGTTTATGTGGTATCTAGTGTATGTGAGTGTTTATGTGGTGTCCTGCTGTCTGTGAGTGTTTATGTGGTGTCCTACTCTATGTGAATGTTTATGTGGTGTCCTACTCTATGTGAGTGTTTATGTGGTATCTACTGTATGTGAGTGTTTATGTGGTGTCCCACTGTCTGTGAGTGTTTACATGGAGTCCCACTGTTTGTGAGTGTAAATGTTGTACCCTAATGTATATGAGGGCGTATAGTATGTCCATGTGTGCGTTAATATTATTATGTTGTGTTTCCTCTTCGCGGACCGTATATATTACATTTTCTAACATCTGAAACTCATTTATATATTTAAATTTCTGTTTTCATAAAGAAAACACGGAGATGAAGAGGACAAAAAAATGTGTTTGAGCAAGAGAACTGCGACGGTAAAGGATACACTAACGTTTGCGGTTAAACTATCCCAGACATGTGTGCTTTTTGACCTTGCTTGTAAGTTAGAACAGCGTGCTTGTCAATTATTTACCAGCTAAATCTGGGTTACCTCCTTGTTGTTAAATCCCGGAACTTCCATTTCTAATTTCACGGAAAATCTCCGTCCCGCAAATAAAACCGACGTCGTAATGGTAATTATGCTTGACGATATCGTTAGTTCCGTTAGCGATTGTTCCTGGTTGCTCAAGGGTATATAAAGATGTCGCCAGGTCTGACAACAGTAGTTTCTGCAGCCTTTTACTTTGAGACTACAACAACTAGAAGCAAGAGCTTGCCAATAAAGTCAAGTCTGTTCAAGATTTGTTTTGTTTAGTCCTTAATAATTTTATTTGCACTTTGAAGCAGTTTGAAAGAAATCAGTACTACGTCACTGCCATGATGGTTTCTATGAAGCTTACAGTCCTTCTTGGCGTCGCAGTTTTGGCATCTTTTGCATCATCAGCTGTCGTCACCCCAAACTATAATGGCACCACGATTAATGATGACAAAAACCAAGCCCTTCTTGATGTCACCGACGACAACGATTATAGCACTGAGTTATATGGAAAGCTTTATACACTTCTCTCAGATGAAGAACAAAAAGACCTGGCCGATGAAGAAGACAAACAGATTATTGTCGGGCTAGGTGAGTATTTCATTATCCTGACTGGTTGTTTTTTCTTGCTTCACCTCTTCCAATTATCATGCAAATGTAAATTTTATAAAACAATTATTCCATTTTACTTACCCATTTTTTCATTATTAAGATTGTGTTAAGCTTTGAAAAGAATAAACTCGAATAAATATTGATTATTATTGTTGTATTTGGTGCATAATTATGGTTGCTGGACAAGTCTATTTTTGCAGATAACGATATGTCTCTGTGCCTTTAAGGGACGTTGTTACTGCGTTAAACAAAAATACCGGCAAATGGAAAAAACAAACTTTCTCTCATTTAACAGATCTCTTGGTTGGCACACACATTTTACAAGGCCGTAGAGATGGTGCTGATTCTGTAGTTTCTGGCGTGAATAATTCAAGAACAGAAGGAGGTCGCCAGAAACGATGGATTCCTCTCGTCGCTAGGGGAATTTTTACGGCTGGCCGGGCTCTGTTCAAGGGTGCAGCCAGAGCTCCTAAACCAACATTCAGTGGTAGCCGTATAACTCAATCGTACACCAGGTAAGTGGTAGCAGTATAACTCAATCGTACACCAGGTAAGTGGTAGCCGTATTACTCAATCGTACACCAGGTAAGTAGTAGCCGTACTACTCAATCGTACACCAGGTAAGTGGTAGCCGTACTACTCAATCGTACACCAGGTAAGTAGTAACCGCTTTTCTCACAATTTCAGCAGTTAATCAATAACGGTGTTACTCAACAACAGACTAGTTTAAAAAATGATAGCTATTCAATAGTACACCAGGTAAGTAATAGCAGTATCACTTAACGTTACACCAGATAAATGGTAGCCGAATCACTTAACGTTACACCTGGTAAGTATTAGACACGTACTTCAACAGTACACCAGGCAAACGGTAGCCTTGCCCCGCCATAGTTCAGCAGGTAAGTTGAAACATAAAATCAGTTAATTTATAGAGATAAAATAATAAACATAATCTTAAATAGAGTCCAGTATAACATGGGACAATGCCAAATTTGATAAAAATTCGATCCACATTACATAGAGACACAATGTTCACTTGGGTCTAAAATGTAAACAGTTACACAATTACGTCAATAAATCGCTGTAAAAATAATAAACGTATTACGTAGATTCAAGAACAACGAATTCATTTGATACCACTGACAAAGTGTTTTTTTAATGTGTGGTGTTTCAGCCACATCTAGTTGTATTTTCAAGGCGGTTAAATAAATATTGTCACCTCAAACTGACTAGAAGTAAATTATATTAGAAGCTGCATTATGAGAAACATTGAACTCAAATCTCCATGAATGACGAAACCCCGTCAAATAAACAAATTACTATCAAGCAGGGCGAGAACTTGATCATAGGTAAGAAAGCCGCAAACGCCTTTGTCGATGACTATGCCAGAGCAAACCACATCGAGGTCCCTGCAGATAAGCATACATACATTAGCGAATAGCTAAAGGGACACGAAAACATAAATACGGCTCCTGAAGAGCACATGATGGCCAAACTAACAATGCGCGAAATGGAAGAGGCTATGAGAACACTAAAGAAAAGGAAATCTCCCGGAAAAGACGGGATAACAAACGAAATGCTGATGGGGCTGGGCCAAACAGCGAAGAAAAAACTACTATCAGTCCTGAACCAAAGCTGGAAAAGGGGTATTGTACCCCAGGCATGGAAAGATGCAATACTGGTACCAGTACCAAAAACAGGAAAGGACAAAACAGATCCAAATGGATACAGGCCCATAAGCCTACTGAGCTGTGTCGGCAAGCTGATGGAACGGATGATAAACACCAGACTGATGTGGCATCTGGAAGAAAAACGAATACTAATTCCACAGCAAGCCGGCTTCAGACAGCACAGATCCACTGAGGACCAGGTCATCCTCATAGCCCAGGAGATATAAGATGCCTACCAGGCACAGAAACACACAGTAGCTGTTTGGGTGGATCTGGAAAAGGCATTTGACAAAGTCTGGAAGGATGGACTTAGAGTCAAGCTAAGAAGAAGTGATGTCTGTGGGAAGATGTACAAGTGGATCAACCACTACCTCAAACAAAGAACGGCCAGAGTCCAAGTACAAGGGCAGATGAGCAAAAAGGTGACACTCGAGCAGGGAGTACCCCAAGGGGGAGTATTGTCACCCACACTCTTCCTGGTATATATAAACGATATTACAGAGAATATACCAAAAAGAGTCCATAGCTCAATGTTTGCAGACGATCTGGCTATGTGGACCTCTGAAAAGAATCTCACCATAGCAAGAAATCGGATGCAGACGGCCCTAACATCGCTGGAAGAGTGGGCGAACTCATGGCTGGTCAAAATAAACGAGGAGAAAACCACGTGCACAATATTCTCGCTCTCATTAAAACCCCAAAGTACCAACTTAAGGCTAAATGGCAAAATCCTGCAGCCAAACGACAACCCAACCTATCTGGGAGTCACATTTGATCGGCGCATGACATGGAAAAGTCAGATTGAGAGAAACCGAATGAAAGCCAGAGAAAGAATGGCGATCATGAGGAAACTTGCTGGCACAAGCTGGGGAGCAGACGAAGGCATACTTAAGAAACTGTACACTGGAAGAGTGAGACCAGTTCTCGAGTATGGCATTGCGGCATGGACAACCGCAGCGAAGGCGAACTTCGATAAAGTTAACAAACTTCAAAACCAAGCCATGAGAATTATAACAGGTGGCATGAAGTCAACGCCAATTGTAGAACTTGAAAAGATTACAAAACTGCAATCCATGACCGATAGAAGAGACTGCAGAGCCCAGCTGCAGTCAGAGAAACTCAGAAGACTGACGGACCATCCAATGTACCAGAGACTAAACAATTTGGGAAATGGGAAACTAAAGCGGAGAAACTTTGCAGAAATAGCCAAAGCAAAGATGCACGAAGATCCCATAAACGCACTAACAACACCAAAACCCATCACTACTGTACGAAAACCTACTTGGAGGCAGGATATATTTCCAGAGGTGGTAGAAAATATACCAGGTATTGCAAACAAAAACTGCCAGAGTGAAAAAGAAAGGAGAGACACTACCCTAAGCTTCATAACGAAAAGCTACCCAAGCATGGACTGGACCCATGCATACACCGACGGTTCTGTAACAAACACTACACAGAACGGAGGGGCAGGGGCATTCCTGAACCTACCAAATGGCAGAAAAATAACACTGTCATTCGCTACTGGTAAGTACACAAGCAATTTCAGAGCAGAGGCAGAGGCACTGAGGGCGGCAGTGGAAGAAATGGTAACACACAGTGAAAATGAGAGCCATATAGTCCTGCTGACAGATGCTCTCGAAGTAGTCACAGCGCTAAAAAGCCAGAAAAACACTGAGCTTAAAGACTTAAGAGCAGCACTCTGCAAACTGTGCCAGCAGTCCGCACCAAAAAGGGTAGTGGTACAGTGGGTTCCGTCACACTGCAACATCCAAGGCAACGAGGAGGCAGACAGACTGGCAAAAGAAGGTGCAAGGCTACCACAAACAGATACCATTATGACGTACGAAGAGTCAAAACGGCTTATCAAAGCCAGATACATGACCAAATGGGAAACCTAACATACTGGTTACACCAAAAACGATGCCTATTACCAGTTGAACCGAAGAGAGCAGGTCGTTGTCTTCAGACTTCGCACTGGCCACAACAGACTGAGGTACCACCTATTCAACAAATTGAAGATAGGGTGTACCGACGAATGCCCGTGCGGTACTGGTAAAATGTCCACTGAACATCTGCTGCAGAACTGCCCGACATACGAGGATCAGAGAGAGCAGATGTGGCCATTGCCAGTGGAACTGCAAGACAAGCTCTATGGTAGTGGCGAGAGTCTCAGGATGACCGCCGCTTTTTTCGAGAAAATAATGGTTACTGTCTGACTGTGTACGCAGAAGAAGAAGAAGAAGAAGAACTCAAATCTTTTCTGGAATTACCAGAATTGCTAATTTTTCCCACTATCCCCGTTTCAGGACTTGTTTTCAAAGATATTACCAACACCAGCTGTTTTCGGTTCATTTCTCATGTCAGTTTGAGCCCTCCCACAAACCCCCCAATCCCTTACCGCGTTTACTGTTTTTTGTCATATCCTTGTAAATAGTATTCACACATCTTAATCAATCAATCAATCAATCAATCAACATTGCGTTTAAGCAACCATGGCCGTCGCGTCGAATGACAATGTCCATGACCACGCTTGATGGCCGCGCCCCTAACGGCGAAGTAGCGATATGTTTCAGCCAGGAGTTGCGAGTGTGGCCCCGATGACGTCTCCAAGATAAGCACGACCTCTTCCCGTTCCGGGGCATCGTGTGGGTTGAAGTACACAAATAAGTTGCCTCTCAGAAATATCGACGGTACAGTTTAAAACAAATCTTTAAGCGAATTGACAACGAGTTTATGAGGAAAATAACACAAACTGAATAAAGATAGTAAATGAAAACAATAAAACGCTCAACATTCAGTTTTAAATTAGAACAATTAAAGATAGGAAACAGTGTTTCTACATACTAATGGTTGTAACGAGAACATATAATTTACTTGAAGTATTCGTCCATGAAATCTTTTCTTTTGTACTACACAATTTTTATTCTGCTTTTGCCTTTGAATGACATGACGTAATACTATATTACATGTTACTTGACAGAAACGGTAATTACAATGATGCTCTTCGCGATTTCAACCGATTCAAACCAAAGGGGGTGAAAAGTTTCTCTAATAACGGAATCAGCGGAAGAACAGGAACAGTTGGCAACCACAGGTTCACAGTCCGAGATGGAAGCAAGCAAGGATCACCTACTCTGGAAATTCGATCTCCCAGAACTAACGGGGAGTACGTCCGAAAATTTAGATACGATAAAAAGTAACGAAACAATTTGTGTGTGTTAAGGGGCCATTTTATTTTATTTAGATGAAGTTATATGAATGCCTTTGTATTTCATACTGCATAGTATAAGATTGACATGTTTATCTGCCTTACAAGTCATGTAATAATTGTTTGACTGATCAAATGCACTTATTTACTTACTTAACAGCTTTTCTTCTACCATTGCCTGTTTAGATCATATTTTCTATAAAGGGAGCAAAGAGATACCTCACTCACATGCATATGCTAAGTTTCTGGCAGGTCGTGACGATCCTGAGACACAGTCACACTGGACTGCCTCTCTTCCGGGATAGTACAAACTAGTACTTAGTCCATCATATCATATCATTGCCAGGGGACGGCGTGGCCTAGTGGATAAGTGGCACGACTCACAATCCGAAGTGCTGGGTTCGATCCCCATCACAGCACCGGCCGTTACCCCGGGGAAGCAAACCCTTAGAAAATGCAGGAGGAAGCAGACCCTTACATAAAATGCATGCTGAAGTCGGATGCATTGGGCCGACAGGCGCAAAATAAAAACCACAGTGCAACGCACACCGCCTTGGGGATTAGAGAAATAAGGCGAACGCAAAAAAAAAAAAAAAAAAAAAAAAAAAAAAAATCATTGCCAAACCCTATAGACACGAGTGGGGAAGACTCGATAGTCCTGCAAGACAACTTCCCTAAGAGAGACAACTCTGACCAAAAACAACTGCTGCCTTGCAGATAGGCTGGGGACACCCAAAGGCTAAGGAGGGTATCCCTACAGAAACGCCTGTTGAAATCGGATGCACTGAGCCACAGGCTTAACAAAATAAAACAGTGCAACGTATATCGCTGTAAACAGCGTACGATGAAGAAGAAGATCATATTTTCTTAGTCATGCAACCAGAGCGTGAGGCCTAGTCGAGAGTGTGCTGGCTTACTAGACTGGGATTACAGCGTGCCCGGGTTCGAATTCAAGGACCGACCGCACCTTTAGTCGACCCAGCTGTAAACGGGTACATGAATTTTGATTTGGGGAAGGTAACAACAGCAAGGAAGGGAACTAGCTACCTCACCTCATTAAAGGCTGTCGTTTACATGAAGAGTTATCCTCATCCCCGACGGAAACTGTAGCCATGTGACTGATCTTTACCTTTACTAGTTTCTACAGGAAACCCTCCTTAGTCGCCTTCTAGGATATGTCGGGCAGGTTCCAGTGTAACTCTCCTCAAGGCGACGCTGATGTATTTTTTAATAACTGTTTAAAGAGAAGGGGGAGGCGACTGGTCTGCATGCAGCCAATTACCCAAAAGATTATTCCTTCAAAACCTAAGTAAGGCATAAGTTTATTCTCTATCAGAAGTAAAATGCTTACCTAGCCTGCACAGTCCGTGGCGCTTGCAGGGGCAATAGGCATGTATTCCACATCCCAATAAATTCTACCGATGGAACAAAGAGGCGGGAATAAAAAACGTAGTGACAGTTTGAAGTTGTGATGACGTGTTCCATTATCTAAGCAGTAAGTCATTTATCTATTAAGTAACGAGGCTGCACAGAGGTTCAGTGTTTTATATGTATATAATACACACACACATACATATATACACATACGCACACACACACACATAAGCGGGGATAGGGGGGAGTTTATTCAGTAAAAGCTAACTTCAGATTAAGTTCGCACTAAACTGAGCCCTAGATTTCATTTAACAAACATTCATTATGTGCCAGGACTGACAAGAGGTATGCCTGATTAAGCAGTATACCCTTACGCATAGTTTTACCACACTTTCGTAGGGCATTGTACGTAGCTATCAGACAACCCAGTATTTAGGTATGGCTATCCTGAGAATAAAAAAACAATGCAGGACAGGAATGAGAGTGTGGTGAAGAGCGCATGTTTGGCTTGCAATCCTAGAATACACTTCTGTTCAGTTTGGTCGGCTAGTCGGACATTTACCACGGTATGACCACTTCTTCACGTACAGAAAGGATTGGCTTAATTACTGTACTGTAAAGCTGCCATAGTGGAACACACACAACACATTTTAAACTGATGTACACACACACACACACACACATCCATACACTGGCCCATACATCTTGATATAACCTAATAGACTACAGCCTGGGGTTGAAAGTGATGTACCATCGTCTGTAGAATACAAAAGGGCAGACTTTCAAAACATTAAAAAAATACAAGAAATTTGGCTACATTTCTAACGAACACTCTGATCAGATAGCTCTATCGCAGATAATACTCGTATATTTGAGCACGTAGTAACTAAATCATGTATCATTGTTTCAGACTGATATTACATTCAATGCTCGCATTTGCAGAAATCGCTGCATATGTATATTTGTTTACATCTGTGTCCTTGCATGTGAAAAATGTATTTTTTTAGATGAAATAAAAATGTATTCATTCGATCACGCTGGAGATATTCGTCTTTTATCGTCTGTAATATGATTATATTGTCTTGTGATATTGTTGGTCAGATTGATACTATTGTTAACTGCTACAATTACAGGCTGCTGCTACGGAGGCTTCATTTACGGCTGTCACCATCGCTACAACAACAACAACAACAACAACTACTACTACTACTACTACTACTACTAGTACTACTACTACTACTATTACTACCACTACAACAACTACTACTGCTACAACTGCTACTACTATTTCAACAACAACAACAACTACTACTACTACAACTACTACTACTACAATTACTACTTTTCATGTCACTACTGTTACTACTACTATTACTTGCACTACTACTACTATAACTACTACTACTCCTGCTGCTATTACTACTATTACTACCACTACTACTACTACTATTACTACCTCTACACCTCACGGTAGAAGAGGAGCGACTAAGTAAGTAACTACTACTACTACTACCACTACTGCTGCTACTACTACTACTGCTGCTGCTACTACTACTATTACTACCACTACTACTTCTACTTCTACTACTGCAGGCAACACATCAACACCACCATATTAACTACAGTTTCTACCACAATATATAAAACAACAAACATCACCTCCCACATTTACAAAAACAATTCATATCAAAGGACCTGCATTGTACAATGACACTCATTACAACATACGTGTCGAAAGTTAGTGTGCACTATTAGAACACACTCTTTTTTATTATTTACGCCACTTCTGTTTCTTCTTCTTCTTCTTCTTCTTCTTCTTCTTCTTCTTCTTCTTCTTCTCATTCTTCTTCTCATTCTTCTTCTTCTTTTTCTTCTTCTTCTTCTTCTTCTTCTTGCAGAGGACGTTATGTCGTAGTTCGTAGTTTACAGCAATACTGCGATATCTGCGCCATTCAGTCCGACACATCTGATTTCAGCTGACCTTTTTAGTGTTGGGTTTCCCTCTCTCTTCGACCCATATCCCCTTGGCCAGACTATACCAGTGACTAGTGCAGACTGTTTATAGAGCCCCCATGTGGAAGAAGAATAGGATCTTGCTCAGCTATGGTTCGTTGACCTTGATGCAAACAGCCAGCTATTAGTCGATGGTGATGTCCGCTCATGCAGTGATGCATCCTGTACCTCTTAAGTGTTCAGCATCATCATTATGTGTCCTTTTCTACTCAGTTAAGGCAAGATGCCTTCAGTACAGCGTCAACACTTTCGTGTGCTCTTGTCGAATTGGTTTATGAGATGAGGTAGTCAGCTCCATGCCTAATCTTTCGTATCCGCCATATAGGTCATGAAAAGATGGGCGTTGTACAACTATTCTTTGACATAGTAATGAGTCTTAAGGATTCACAATAGGACACAAAACCATGTTTTTGTCTTGTTAAGTGCATCTCTCCCTTTTTGTTTTTGGTGTCCACTTATCTTTGAATAAATTTGTTATTATAAACACAGTTCCCACACACATGTATTCATGCCTACACAAGATGTGAGCCAGCAAGAAACGAAAAGTCCCTCATTAAAAACGCAACAATGAGTAAACGTACGTTCAAGTGCACGAGGGAGGCTGTAATGTTAAGAGGACCAGAGATAGGAAGCGAACACTTCCTAGAGAGTTACCGAAAAAGCTGTCCGATCAGGCAATATCAATCACCTTGCAATGAACTGGGCAGCACAAAGAAGAAACAATTGAATTAAATCATACACACTAAGAGAACTAGATGTTAAGAGCAGAGGCCAGTTTATATCGACAGTAACAGGAAGTATAGAGGAATTAAAAGAGGATATGAAAGCCTTCTGGTAAAAATTATATGATATTCTTTAATGAGCTGCAGCATATGTATATGGTTAAATCAGAACAGGGAAGTGAAGAAAGAGGACACCATGATGGAAAAAAATTGGTAAGGATAATATATGAAAAGAAAAAGGCATGGAAGCAATACATGGATGCCAAGAATGCATCAAGATAAGCAAAGATATACAAAGAATATGGAACTAGGAACGGAAACAAAAGAACAAGTACTCAAAACAGAACAAACATCTTGGAAAGAGATTGGAGAGAAACTAGAAAATAAAGCTGGAGAAAATCAGAATCTATTCTAAAGGACCCCTAAGAACATGTGAAGAAATTCAGAAGCTGTTTTATAGGACCCCAAAGAACATGTGTAGGAAATCAAAAGCTATTCTATAGGACCCCAAAGAACATGTGAAGAAACTCAGAAGCTGTTTTATAGGACCCCAAAGAACATGTGTAGGAAATTATAAGCTATTCTATAAGATCCAAAGAACATGTAGTGGAAATCAGAAACTATTCTAAATGACCCAAAAGAACATGTGTAGGAAATCAAAACCTATTTTATAGGACCCCAAAAACATATAGTGAAAATCAAAACCTATTTTATAGGACCCCAAAGAACATAAAGTGGAAATCAAAACCTATTTTATAGGACCCAAAAGAACATGTATTGGAAATTAGAAGCTTTTTTAGGGATCAAGATGCTGAGCAGCGTATGAGCTGCAGTGGTCAGCGACCCATATAGCTGACTGCTAGCGTCAGGGCCAGCGAACCATAGCTGCCAAGACCCTTCTACACCTCCATGCGGTGATCCTGGAAAATAGGCTGCAGCAGGACAGACTGGCTAAGGAGAAGGAATCGAAGAGGGAATGCTAACCCGGTACTCAAAAAATGCTTGCTGAAGTCGGATGTGTTGGACCGAAAGGTGCAAATATCGCAGTCAAGCTGTAAACTACAACACAACTCATTCCGTTCTCTGGACTACATTCTGCTACTTAAGCCCTATCAGGGTTTGGTAGCGGGAGATTGAGAACGAACGCAGAAGAAGAAGAAGAAGAAGCTTTTTTATAGGACCAAAAAAGAACTTATACTGGAAATGAGAACCTATTCGATAGGATCCCAAAGAACATGTTGAGGAAATGCCCTCTGACATTTGTAAAACATAAGCGTGTTGCTCAGCTGAACCGCGGAAGATATAATGGACAGATGGAAATAATACACTCGGCCGGATCTAACCACTCGTCAATTCGGATACGAACCAGAGTGAAGAAATATCTTTGAACTCCTTTTTTTCGTTAGGAGATTAAACGTTCAAAGTTGTATTTCATATTTGAAAATGTATCTTCACTAGAAGAGATTTAAGAATGTCATGGTCTTAACTCTTGTATTTACATAGTCGCTTGTCTTTTACCCTAAGACGTAGATGTCTTGTTTGTTGGTTATTTTAATGGCGCATAGTTTCTACAACAGCCAAAGCCAAATGCAAAGAAAACTGGATAGACTGGATTATACCTCTAACTAAGTCGATTTGACGATCCATGAGGAAAAGATAAAATAATTAAGGTCAATGCACCACCCAAAGAACCAATCAGGCTGAGAGGAACTCCACTAGAAGAGGTAGAGGTATTTACATACCTTAAAGTATTATCAACAAAGAAGAAGGGACAGAAGGATATAAAAACAAGAATACAATAAGCAAGAGTTATATTCGGCATGTTAAAACCCATATGGAACTCCAAGGAAATAAGAAGGAAGACAAAAATAAGGATTTTCAATACAAATGTGAAGCCAGTCCTGCTGTATGGACAAGAAACTTGGAGGTGGACCAAAGGCAATGAAAGGAGACTGCAGGGTTTTGTCAACAGATGCCTGAGAAAGATTCTTGGTATACAATGATTTGACACAAGTTACAAACGACAGACTGTGGGAGAAAGCAGGACAAGGTAAATTGGTACAGGAAATCTTAGGAAGAAAGTGGAGATGGATGGGTCATACATTACGAAAACCCCAGGGCGGTATCACCAGGCAATCCCTGTCATGGAACCCCAAGGGAAAGAGAGGCGTAGGCAGGAATACATGGCAACTATATCTGGAGACGGAAGTAAAGAGAACAGGAAATAGCTGGAAGGAAGTGAAAAAGATTGCACATGACAGAGCTGCTTGGCGAGGGTTAGTTGATGTACCCCTGGGTGATAGAAGGCGAAAGAGATCATTTCTACAAGATTTTGGAGTTGATGCAATACCCTTTCACTCCTTCATCGCCTCTTATGGCTTGTCTGGCATTTTACCAGAGCTCTTTTCGGGTTCCAGGTATTAACACACAGACGATCTTAGTATATGTAGCACTTTAAAAAAATGTATGTCTTCAAAAGCAACAAATCACGTAGCAAGGTATTAATTATGTTTGTATTGATTGGTATAATCTGATATGAATATATAAGACTGATGGTATGTGTGAATTTGTTACTTTAAGAAAAACGGCCGATATTGGATAATTACCCGCTACCAGGAAGTCTATGTGAAGGGAGTCTAAGTCTAAGTGACTCTCTTCACACGTCAGCTCTACCAATGTCTCTCTTCACACGTCAGCTCTACCAATGCCTCTCTTCACACGTCAGCTCTACCAATGACTCTCTTCACATGTCAGCTCTACCAATGATTCTCTTCACATGTCAGCTTTACCAATGATTCTCTTCACACGTCAGCTCTACCACTGCCTCTCTTCACACGTCAGCTCTACCACTGCCTCTCTTCACACGTCACCTCTACCAATGCCTCTCTTCACGCGTCGGCTCTACGAATGCCTCTCTTCACACGTCAGCTCTACCAATGACTCTCTTCACACGTCATCTCTACTAATGACTCTCTTCACACGTCAGCTCTTCCAATGACTCTCTTCACACGTCACCTCTACCAATGCCTTTTTTTTTCCGACACGTCAGCTCTACCAATGCTTCTCTTCACACGTCAGTTCTACCAATGCCTCTCTTCACACGTCAGCTCTACCAATGCCTCTCTTCAAACGTCAGCTCAACCAATGACTCTCTTCACGCGTCAGCTCTACTAGTGACTTTCTTTAATGTCTTATTTCATTCTGCATTCATTCTAGCCCACGCCGTCCCCTTCATTCTTATAATTGCTCGTTATTCTGGGAAACTATATTGTGATTATTGTGTATATTGCTTCTTTTCACGTCTTTTAAAATTGCTATACAAATAAAAAGTGCACTTCTAATACGCAGTACCTTTTTTGAAAAGGAAAGTAAAAATAACTGTTATTTGTCTCTTCGAAATAGATCTGTAAGTTTTCTTCGGAACGTTTTTAAATCACGTGTTACGTCACGTCTAGCAAGTCTATTGGCCCACGTAGCCAAGTTCTACATTCTGGCTTTATCTCTGACGTCTTTTAGTTTACATTCTCATTGCGATGGTGGCGAAACTATAGTATGTGGCTCCCAGGGGAAGAATTTAAGTGGGCCGCCTCAAATATAGTGGTTGACTCAGCAACCAAAACCAATATAACAGATCTGTATTGTGAACTCACGAGAATATTTGTAGGAGCACAATCGGAAATATAGTACGTTTCATGTTTTCCGCGGTAAAAAAATTGAATATCACAACTTCCCTTTAAACAACATTTTACCAATTTTGAATTGAACCTGCAGATCCCCATGTTCCAATGGTTAATATTCTCTTCTTGCACACAAACATATGGTATCAAATCTTCTTTTCTTATAGGAAATAAAAAGCAGACCTTCTAATGAAATCAGTTTTTTTAAAAACAGTTTACCTGTTCATAACAGTGAGTATTTTTGGAAATAACATTTTCCACGTGTTTCACGAAATCTTTCAAATTTCAACCCAAAGCGCACTCAAAGCCAACTGTAGTAGGCCATGGATCACTGATTTTTAACAGTTCTAGTGAGCCTTCTGGTGTGTATTAAATATGTCGATATAAATTGTGTCATAGGCGTAATATAACTAATTTTTAACGTTCGCGACTACAATGAGTCTGAAAGACAAGTTATTTACCCTCTATACAATTGCATTCAAGATTTTCAATGTTTTTGTAGAGAAGCTAAGCGTTGTAAACTATATCAGAGTATCTCAAACTCTGAAAAGAGAACTATTCACGCTTTGGATTTAAGTAAATGATCATTTTATCCACTGCCCAAAGACTATGGAAGTTCGTGTTTTATCAAGACAAATACGCTAGATAGAAAGAAAGGGTTAGATAGTTTTTACTGGAATGTGATTAGAAGAGATATTTGTAGAATGTTTGATTCCAAAGAAACAGTGACACTAAAAAAACTAAAGTCTTATCTGAGAACACACAATGACATTGATGTATCGAAATCTGAGTTGTGGAGTCTGAGAACACACAATGACATTGATGTATCGAAATCTGAGTTGTGGGGTCTGAGAACACACAAAGACATTGATGTATCGAAATCTGAGTTGTGGAGTCTGAGAACACACAATGACATTGATGTATCGAAATCTGAGTTGTGGAGTCTGAGAACACACAATGACATTGATGTATCGAAACCTACATTGTGGATAACTGTAAGGGTATAGGCTTTACCTTTAGAAAGTTTGCTAGCGGGAGAAACGTCATCTGTGAGAAACGGCATCTAGAATCCGTGAGAAGCAAGTATTTACGTGAAGTACGCGAAATGCGTAAACAATGTTATGATAATGTGTATGGGGATGAAACTTGGATAAATGCTCACCCCATAAGTGAAACTGGATGGCAGCCATCGGATGGAACGATTAAAAGATTAGTATCAAGTGGCAAAGGACAGCGCTTGATAATAGCATATACAGGTAGCAGACAGAATGGGTTCGTGAAGAATACAGAACTTGCTTCAAATTATACGGACAATCAGGACTACCATACCGAGAAGAATGGTCACACATTTAGAGATTAGATTCGTCTGACAGCGTAAGAAGAAGAAGAACCTTGGATAAACATTGCTGTCTGAAAATGGACACTGCATCATACCACAACACAGTAACACAAGAAGACAAAATTCCGACATCATGCAGTGCACAAGATCCTATAATAAACATGTGACTCACAAAAGAACACATACCATGTAACGAAACGTATCTAAAACATGAAATTGCTTTCCCTTGTCTATCAAATATGAAAGGAAACGATATTTCACATAGACAAGTTGATCCAACAGCAGGGTCATATATGATTGAGACTGCCACCTTACCATTCCAACTCAAACCCAATTGAACTCGTTTGGGCAAATGTTAAAAGACAAGTAGTAGCTGGAAATAAAACTTTCAAACTATTTTATATGAAAGAACTAACGTATGCCTCCCTCTCAAATATAGACACAGATTATTGGGCTAAATGTGAGGACCATATCTTGAAAGAGTAAAAGGGCTATTGGAAAAAAGATGGACTGTAAGTTCGTTCAACCTAGAGCAGTCATCAATTTGTTGGAATAGTCCGACTCTGATTAAATGTTTCTTTTCCGAGAAATAGAAGTTTCCATCACCTTGGCAAAACGGTCCTTTTCAGGGCCGGCACAATCAGTTAAAAGATGGATTTAAGAACTGAATTATGACCATTTATTGTTTGCTTCAGGATCTATTTATAAATCTGGACCAATCCATCTGAAGTATGTACTTTCTGTGTTCTATATAGCATGTTCTGTTACATATTCATACATTCTTTCTACGAAATGCACAGTTACTACGTACAGTTCCTTAAACACATGAAATAAATTAAAAAGGACATTGTGCGTTACTTAATGTAGAAAATCTCATTCGAATTGGAAAGACGCCTTTGCAATAAGACACAATTTTTAAATTTACGGTATTTTATTTTCCGCAGGGACAAAATAAATAATTTGCTAATAAAGAACAAGGAAAATATCAGCTTTAAGAATATGACACTACCGGACAAAATGTAAATTATAAAGTCGTGGGGGCATTGGAAATATGAGACCACATGCAAAAAATCCCGTTTATCGGTACAAGGGTAATTGAGATGATAGACGACAACCATTGGACTTTAGGAGCCTAAAGGATGCGTCTGAAACACAATATCTGAGGTTACGCCACTGCGTGTACAGTGTGTGTGCGTGTGCGTGTGTGTATGTGTGTGTGAGACAGAGAGAGAAAGAGAGAAAGAAAGGTTTATAAAAAACAAACTTCATTTCTATTTTTATGTTGTTCTTAAACCATAATTGTGCCTACCACCATAAAGTTTACTCCAGGTATTATTGACCTAACAAACCCCTTTTTAAAGCCCACCTTCAAACGTTATAAGTCGAAATGGGGACGGCGTGGGCTAGTGGTTAAGTGACACTGGTCACGACCCGGTGGTGCTGGGTTCGATCCCCAACACAGCACCGGCCGTTACCTCGGGGGAGCAAACCCTTAGAAAATGCAGGAGGAAGCAGACCCTTGGGTAAAATGCATGCTAAAGTTGGATGCACTAGGCCGACAGGTGCAAAATAAAAACTACAATACAACGCACACCGCCTTTTGGAATAAAGAAATAACAGAGAGAAAAAAAAGGACGTCGAAATATCTACCCTCCACTTCCTCAGAAGCCGACACCACATTTCAATGTTTCAAAACACTTAATTCAACGACAGAAAATTCACTATTTACAGAATTCTAGGAGCAGGACTTCATCTCTTATGACATAGGTTATGTAAGTATGACCAGATATATATACACAACCAGGAACAATATTGCTGCTTTCTGGTGACATTAATTGAGAACTAACTCGCACATTACATAGTATTATATGGCATATAGAACAAGCAAAATCGGATATTACAGAAGTGTTCTACTCCTTACTAAGAAGATCTCATGTGACAATATTGAGACTGAAAACTGACGTCTTCTTATTTTAAAAAAATCAGACACATATATGTCGGCCTCTGTCGGGCAGAAAAGAAACAACAATGGATCATGTTCTCTAAGTATATCGTTCCACGAGAGCGTTAGAGTGACATGATGTGTTACCTTAACTCATTTTAAGAACAAACCGTATAGCGACGAGAGAAATCTGGGGTAAGACAGTTTTATAAGAAAAGTTGGTGTGATTATTTGTGAAAGAGCGAGGATGAAGTTGACCTTTAACCCAATCTAATCACGTCAGGGACGTAGGGTAAGATGATCAGAAAAATACGTGGGATTATGGACAAGATAAAAAGTATTAATAAATAAGGAAAAACAGGTTGTTGCGTCAGATCTCTGGAGTAACTTATGAGTTCTTGGATGCAATAGATGACACAAACTTCCCGGAAAACGATTCTCCTTTTTTAATACACCAAAGCTTGTTCAAAAGTAATATCAATTACAAATAGGTGCCACGGCAGCACAGTTGTAAAAGTGCATTTGTAATGTACATTCTACTGTTTGCACTTTATTATGGATTGCTATCATTCATGTCAATCTAAGCGTCAACTCATACTGATTGAATAATCTTTTTGATCCAAGTGAAGCATATGGTTACCACGACATCTGACCTCTTCACGGGTATCCGCATATTAGCATTTGTAACTTCAACAGCAATGATCTAGCAGGTGTTACCCCCAATTCACATCCATATTCAGTGGCCTTTTGCATCATTCTTTGAAGGTTGTTGTTTCACAATGAGTAGGTTTACAATGAGTAGGGAGCAGCGTAGCGCAGTGGTTAGCGTGCTGGCTTCGCATCTGAGTGGTCCTGTGTTCATTCCCTAGTTGAGGCGATAATGTTTTTTTCAGACCGCAACAGCTCATTGGTCGACCCAGCCTTAAATGGGTACCGGTTCAGTCCGGGAAGTAAAAGTGGCGAGGGAGAGGAGATGGCTACCGCCCTCAAATAGCCGAGCCTTTGAAATGTGAGATCGCTAACACCTCACACCCCTACAGCAGTAATGCTATGGGTTACTTTACTTTACTTTTACTCTTTTGTGCGCCCTGAAAAGGACGCTAAGTGGCGAGTTGCTGTAGCTTTCCTCCCATCCCGAGCGTGCTGATGAAGGTGGACCTGGGTCCTCCAGACGGTTGTGTTATGCTTGATTGCATCTGTGTGTCGCTCACGGGAATCACGTCGATCTCTCATCTTGTTAGCCTGGCTGCGATGAAAACAGCCCGTTTCTAGGAAGGGCTACGAAGAAGCCAACGTGAGGGTCTTGTCCAGTATGTTTTGCTTGACCAGACGTTAGTCTTCCTTCCCTCTTTGAAGGTTACAGTTGTCACATTCTTTTGAAACAAAGGTATCCTCTGGGTGTCAGTTTGAATTACTATTTAATCAATCCATTTGTTGTCTTTCTACCAGGACATCAGAATAAACTACACGACATCTTTCCTGTTAACCTTATCAAACTCTATATTCCTTTAGTTTAAGCCTGTCACTGCAATGTATGTTGCCAGTCTCCTTTCCCCTTTCTCGATCTATAACAACCAGAAATCTTTGAGGGTTTCTTGTCTGTCTGCGAGAAAAAAATGGGTAATTCGTGAATTGGTCTCTATCAGGACACCCTTTATTACGTTTAGCTTTCAGTGGGATTCGAAACGGCTTTTTTTTAAAACAGTTCTATGTCCTCAGGGACCTTGTGCAGCAGCTATCTGATCACAAACCGGTCACTGTGGTCGACCCAACCACATAAATTTGGTACCAGAAAAATCTGGGAAGTAAAGGCGGCCGACGTGATGCTGACCACATTATCCACTATGTGCCGTGGGTTACAAAATAATATGGGCCTAACACCATATTTCCTATGCGCCGCACGACATTACGTGATCTTTACTTTAAAAAAAAAACAGCTATCTGTGACGAGTGTTGCTTTAGTTGAGTTGTTGTTGTTGAATATTCACAACGAGTACGTCTACCATTTTGTAAATGGGCGATACGTGGCGTATTGTACTAGCTTTCCTCACATCCTGAGCGTGCTGATGATGGTGGACTGTGGTAAAGTTATCCGCATGTGTTTGGCAGATGTTTGTCAGCTGTAGTGCCATACAAAGTATTCCATTTATCTGGCCTCGGAGGAAGAAACATTTTCTAACATCGTTGAGTACCGAGCACTCAAAGAGATAATGATCAACGGTTTCGTATGGGTGTGTACACAGCTGACATTCCGTTCAATCCATTAGTTTACAACGGCTCTAACACGTCAGTCCGATTTGAATGAGTTGAGCCTATTATTGGGTTGCAGATTGCAAATCATGGATTCTATCATTGTGGATTCAGTTGAACTATATACACATTTTGAATTTATATAACACAGATTATTAAGAATCTAGTAGTACAATTTTATGATTAATAGATTCTAGTGCAAAACATGTAGATAACAAAGTTATATAAACACATAACCAATCACTATACAACATTAACGGCAACATATCTGCGATTTTGTTATTAGAAAAAGCTCTACCAGGAAATGTAGCAGCTGTACTGTATCACTATATGTTCCAGCTGTGATGCATCCATATATGTACCAGCTGTGCCGTATCACTATATGTACCATCTGTACTGTGTCACTATATGTACCATCTGTACTGTATCACTATATGTATCAGCTGTATTGTATCACTAAATATACCAGCTGTATTGTATCACTAAATGTACCAGCTGTATTGTATCACTAGACAAATACCTGTGTCAGAAGATGTGGTGGTTGTACTGTATCACTCTATGTAGCAGCTATTATTTATCACTGGACATATCAGCTGTAGTATACCAATAGAAATAGTTACTGTTCTGTATCAATAGACATAAGAGCTGTTCTATATTTACATATACAATAGTTATTCTGTAATAAAAAGAAATAGGAGCTGTTCTATATTAACAAATACAATAGTTGTTCTGTATCAATAGAAATATCAGCTGTTCTCTTTCACTTGATATACCAGCTGTACCGTATCACTTGCCGTAGCAGACGTGGCGTATCACTAGACATGAAAGCTATTCTGTATCACTAGACGTGTCAGCTACATCAATAGACGTGGTTACTGTACATGATCAATACGCATGGAATCTGGACTGTATTACTATATATAGCAGTTAAACTCTAATATTAGACATAGCTGCTAAACTGTGACATTAGACATTGGAGGCTTTCAAACAAACCCCAAAACACCAAAATAAGTCTTAACGGCAAATACCTACGGCCAAACGACAACCCACACTACCTGGCAGTCACATTTGATCGGCGCATGACATGGAAAAGTCAGATCGAGAGCAACCGAATGAGAGCCAGAGAAAGAATGGCAATCATGAGGAAACTTGCCGGCACAAGCTGGGGAGCAGACGAAAGTATACTAAAGAAACTGTACATTGGAAGAGTGAGACCAGTTCTCGAGTATGGCATTGCGGCATGGACAACAGCTGCAAAGGCGAACTTCGATAAAGTTAGCAAACTCCAAAACCAAGCCATGAGAGTTATAACAGGAGGCATGAAGTCAACGCCAATTGTAGAGCTGGAAAATATTACAAAACTGCAATCCATGGCCGACAGAAGAGACTGCAGAGCCCAGCAGCAAGCAGAGAAACTCAGAAGACTGACTGAACCATCCAATGCATCAGAGACTAACAATTTTAGAAATGGGAAACTAAAGCGGAGAAACTTTGCAGAAATAGCCAAAGCAAAGATGAACAAAGACCCTATGAACGCACTAACAACACCAAAGCCCATCCCTACTGTACGAAAACCTACCTCGAGGCAGCTTATATTTCCAGAGGTGGTAGAAAATATACCAGGTATTGGAAACAAAAACAGCCAGACTGAAAAAGAAAGAAGAGATACAACCCCGAGGTACATAACGAAAAACTACCCAAGCATGGACTGGACCCATGCATACACCGACGGTTCTGTAACAAACACAACACAGAACGGAGGGGCAGGGGTATTCCTGAGCCTACAAAATGGCATAAAAATAATACTGTCAGTGGCAACTGGAAAATACACAAGCAATTTCAGAGCGGAGGCAGAGGCACTGAGGGCTGCAGTAGAAGGAATGGTGACAGGTAAAACGAATGAAAGCCAGATAGTCCTGTTTACAGATGCCCTGGCCGTAGTCACAGCACTAAAAAGCCAGAAAAATACTGAACTTAATGATTTAAGAGCAGTACTCTGTCAACTATGCCAGCAGTCCGCACCAAAAAGAGTAGTGGTACAGTGGGGTCCATCCCACTGTAACACCCAAGGCAACGAGGAGGCAGACAGACTGGCAAAAGAAGGTGCAAGACTACCACAACCAGATACTAGTGTGACATACGAAGAGTCAAAAAGGCTTATTAGAGCCAGATACATGGCCAAATGGGAAACAGAACATACTGGCTACACAAAAAACGATGCCAATTACCAGTTGAACAGAAGAGAGCAGGTCGTGGTCTTCAGACTTCGCATTGGCCACAATAGACTGAGCTACCACCTATTCAATAAATTGAAGATAGGTGGCACTGACGAATGCTCGTGTGGTACCGGGAAAATGACCGCTGAACATTTGATGCAAAACTGCCCGACATACGAGGATCAGAGAAAGCAGATGTGGCCATCACCAGTGCCAACACTAGACAAGCTTTATGGCAGTGTCGACAGCCTCAGGTTGATCGCTGCTTTTTTCGAAAAAATACAGGTTGACGTCTGACAGCGTACGAAGAAGAAGAAGAAGAAGAAGAAGAAGACATTGGAGGCAAACAGTAACATTAGACATAGTAGCTAAATCGTAACATCAGACATAGCTAAGTTGTAAAGCTAGACATAGTAACTAATCTGTAACGCTAGACCTTGTAGCTAAGCTGTAACATTAGACATACTAATAAAACTGTAACATCAAACACAGTAGCTATATTGTAAAATAAGACATAAGAATAAAACTGTAACATTAGACAAAGTAGCGGAACTGTAACATTAGATCCGACAGATACACTTTGGTATTAGTTATAGCAGCTAAACTATAACACTAGACATGAGAGCTAAATAAGACATAAGAATAAAAGTGTAACATCATACATAGTAGCTATGTTGTAAAATAAGACATGGGAATAAAATTGTACCATAAGATACGGTAGCTAAACTATAACATTAGACATGACAGATAAACTTTTATTTTAGACATAGCAGCTAAACTGTAACGTTAGACATTGACAACTAAACTGTAACACTAGACATGTCAACTAAACTATGGCACTAGACGTGCCAGCTAAACTGTAACACTAGGCATGACAGTTAAACTAGAATACTAGGCATGCCAGTTAAACTATGGCACTAGATATAATAGCTAAATTGCAACTCTAGACATATCAACAAACTGTATTACTAGACATTGATAACTAAATTATAACATTACACATTGACAGCTAAACTGTAACATTGACAGCTAAATTGAACTATTAGGCATAGCAACATACTGTATCATTGGACAGGGCATCTAAATTGTAACATTAGAATTTGACACTTAAATTGTAACACTAGACACGCCAGCTAAACTGTAGCACTAGACATTATCAGCTAAACTGTAACATTAGATACGGCAACAAGCTGTAACACTAGCCATGGCAACAAACTGTAACACTAGATATGGCAACAAACTGTAACATTAAACATGGTAACAAACTGTAACACTAGACATTGATAGCTAAATTGAAACACTAGACAGTGATAGCTAAACTATAATACTAGACATTGACAGCTAAACTGTAACACTAGACATGGCAATAAACTGTAACACTAGACATGGCAACAAACTGTAACACTAGACATTGACAGCTAAACTGTAACACTAGACATTGACAGCTAAACTGTAACACTAGACATGGCAACAAACTGTAACATTAGACATGGCAACAAACTGTAACACTAGACATTTCAACAAACTGTAACACTAGACATGGCAACAAACTGTAACACTAGACATGTCAACAAACTGTAACACTAGACATTGACAGCTAAACTGTAACACTAGACATGGCAACAAACTGTAACATTAGACATGGCAACAAACTGTAACACTAGACAGTGATAGCTAAACTGTAACACTAGACATGGCAACAAATTGTAACACTAGACATTGACAGCTAAACTGTAACACTAGACATGGCAACAAACTGTAATACTAGACATTGACAGCTAAACTGTAACACTAGACAGTGATAGCTAAACTGTAACACTAGACATGGCAACAAACTGTAACACTAGACATGGCAACAAACTGTAACACTAGACATGGCAACAAACTGTAACACTAGACAGTGATAGCTAAACTGTAACACTAGACATGGCAACAAACTGTAACACTAGACATGGCAACAAACTGTAACACTAGACAGTGATAGCTAAACTGTAACACTAGACATGGCAACAAACTGTAACACTAGACATGGTAACACACTGTAAAACTAGACATTGACAGCTAAATTGTAATATTAGACATAACAGCCGATCTGTAACACTAGACACGGCATGTAAATTGTAACACTAGATTTACTAGTTGTACTGCATCCTTGAACATAGGACATGTAATGCATCAGTAGACATAACATCTTCTATGTATCAATGAACGTCACCTACCGTATAGGGCATAGGTTCATCAGACATATCACTAGACGTAGTAGCTGTATCACTCCATATCAACAATTGACATCAATGCATTCCCAACAAGTGTTACCTTAAGGGCAGGTTGAACCCCTAAATTTAAAAGTTATCAAATAAGCCCTGGAATCATATCAAACTATTGAATGATCATTAAGAATGATGTTTCCAGTACAAAATGCCATAGTATTATACTCATGCGACATTAATGGCAAATGATTTATGAGCTATGCCATTTATTTGGTGTGAAGTGATACTCTCTTCCTAATTAGTGCTAGAAGCAAATTCTAAAATAAACATTTCTCTTGACAAAAGCAAAACTGTTAGTTCAAACTGGAATTTGAAATACTTAAATGTATCTTCACCCAAGGTCAAAGCCAATACCATCAGAATAACCACAATAAAACGACCTACATTGAAATGTTAAAATGGTACATGCATGTAATTTAGTGCATTAAACATGTATAGCGTGACTTTGGGTGTTTATTTCCATTACTGTTGGCCGTTTAGTCATGACAACAATTGTTACTTCCCTTTCCCTTTCGACAGACACAGATATTGTACAACATTAGAAAGTAGGACACATCGCACATACTCTCAAGTGTGAGGCATTATACTGACGCCCATAACATCATTGTCAAGTGGGAGACATAGTGTGTTCACGGCTAGGTAGTAACCTGATGTTTGGACCCACAAAGAGAAGCATTATATAGTCGATACCATGTGTGACTACTGACAGAAACATTCCCGTCTGACTAGACACGTGAATCTATCATAATCACCTCTGAGGTGTTTGTTTCCGGGGACGAGAGAGTTTATATAAGACTCACACATAAAGGTATTCTGTTCCTACAGTTGTCATGCTGTGCTCAGATTAACATTTAATTTTTTAACTCCGACAACGAATGCCTTGCCGAGGTTACAAAGACTTGCCCACTTGGTCCAAAAGGAGACATTCAAACAGCGCGATCACCGGCTTTTAACGAATTTTGTAACATATAACATAAATGGTATGTACAGGATGTGTTTAATTGTAACATATAACATAAATGTTATGTAGAAAATGTGTATATTTGTATCATATAACATAAAATGGTATGTAGAAAATGCGTGTAGTCATATCACATAACATAGATGTTATGTAGTGATTATGTGTACTTTAATCACAGAACCTAAATGTATTAGTCTTAGTTGTAGTCCACTTGTACTTCTTTAAGGGTGGTTGTGTAGGTCCCAACTCTTGTGCGAGTTGGTGATAGCCGGTAGCTGCATTTCTCTGCTGACCGAGCTGGGCTCAAGCAGTGCTGTGTTCTTTGGTTTTGTACAGGTCCCAACTCAGCTTTAGTCGATTCTGTCTCGGGTAAGGGTTTTCTAGTGGATGGCGAGCTTGTTCGGGTACGGGTTTTCTAGTGGATGGCGAGCTTGTTCGGGTAAGGGTTTTCTAGTGGATGGCGAGCTTGTTCGGGTAAGGGTTTTCTAGTGGATGGCGAGCTTGTTCGGGTAAGGTTTTCTAGTAGATGGCTAGCTTGTTCCGGTAAGGGTTTTCTAGTGGATGGCTAGCTTGTTCGGGTAAGGGTTTTCTAGTGGATGGCTAACTTGTTCAGGAACGGGTTTTCTAGTGGATGGCTAGCTTGTTCGGGTAAGGGTTTTCTAGTGGATGGCGAGCTTGTTCGGGTAAGGGTTTTCTAGTGGATGGCTAACTTGTTCATGAACGGGTTTTCTAGTGGATGGCTAGCTTGTCCGGGTAAGGGTTTTCTAGTAGATGGCGAGCTTGTTCCGGTATGGACTTTATAGTGGATGGCTGACTTGTTCAGGTACGGGTTTTCTAGTAGATGGCTAGCTTGTCCGGGAACGGGTTTTCTAGTGGATGACTAGCTTGTCCGGGAACGGGTTTTCTAGTGGATGACTAGCTTGTCCGGGAACGGGTTTTCTAGTGGATGACTAGCTTGTCCGGGAACGGATTTTCTAGTGGATGACTAGCTTGTCCGGAAACGGGTTTTCTAGTGGATGACTAGCTTGTCCGGGAACGGGGTTTCTAGTGGATGACTAGCTTGTTCGTGTCAGGGTCGCGAATGTTGTAGTGCAGTTCGAGTGGATCTTGCCACCGAGTGCTGGTCGAGACGTGGTGGTGTCTTCCAGAAAATATCCTTTTTGCAGTTACTGTGCTCTAGCCAGCATACGTCATGTCGCATGCCTACACGGCCGGCCAAGAGATGCGATTGGAGTTGTTAGCATGCTGTAGAACATCATTGACGTGTGACATTACCCGGATGTTGCCTTTGTGTAAGCACATCTGGTACTATTGCCTAAGCTGACAGGTTCACGAGACGATGCTCAAGCGAGGCATGTGTTTTCCTTAGCTGGTTCTCCATGGCTTTTGTCAGAGGCCATGTTTAACCTCCATAACATATCGCTGGTAAGACCGCTGAGTCGAATAGGTTTGTTAGTAGTCCTGTTGTTTTTCGTGGCGTCTACTGTAGTGTTTATCGAGTAGTTGAAGATGGCTCAGTCAACTCCCCGTGCATGGCAATATCAAGGCTTCAGATTTTTTTCATGTTGAGGAGATGGCCGAGGTAGATATATTCGACTACATCCTCTACCTGTGTTTTTGTTTAGCAGTACGGGACTGGGATCTTCAAAGCGGTTGGGCATAGCTTAGGTTTTTCTATGTTTATGGTGAGGCCTGCTTTCGTGCCCTCCTCTTTGAAGCGATGTTAGGATCTGTGTCGTTCCAGAGGGTATCTCTGTGATGAGTGTGATATGGTTGGCAAATCTGACATGGTTGAGTAATCGCCCATCTACTTGTATATCGATGGCATATTCCCTCTAGTAGCAATGTCATGCTGAAAAAAGGTTGGTCGAGATGGGGTCGCCCTGTCGCCCATCTTTTCCCGTGGCGATAGGTTTGTATTGAGTGGATGGACGCTCGTCATAGCAACATTTCAACATGTCTGAGAAGTTAGATTCAATTCCCTGCTCTCCCAGAACTTTGCACACAAATTCTGGATTTTACCAGTCAAACTCATTTTTGTAGTCGATGAATGTCAGCACTAACACTGTATGATGATGTCCCCTTGCTGCAACTTTTGTCAGAGAGCCTAAATGGTATGTATACAATGTGTGTGCATTTGTCAGAGAGCCTAAATGTTATGTATATAATGTGTGTGCTTTTGTCAGAGAGCCTAAATGTTATGTATACAATGTGTGTGCATTTGTCAGAGAGCCTAAATGTTATGTACATAATGCGTGTACTTTTGTCAGAGAACCTAAATTTAATGTATAGAATGTGTGTGCTTTGGTCAGAGAGAGTAAATGGTATGTAGTTATGTTAAGATTTTTTATGAATGATAAGCTATGATAAGCACACGTACACACACACACGGATGCGCGCGCGCGTGAACACACACACACTCACGCACACACATGAACAATGCACACATACACAAGTCCACAAAGGCACCCACTTGTCCACACACACACACACACGTACACACATGCATAGATTCACATGCAGACATACGCAGAAACAATCACACACATATGCACACGTATACACGCACATACATATATACACACACGTGCACACACACACACACACACCCACACGCGCGCGCGCGCGCACACACACACAACATGAACGACTGCAGTGAAATTGAACACTGATGACAATTAAATAAAAAAATAAAAAATTACCATTGCAAAAACGTTAACATTTAGTTTTTACAGAAGTACATTTCGACCTATAAAGGTCATTATCAAGAAAAACATAAGCGACGTACAAGTAAACAGCGAACTAAACTAAACATCTCAGAATAAATAAAAAATGTCACATGACCGAAAACATTTCACGTGTTTCAGTCTAGGGTCACTTGTTGACAAACATAGACGCAGTTACATCATATGTGTGTTGTCATATGAGATATTTCTGAGCTTTAGATTTTATACCAAATATCTGTTTAACTTAATGTTGCAGTTTTCTAATGCACATATTTAATTTACCCTGTCTTTATACAGGCCGGATTAGGTGGAATCGTTGTTACAAGTCTGATAGGGTTCTAATATGAAAACTACGTTTAACTACTTTGCTATTTTTAGTCTGTTTCTGTTTCTAAGAATCGACGTCACTGAACTCCTGGCATACCTATTGGTGCTCAGTCTCTCTCAGCAAATGTCGCAGGGTATGGATGCTGATGGTCCCTGTAGCTCGCTGGTTGTACACTCTCTTACTCTGTTCTCTTATGCGCCCTACTCCGCTCAAACCTCGTTTAAAGTCAAAACTTTGCAGCCTGTGGATTGCTGCTTGATCAGTTACAGTGTCCTGATCTAACAGGCTGTCATCGATTGATTTAACAACGTCATTCCTATCCATCACTAATGTGCCGATGATGAGAGCTTGCGAAGTCAAGATGCCAGCTCTTTTATTGCCCTGAACCCCAGCATGACCAGGACAGTAGATCCATGTCTACCCCTGGAGGTTTGAGGCATCAACAGCTACTATCCACTCGTACCTAAGCTATCCCGTCTGTACCTTCTGAAGTACTGCTTATGCTTCTACCCCTATGGCTGCCATTGTTAAAGAATATTTTCAGTCACACATTAAAAAACGTAATTTGTCTTGTGCGCATCCTCAATAACACAAGCAGTACATAGCCATGTACACAGCCGTTGTTAAATGAATGAGCAAGTCGAAGTGAAAAAGACAAAATGCATTGGTATGATAAAAGGAAACATTAAACATAGGAGCAGGGAAGTGATAGATACAACTATATAAAGCATTAGTTAGACCTAGGCTGGAGCATCGCGTTAAGGTGTGGAGTCCGTTTCAAAGAGGGGTTATAAACATGCAGGTAAGGATACAAAGAAGAGCGACAAAACTGATGGCGGAATTCTGGAACTATATTTATGAGGATAAACTGAAAACAAAACAAGCATATAACGTCTGAAAAAGGGAAGAATTCCAGACGATTTATATACAGGTTTATAAGTAACAAAGGGAAAAGATAGATTTGATTGTAACAAGTTTTTCAAAGTACAACAGGCTACAAGAACAAAAGGGCCCAGCCACACATTACGTAAAGAAAGGTCCATGTTAAATATTATTACATATTTTTTTAGTTATGAATGCTTGGAATTCATTGCTACGGGACATAGTTGGGCAGAGTAAATTAATACATTCACAAATAGATTGGTAGCAGTTAGTTATTTTTATAAAAAATTAGTAAATTGAATATAAGATACTGGTTGTATATAATCTCTTCAGAGCCCTCTAAACCAGTACAAAGACGTTGTTAAGTTAATTTGATCACAAACGTCACATCCTAAATCCACATTAAAGACGATTACTACAGAATCACTTGTTTTCATATGAAGGGGCATTTTCAATTAAAACATTTTCGTTAGCAATTACGTTAATTATAAAACAGTTCTTTTCCGTTGTACTTCAGAACTGTTTATGATATCTTCATAATTCTTCCGTTATTTCTCCGAAGTCTTTTCTAATATTGTTGTTGAAATAACAACATTCATATGATACGGGGAAAAAGGGAGCGGGTGTGTGCTGTTCGTTATAGACATAATATTCAAATGTACATATAAAGGACACATAAATGGTGATGCTTGGAAAGTGAGCCCCATGATGGATCGCTACAGCAGGTGTAACTTCTTGTTCTTGGCGCGTACATTGTCCATGCCTCCCGACATCTTGCTTGAGATATAATCGTAGAGATGTTTCCATGCAAGCTCTGCCTCCATATTAAACCTGTCTCCAAGTCGCATTCTCAACCCATCTCTAATGGCGGGCCATAAAAACTGCAAAGAATTATAACAGAAATATACGTTGTGGATATTGTTAAAATATGGTAAAGAAAATATATGACATTTCAAACGGATAAAGTAAAAACCCATTTGTACATAGAGAATATGTTCTCAATACAGGTGAATGAGCTGAGATGGATGGCATGAGGCATACAGGTGTATTATATAGTTATAGTTTGTTTGAGCGCACGCCTTATTGAATTCACTTAAGCTAAATAGAAGCCAAGTCGGTAACGTCAATGTCAGGTGAAAGATATTGACCGGTTCCACACCTTTTGCACATGCAATGCATCTGGAACCGGCCTGTGTTACACTAATTTAATTATCGATGCAGGAATGGACATTGTGGATCCTATAGTGGTGAGCTAACTGAGAAGTCTAGAGCATTACACTAAAGTGAGATGGGCTAAAGTCCACCTTCTTCAGTACGTCTCGAAATACAAGAAATGTCACTAAATTGATCTCCCAGAACCAAGTCAATTGAAACAAAATTGTTGTCCTTACCGGCAACATGTCGGGCTTGACGTTGTAAGCCGAGTGCTTCTCTCCGAGTGATATGAGCATCTCCGAGAAGTAAGCCGAATCATCAAGGTTCTCTACTGCCTGACCAAGGTTCTTCATCACTAGTGTGGCGTGGCGTTCTAGTCGAACAGACTCAAACACGAATTCTCCACTCTCGGTCTGAGTCATTAGCCGTCGAAACAGTTTCTTTAAGTCTTTTTCCATTTCAAACAACCTGGAATGGAAGACGAATCTTTGTCTTAGATATGGATAGACACACACACACACCAAGATATGCAGACAGGCGTAACGCTGCCAGTAAAGAAATGTATCAACACTTGCAGCTGGTTTAAACCAGTCTGGAGGAACTCTGCTCACGCAAAACTCGTTGATATAGCAATAAACGTGGCAGGCAGGATATTGTCACGATGCCCACAACCGGTCACCACTACTAAATTATACCACATAATTAGCATAGCTCCACCTTCCGCCAGAAGAGGCGTGGCTGCTGAAATTAAACGACAGGAAACGACCCTAGATACACAATGTTTGGATACCAGGAGCACATCATGACTCAAATCCAGGCCTAGTTTCTTTAAATCAACAAGGCCCATACAGTCAAGCCCTGAAAGTCGTGGCATTGAATCCTAGCACGAAATGATACAGGAGCTAGGGGTCGAGCTTCAGGAGGAACCTGCCCCTGGACATCACTCATATAGGAAGGTCTTAAATAAACTTCCAACTCGCGTATCACGATATCGGAGGAACATGAACAAATGGGGTCTATCGAACGGTGACTGCGGTGACGAATACGATCCTGATACATATGACAAGAGTGACGTGTTGAAGGAGAATGACAGGGTAATTCAAGTCACTGACAACTGGATGAACACCATGGGACGTGGTACTTGGACACGAAAAGTAAGTAAGTACTGGTTTATAAAGAGTAGAACCACTGCAACTTTATTAGCATGAAGTAAAATGGATCAGCAGAAAGTTGTGCGTGGGTACATCATGTCAAACCATTATTATGAAACTGGCATTGCAGATGTTCATATACAGGCTTTTTCTGAATGGTACAGCTACTGTGATCGGACTATGCTTAACTTGGAGGAGAATACTGAATTAAATCAATCGATTTAAGGTAGAATGAAAGAAGAAGACAAGGTATATCCTAGTCTTAGTCGACCTGCACTTCTACAGATGTGGTTGCACCTGTGCAGGTCCCAGCTCTGGCGTGTGCTGGATGCAGCGGGGATGAGAATTTCTTGCTTAGCGGGCTAGGCTCGAGCAGCTTATTAATTACTTCGCTGCGTTAAAACACGTGGTGCGGTGGGCGTTAGTCAATGAGCGAGTTCACCTACATAGACTCAAACACTTGGGCAAAGTAGACCAGCAGTCTGTTAGGCGACATCTATACTCCTCTTAACAAACCACCTAACCATGGCCGATGTTATGCTATGTCACACAGTCAACTCCTGTGATATGCTCTCTGTGGGACAGTGGTGCTATTTTTGTCTTGTCAAACATAGAGACCCCCGGCGAATCGCACGGGGAAATAAGGTATATTATCATTTTAAAAGTTTTCTGATTCAAGAATAAAAGCAGTTGTGTCCCTTGTTGTGTGCTGATGACTTGCAATGGCCGCCGTCCATAGTAGAGGATGATGGCAATATATATTTTGTTAGCCCTATTTTTTTAGTAAAGATTAACTGCGCTACTTTTTATCCTCACTCTCTCGTCTCGTGCCGCTCGACCCCAGTGGCAAGTCAAGGACAAGACGACTAGGGGACGACTACGAGATGCAGGGCACTCCGCATCAAGCACCCGTGTAAAAGACGGCGGAGTCCGGAGTTAAACCCACACCACCTGATCACGAGGCCGACGAATTAACCTATGCGCCACGGAATCCTACGCTGCTGACTTATGCAACATATTAACCTTTTGTTTCTTCGCTCTATGGTCGCGAAGGATCCAAATACATTTCTGGGTTTCTGTCCCAGATGGGGAGGAAAGCCACAGACGGGACCCCGACTGTACAATATAGAATCCTCAACAGCTAATCCCTCAAGGAAATTGATTAGTGACAAGGATATGAACAATCCCTTTTTGTGAACGAGTGTTTACAATCAATTGTGTTAATTATTATAGGATGTCTTGGACATTATTCTCTGCGATGCTTGTATTCCATTTTCTGAACTAATTTACTGTTAAATGTTTATTCAAGATGATCAGAGTTTTAATCTGCAGAAACCTTACGCCATATTACAACCTGCCCTTTTATGGTAGAGAACTCTCTGACACATGGACTTGCAAACCACTAAATTCACACAGGACAAGAGCCAGCTGTTTGTTTTAAATAATGCTTCAGAAACAATGTACGATATAAAATACACGAATAGCAGAGTGAACGATAAAAGGAGACCAAGGTCTAGCCAGGCAAAACATGCTGATATACCTTAAAGAGCATCGGTGAAAACGTAAATGTCTTAAATATTATCCGTTTAAAATTACCGCCCCTAAATGTTAACGACGATGTATACATTAGATTGTCTTGCAATTGGCATTATATATATATATATATATGAAATTCACATGGTCCAAGCAGGTTTTAGAAAAGATAGAGGGACCAGGGACCACATATTCAATATGGGAAATATCAATGACAAATGTAGAGAGTTTAATGTAGACCTGTACACATGTTTCATTGAATACACCAAGGCCTTCGATACGGTAAAACATTAACATCTGTAGAACATCATGAAGGAAATGTGGTTTAATGTGCATATTGTACATCTCATTGAAACATTATACCAAGATCAACGAGCCAATGTCTCGGTATCTGGGTAAACATCAGATTGGTCTGCAGTACAAAAGTGAGTAAGACAGGGATGTGCCATCCCACATTATCTAAAAAACGGAATGTATAATGAGAAATGTTAGAAAAGACAAGAACATTTACAGTTTTGATACATTTACGATTGGCGGGTACAAGATACTAGAGTTACGATACGCAGACGACACAGTGATACTATCAAGAAGTGCAGAAGGGCTAGAGCAGCTAATTTCAGATGTAAATGGACACAGTAAAGATCAAAACCTGTTTATAAACATAAACAAAACAAAGATAATGACCACCGATAAAACACAATGTCAATATAAATTTACAGTAGATGGTGAGGAAATAGATCAAGTCACGCATTTTGAATTTCTGAACTCCAGAATTGACAAAAATGGCGACTGCTCGAAAAAAATGAGAAGGAGGATAGCCATGGCAATGTAGAGACTGAACAGCCTGAAGAAATTATGGCAGGTCACGAACAAAACGATAAAGCAAAAGTCTTGAGAGCTTGTGGTTTTTCTGTGACAGCGTATGGCTGCAGATCATAGAGGATTACCAAAACTTCTGGACAAAGAATGAAATCCTCCGAGTCAAAATGTTACATAAAGATCCCCAGAATACCATAGGCAGAGAAAACATAAATGTAGACATTCGGCAAGAGTTGAGCATAGAGGAGAACTGGTTTATCAATTCCATTATGGCCAGAAAGTGTAAATACTTTGGTCACATTAAGTGACACAACAGTCTCGAGAGAACGGTGATGGAAGGTATGGTGCCAGGAAAAAGAGGAAGGGGTAGACCAAGAAGACAATGGCACCACGATATCCAGGAATGCCTGAGTATTACTGTGGCGGAGGCTGGAGTTTTGTAAAGGGAAACAGTTTCTTTCAGATAGACTGTGTTGGGAGCAACGTTCTATAAAGGACAGGCTACATTGATATATATATATATATATATATATATATATATATATATATATATATATATATATATGGTGTATGCTGGATGTTTCCAGACCTATAAATGTCATAGCACAATCTGTATCGATTGTATGGGCAGTCGTATGTGGGCGGACGTTTTCGTGCAGCAGCAATGCTACAGATGAAGGATGTCGGCCAGTTGACATTCATGGCAGAATGCAGGAAGTGTATGGTGACAAAAATGTGTCGAAGGCAACAGTGAAGAACTGGACAACGATATTTAAAGAAGGACGTGAGTTAACGCAACAATATGCGCCTGACCTGGTCTCGGACGTAAGTTAACACAACAATATGCGCCTGACCTGGTCTCGGACGTAAGTTAACGCAACAATATGCGCCTGACAGGGTCTCGGACGTAAGTTAACGCAACAATATGCGCCTGACCTCGTATCGGACGTAAGTTAACGCAACAATATGCGCCTGACCTGGTCTCGGACGTAAGTTAACGCAACAATATGCGCCTGACAGGGTCTCGGACGTAAGTTAACGCAACAATATGCGCCTGACAGGGTCTCGGACGTAAGTTAACGCAACAATATGCGCCTGACCTCGTATCGGACGTAAGTTAACGCAACAATATGCGCCTGACAGGGTCTCGGACGTAAGTTAACGCAACAATATGCGCCTGACCTCGTATCGGACGTAAGTTAACACAACAATATGCACCTGACCTGGTCTCGGACGTAAGTTAACGCAACAATATGCGCCTGACAGGGTCTCGGACGTAAGTTAACGCAACAATATGCGCCTGACAGGGTCTCGGACGTAAGTTAACGCAACAATATGCGCCTGACAGGGTCTCGGACGTAAGTTAACGCAACAATATGCGCCTGACAGGGTCTCGGACGTAAGTTAACGCAACAATATGCGCCTGACAGGGTCTCGGACGTAAGTTAACGCAACAATATGCGCCTGACCTCGTATCGGACGTAAGTTAACGCAACAATATGCGCCTGACAGGGTCTCGGACGTAAGTTAACGCAACAATATGCGCCTGACCTCGTATCGGACGTAAGTTAACGCAACAATATGCGCCTGACCTGGTCTCGGTAGACTTTTTCTTAACTCACGTACTTTTTTAAACGTCGTTGTCCAGTTCTTCACTGTTGTCATAAAATAGATAAGATGCACAATGCTTATAGAGCAAGGAAATATAAATGAAACTTGTTGTATACCAACTTTGCAGAGTCCGTTAAAACCAGTATAAAGACGTTAAGTAAAGTTCCGACATATCGCGGGTTTTAACCTTTTCACTAGCATGTCATAGTATCGAGCACTAATCACTGTTCCACCACAGTTCTAGAAATGCTCCCATATAGAGCCACTAACATCCCAAAAGATGGTCAACATAATTTTCCCAGCGGAAGCCTGTGTATTGCACAACGGGTGCTCTCGTTGCATCTACTGCTTCTAACTATCTGGTTCGTAATGGCGCACGCAGGACTCGTCTCCTGCCACAATTTAATTTTTAAAAAACATCTTCCTTATTAAAATGACAGTCCAAATGCTCATGATAAATCGTCTCCCATGCACGCTTGTGATCATAGCACAGTTGGCTTGGACCCATTTGCTCAACAACTTTCCTATAACCGACGTCAATAATGGACAATTTTGTGCACTGCGCCGTGACTCATGTTGAAATCTACGGCTTTTTCATCATTAGGGACTTCCTTGTTGCCACGAACTATCTAGTCGATCTACTGTTTCACTGTGTCTGATGCTCGGCTTGGCCGTCTCCCGCGCCGCGGTTCATAAACGATGTTTTATCTTAGGTTTTAAAATCGTTCTACCCATCTACACACTCTCCTCTGACTCTGTCTCCATACCGAACCTTCCTTCTTCTGTAGATTTAAGAAGATTTCACATTCTTTGAGCACAACAAACGAATAACACCTCGCTGTTCTTCTATGGTGCAAGTCGACAGTTGTGCACCGTGTTGTACGCTATATTACCCCTGTGCATACTACTCGATCATCCTTTGGTAGTATTGCTAAGGAGCCATTTTGTGTCATGAAATAAGATTTTCCGTTCTACAAATTCTTCCATACACTTTTTAATAAAATTGCGCGCATGCATTTTTTTGGGTAACAAAACACATACAATATAATAATTGTAATAAAATGCAAATCTACAAATATATTATTAAACAAATTCCAGCAAAAACATATGTCTTTATTCTACTGTAATAAATCATATCCATACTCTCTGGTATACAATACAAATGTATATATTCTGCAACAAGGAATAATATCATTACGGCTTTATCTCAGAGTTGAGGCCCACTTACAAGGAATAATATCATTACGGCTTTATCTCAGAGTTGAGCCCCACTTACAAGGAATAATATCATTACGGCCTTATCTCAGTTGAGGCCCACTTACAAGGAATAATATCATTACGGCTTTATCTCAGAGTTGAGGCCCACTTACAAGGAATAATATAATTACGGCGTTATCAGAGTTGAGGCCCACTTACAAGGAATAATATAATTACGGCTTTATCTCAGAGTTGAGGCCCACTTACAAGGAATAATATCATTACGGCTTTATCTCAGAGTTGAGGCCCAATTACAAGGAATAATGTCATTACGGCTTTATCTCAGAGTTGAGGCCCACTTACAAGGAATAATGTCATTACGGCTTTATCTCAGAGTTGAGGCCCACTTACAAGGAATAATGTCATTACGGCTTTATCTCAGAGTTGAGGCCCACTTACAAGGAATAATATAATTACGGCTTTATCTCAGAGTTGAGGCCCACTTACAAGGAATAATATCATTATGGCTTTATCTCAGAGTTGAGGCCCACTTACAAGGAATAATATCATTACGGCTTTATCTCAGAGTTGAGGCCCACTTACAAGGAATAATATCATTACGGCTTTATCTCAGAGTTGAGGCCCACTTACATCACTTAAAGAATGACGAAATGGAAACACATCTTCCATGCAGCGGGCGCAGTTTTGGCAGGATAAGATATATTCATTAGAAAAACAGTCCAGAGCTTACGTAGGCCTGAGAATCTTTCATAAAAACGTACCGATTAATAATTATATCGGTACATTCACTCATGCTCGTGCTTATTAATACGAACTCACACGCTTTGAACTTTGGGTAGCAAAGAGTTATTTCAACGAACAAGTGTTTTAACAAAAGAACTGCACAAATTCAATTTTTAAATAGAAGTTTTGCAAAACTGACACATCATATCTTACAAGGTCCTGAGTTGATCATCGAATATACATTAAGTGATTATCTTTTTGAAATCGGATGTAGAACCATTAATGTGTGTATATATGTTAATACTAAAGTACGTTCAGAAATACGTAGCGTTGGAATGTATATATTATCTGAATAATTCCGTAACCTGTCAAGTTGAATGTGTGCAAGTGAACCATTAATTCCTACGTAAATGGGTTATACATAAATATTATTTAGACTACACGATTAACCAAAACAGTTTTCGCTAATATTTTCATGGGGCCTTTAGTAATCGTGTATACAAACAACACATTTTACAGTACTTCCGTTAACTGATTAGTACAGCAAGATCCAAAGGCGTATGCATTTATTATAGGGGTATGAGTAAATATTTCCCCTTAATAATGTCCATTAATGTTTATAATATATTGATTTCCAGTGAGAGCATGTGTGTTGAAAGAAAATGATTTGATTTTATTTGTGTTTCTTTAGTCAGTGTTGATTTTCAATTAAACTTTATTTTCCAAACTGCACGATAAGTTTAAACATATATTCATTAATGTAACTTTTGTTTTAAATATTCACATACACAGAATGTACTCACTTTATTCTGAATCGGATAACTCAAAGAAATTGAAGATTTATTGGCTGAATAAGCCGCAAACCATCTTTCTGAAAGTAATCATTTTTTCTTTTACTCCCAATTCCTACATTTAATCCAAAATTGTTTTTCAAATCCAGAATTGCTTGCCAATGTCTGAGGGCATCATATGCCATTTTCTTTAGATCTGATAGATAGAAGAAAATGCTGTCACTTGCCAGCTATCCTTTCACTATTGCCAAAACTATGTGACTCGTAGTTCTTTCGACTTTTAGAACGGTGACGATCCTAACCACCTTTGATCACACCCATGGATTAGTTTGTCAATGTGAACCGTTTCTGTCATGTGTGTGTTCTTTCTAGTGACAACAATTCAGGTTTAAAGAGAATTTCTGCAAATTGAATGTGTTCCTTTGTTAGCCACAGTTTGATTTCATCCTTAGTACTTGCTGGTTTCGGAAACTTATTGTCTATAGTGCTTTTCATTATGAAGAATTGTTAATTACCAGACAGGAGGGTCTATCTAATTACGGAAGTAGAGCTATCTCAATCCAATTTCTGAATGTGTGGTAATTCATTTCTGAATGATGATCCCGTTATCGGTAGATTTTGAAACAAACATGAGTTCACCGTTCTTCGGCGATCCATCATGTCAATGGACTATTATCAGTCACTGTTCTTTACAACGTGGTACACTTATCTTGATATTTCTTTATACATATTTCTATTGCATTTATTAGAATGGTGTTAATTTATCCATGCTTCAATCTATGAGTCGTACATACGCAATTTCGTAATTTTCTTTCCGGCTTTCTCTAATTTGTCATAAATATGCACTTCTAAGAAAAGCTACTAAGTGAGGCTTTTCACAAATGATATATTTCTGCTGTCTGTAAGCTTGCGGAAGTCGAAGCCAGCACCCCTTAACATTTTCACAAATGCAGTTTTAAAAATATTAAAGCCTTTCTGGTTCAATGAAATATTCAATTTCCAAAGGGTCAATGCTTGTTTAGAATCTAACATTCTGTACATTCCTCGTTTAAAAACGTCTTTGTCAAAGCTGTCAACTTTATCTTTCCTTCCTCGATCTCCGGTCGTATTTGTACAAATACTGCCATGTTCAAGTGCCCAGCGTGAGAATGACCTGTCGCTAATATCCAGGGCATGTAATGTTCTTTTCTCTGCGTTAGAAATACGTGATACATACTCCCCAGTGGGATTCCGTAGCGAAGTAGTAAAGCCGTCGGCCTCGTGATCAGGTGGTGTGGGTTCGACTCCGCAGGGGACTCCGCATCAAGCACCGGTGAAAAAGACGACGGAGTCCCCTGCATCTCGTAGTCGCCCCCAAGTCGTCTTGTCCTTGACGTGCCACTGGGGTCGGGCGGCTCGAGACCTGAGAGTGAGGATAAAAAGTAGCGCAGTTAATCCTTACTAAAAATAGCGCTAGCAAATAAATTATGTCATCATCGTCTACGATGGACGGAGGCCTTCGCCTTTCTTTTGCCTCCTACGTTTAGTCTCATATGAGAAAAATGTATTCAACTTTATTGTTAAGTTATTTTAGTGCAACGAATTTAGCTAAGTGCGTTATTCAAATAATAAAAACGCTACACATCTCTGTTTCGCCTTTACAAATTGAAAAGAATTATTATAGCGACTTAGTGCCAACAATTTGTTGCGCATCTCGATACTTTCCAGTGTAGAAGTACCGAGCCTCTACGATTTTTCGCGAAAATATATGCAATATGTAGCTCAATCATCATGAGTTACTGTAGAACTCTTAAAAATGTTATCCAGCGAAGACGTCATTAAAAAAGGACAACCTCAAAATAAGCTAAAATGCATTCTAATTTCTTCGTATAACTGAAAAGAAAATGACATTATGCCGAATTACAATGGCTAAAAATATTTATTTCATCAATTTATGTCTCATAATAAATGGCTGAGATATAATATTTTCAAGACGCGCACTTATTACTGAACGCACTATAGAATGACAGCTCTTCAAGACGGACCTCAGAGTTAAAAATAGTAGATGATGTTCACACGACTATAATTACAGTATTTCGTGATTCGCTGCATTTCTTAGTTGAAGCAGTTGAAGTTTGCAGGGGACTTGTAATTACAGTCCCCATTATTGAAGACGTATAGGGCCAGTACCATAAGTTTTGTTTTGTGGTTCTGGGCTGTACGTTGTGGGCGTGTAGTTCTGCAAGCAAAAAACTACATTCGATTTGTTGTATCATTGTCAGTTTGACAAAGTTTTGATCTCAAATATCGACATCCTAATGTGCCGTATCACTGTCAATCTGGCTAGTTTTGATCTCAAAAAGCGACATCCTAATGTGCCGTATCACTGTCACTCTGGCTAGTATTGATCTCAAATATCGACATCCTAATGTGCCGTATCACTGTCACTCTGGCTAGTTTTGATCTCAAAAAGCGACATCCTGATGTGCCGTATCACTGTCTGGCTAGTTTTGATCTCAAATAGCGACATCCTAATGTGCCGTATCACTGTCTGACTAGTTTTTATCTCAAATAGCGACATCCTAATGTGCCGTATCACTGTCTGGCTAGTTTTGATCTCAAATAGAGACATCCTAATGTCCTATATCACTGTCACTAGTTTTGATCGTAAAAAGAACTGAGTTTAACTTCGAGTTAGTATTTCTCCTTGAAACTCGATCAATCTGAACTGTTATAAAACTAATACGTTTAATATCAATCCTTAGAATCGTGCCCAGATTTAAAAGAAGAGTGCCACTGTAACCTTCTTAGCAAGTCTTAGACGATCTAAACAGGGTGTGCATGCAGCTAACAATATCATCACGTAAGCTCATTGATGTTATATCGGTCACATCAAATGTTCAAATATAGGCTCCCTGTAAGTGATCAGCTGTAAGAAAGGCCCGGTGCTTCACCTGGCATAAAGAAGTGAATTTCTATTAATCTTACAAGATCTTGTGTTATTCTATTTATTTGGGATCAAGATGCTGAGCAGAGCATGAGCTGCAGTGGTCAGTGACCCATAGCTGACTGCTAGCGTCAGGCCCAGCGAACAATAGCTGCCAAGACCCTTCTACACCTCCACGCGGTGATCTTGGATAACAGGCTGCAGCAGGGCAGACTGGCTGAGGAGAAGGGATCGAAGAGGAAATGCTAACCCAGTACTCAAAAATGCTTGCTGGTCGGATGTGTTGGACCGAAAGGTGCAAATATCGCAGTCAAGCTGTAAACTACGACACAACGCATCCCGTTCTCTGGACTACATTCTGCTACTTAAGCCCTTTTAAGGTTTGGTAGCGGGAGATTGAGAACGAACGAAGCCAAGCCATTCTATTTATTTTGAGTCATATTATTTACATTGAAACTGTTATTGTTTTAAAGTTATTATTGCAATCCACGTTATTGTTATTCATATTGGTCTACTGCAGTTATTAATTTACTATTACACATATTATTAGTTTGCCGGCCCCAGCCCCGGAGCTTCTGTAACGTGCCTTGTTGACCTTCTCCTCGTTTTGCTTCTGCCTCTGTTGCCAGGTACCATACCCTCCAGTTTAGTTCTCTCTGGGACCCACCTGTACTTTGTAATTGATATCACTATTGTAATTATTTTTTTTTTAATTATTGCAATAATTGTTATTCTTGCTACAGTAATTATTATTACTATTATTATCAATAAGTATTATCATTGCTGACAGTAATCTTGGCTTGGCTTCGTTCGTTCTCAATCTCCCACTACCAAACACTGAAATGGCTTAAGTAGCAGAATGTAGTCCAGAGAACGGAATGCGTTGTGTCGTAGTTTACAGCTTGACTGCGATATTTGCACCTTTCGGTCCAACACATCCGACTTCAGCAAGCATTTTTTTTAGTACCGGGTTAGCATTCCCTCTTCGATCCCTTCTCCTTACCCAGTCTGCCCTGCTGCAGTCTGTTATCCTGGATCACCGCGTGGAGGTGTAGAAGGGTCTTGGCAGCTTTGGTTCGCTGGGCCTGACGCTAGCAGTCAGCTATGGGTTGCTGACCACTGCAGCACCTTGATCCGATCTTGATCGAAAGTGTAAATATATATTACTGGATTACGCGATATCCATTTATATAGTAAGCTAATACTTGCAAAACTGAACTACTTGATGTATGTGTCTACAGTCATAACTAATTAACATATGTAAATTGCATTACCAAATGGATACATTCATGAATATAGGGAGGGAACATATTAAAACTCGATTACACGGTGGATGAATTTATGGATATGAATGTATAGGTGTGTGTTAGATGAATCCAAATAAGCGCCCTTAATTTGGAACTTGTAAATCACTCTTATATTGGGACATTACTCAGATTATTTCCTTTACAAGCATTCGTTGTAAATCTGTTAAATTTCGCACATATCGTACGCGAATTCATGAATAAAATCTGAACTCGGATGTGTTAACAGGCGATAGAGCTGGGCGAATCCAGGAACAAGAGCTGAGACTGTCTTAAGCTGGTACGTCCTGATCATCATTCTGCCTCGAGGATCGTAGTGTTGATAACATGTCTTTTTTTATAACTTCAGATGTTATTTATATCTCATGACGCCTGTCATATCTTCCCATACATTGTATCTATATCGTCTTTGAGCATGTCCAGCGTTGTTCTTTCATGACACAATTTTTGCTATGCTTTCACTTCGACATATGTACGAATATTGACTGTTTTCTTTAATTACTATTAATAATATTTCAAAACTATTGTCGTTGTACTGAGACAAAGATACTGGATCCAACATTCTTGACAAAATGTGTTTATGATCCACGATTGTTTTAGGTTATGTTGCTTTCTAAACTTCTGGCAAACATGTCTACAGGATTTATTTCTTCTGAGAATGTTGCCACCCTAGTCCATGTGATGTCTGTCTAAGCGAAGATTACTATTCGTTGAGAATTTTTACAATTTCGCATAGTTTTTTCCCGTCTTTTTCAAGATTGGGTGTCGTTTTATTTTTCTGGATTTTACATTTTTCTTCTAGTCTTATTTTCTGCATTTCTGCCTCATCCCTTTTCCATTTGTTGTGGTTTTTAAGTAAGGGCTGATAAAATGCGACTTTTCTGACCCTTTTTATTGCATGCTGGAGCTCTTGGAGTATGCTGCACAAGGATGGCGTGTGGTTGCAAAAGAATACCCTGGGAATAGTGTCTTTTCTTTTGCCTATTGGTATATCTATTGATGCATTTAACCACTATATTCATATATCTATTCTACACTTTTTGTAATTCCATTTCGTGACAACTGGTCCTGCTGTGAGTGTCACACCTCTGAACAGATATATATATATATATATATATATATATATATATATATATATATATATATATATATGGAGAGAGAGAGAGAGAGAGAGAGAGAAAGTAAGTGGGTGAAAGATAGATATTGAGAGAGGGTAAACTCCACCCATTTGGTCTCCTACTTCTCTCTATTTAATAAGTCCAGTTATATACAAGATCTGCAATTGAAGTTCTATGCCATTGGAGGGGGGGGGGGGGGAGAAAGTAGATGTATCTGTTACAGTATTGTCCAAGGTTAAGGGATGGTTATCTTGCCAGAAATGTCTTCACTGTGATCTAGACTATTCTAGACAGTTATAGCCCTATCTCTGAAAATGGCTATGAAAGTCTCAGATTGCTATAAAGTTGGTATCTAGTACTATTACATAGCTGGTACTCACGAGTTTATAAATTTGGATAGTAATAATTTAGAATCTATATTTTCTTCTAGTTTAATTATTGTTAGATCAGCTCCTATTCAGCTCCACCAATGGATGCTTTTCTTTCATGGGGTTTTATCACAGCCTACTGTAGATACAAACCTTCTTCTTCTTCTTCTTCTTCTTCTTCTTCTTCTTCTTCTTCTTCTTCTTCTTCTTCGTTCGTTCTCAATCTCCCACTACCAAACCCTGAAAGGGCTTAAGTAGCAGAATGTAGTCCAGAGAACGAAATGCGTTGTGTCGTAGTTTACAGCTTGACTGCGATATTTGCACCTTTCGGTCCAACACATCCGACTTCAGCAACCATTTTTGAAGTACCGGGTTAGCATTCCCTCTTCGATCCCTTCTCCTTAGCCAGTCTGCCCTATTGCAGTCTGTTATCCAGGATCATCGCGTGGAGGTGTAGAAGGGTCTTGGCAGCTATGGTTCGCTGCCCCTGACGCTAGCAGTCAGATATGGGTCACTGACCACTGCAGCTCATGTGCTGCTCAGCATCTTGATCCCAGATACAGACCTTCTGATTCACGGAGAAATCCCTGTGAAACGTCACATTCCACGGCTGACTAAAGAACGCAACTTGCATGTGTCAACTATCAGTGCAACTATAATAGAGTGTTTGGGAAACAAAGGCGTATATGCAGTTGATTGCAAAGCAGGATTCTGTGAAAGGATCACTCTCAACAGTAATTTGTTGGGTTTTGTATGGTGAATTTGTTTTATTTCTCTCTGTGAAGCATGGATTGATTAAAAACCTTGCACAATATCAGTTTCGTAATTTAGTCGGCGGTGGAACGTGACGTTCCAATGGAATTTCCGATGAGTCGAACAGCCTATCTAAAGTAGGTCATGTTTGAATGCTATATATTACAAGGGTCAGTACTTCTTCTTTCCCTCTGTTATGTCTGTCGGTTCTAGTTTTGGTGTTCCTTTAATGTTGAAGGTTTTATCTGCTTTCCCATGCGTCTCTTCGATAAATCACTTCTCATTGTCGTTGTATTGTTAACATAATATTTGTATTATTGAGCCTGGCTTGGATTCCACAAATCTGTTCTTTGTTTCTGGTGTACAGCTTTCCTTTTATGCTATGAATGGTGATTACTATAGATCTTAATTGTGTTGTTTCTGGCAGTATATATCCTTGTACTGTAATATAACATTTACAAGAAACAAAAAATAAATTGCTGTCAAACAGGTCTCGTATCGCCAGTTTTCATAGTTAAAGTGGGGGATGCGTGGGCTAGTGGTTAAGTGGCACGGCTCACAAACCGAAGGTGCTGGGTTAAATCCCCATCACAGCACCGGCCGTTACCTAGGGGAAGTAAACCCTTAGAAAATGCAGGAGGAAGCAGACCCTTACATAAATGCATGCTGAAGTCGGATGCACTGAGCCGACAGACGCAAAATGAAAACCACAGTGCAACGCACACCGCATTAGGGATTAGAGAAAAATAAGGCGAACGCAAAAATAAAAAATAAAATAAAATAGTTACAGTAAAATAGTAAAAATAGTCCTTCTTCGACGTGTTTTTCGTTGTGACGTAGTTTATAGCATTTCGTTCCAACACATTCGATTTCAGCACCATATTTTGTGGGCTAGATTTGCGTACTCTCTTCCTTCATGATCTCTTAGTCAGCCTGCATGGTTGCAGTCTGTTACCAGGGCCATCAAATGGAGGTGGGATAGAGTTTTAGTCAGTTATGTGTCCTCGACACTTATGCAAACATCCAGCTCTGAGTCCCCGGCTGCTGTCAGCTTTCACTACTGTATCTTCGGTCCCAAAAGAAATCCGATTACGCTGTCTTCGGGAATAAAATGTGCACTGTAGTGTACTAAATCTCAGCAGATTGTGTGGTAGGGTAACGAGTTCCCTCCCATGCAGCAATAACTTCCTTGTGGTCTGCGGGATCTTTGTATTAGAAGGACAAGAATAGCACCACTGCCCCACAGAGAGGATGTCGTAAGAGGCGACTAACTTTGTGACATGGCATAACACCGGTCATGGTTAGGTGGTTTGCTAAGAGCAGCATAGATGGCGCCTAATAGGCTGCGGGTCTATTTTACTATAGTGTGAGTCTATTAAGATGGTCTCTCACATTGGTTAAACACCTTCCACGGCACTTGTCCCAACGCAGCGGAGTAATAAGCTGCTCAAGCCTCCTTCTGCTACATCCAGCTCACGCCAGAGCTGAGACCTGCACAGGGGCATCTGTCCCTGTAGAAGTACAGGTAGACTAAGTGGGACCTGCACAGCGGCATCTGTCCCTGTAGAAGTACAGGTAGACTAAGTGGGACCTGCACAGCGGCATCTGTCCCTGTAGAAGTACAGGTAGACTAAGTGGGACCTGCACAGCGGCATCTGTCCCTGTAGAAGTACAGGTAGACTAAGCGGGACCTGCACAGCGGCATCTGTCCCTGTAGAAGTACAGGTAGACTAAGCGGGACCTGCACAGCGGCATCTGTCCCTGTAGAAGTACAGGTAGACTAAGTGGGACCTGCACAGCGGCATCTGTCCCTGTAGAAGTACAGGTAGACTAAGCGGGACCTGCACAGCGGCATCTGTCCCTGTAGAAGTACAGGTAGACTAAGTGGGACCTGCACAGGGAAATCTGCCCCTGTAGAAGTACAGACCGACTAAGTGGGACCTGCACAGCGGCATCTGTCCCTGTAGAAGTACAGGTAGACTAAGCGGGACCTGCACAGCGGCATCTGTCCCTGTAGAAGTACAGGTAGACTAAGTGGGACCTGTACAGGGAAATCTGCCCCTGTAGAAGTACAGACCGACTAAGTGGGACCTGCACAGGGAAATCTGCCCCTGTAGAAGTACAGACCGACTAAGTGGGACCTGCACAGCGGCATCTGTCCCTGTAGAAGTATAGACCGACTAAGACTAAGACTGTAATTCATGTACACATTTAAAGCAGGGTATACTGGGTCGTGTCGATACTAGAGATGTTGATACCTTGACACCTTCCACGGCACTTGTCCCAACGCAGCGGAGTAATAAGCTGCTCAAGCCTCCTTCTGCTACATCCAGCTCACGCCAGAGCTGAGACCTGCACAGGGGCATCTGTCCCTGTAGAAGTACAGGTAGACTAAGTGGGACCTGCACAGCGGCATCTGTCCCTGTAGAAGTACAGGTAGACTAAGTGGGACCTGCACAGGGAAATCTGCCCCTGTAGAAGTACAGACCGACTAAGTGGGACCTGCACAGCGGCATCTGTCCCTGTAGAAGTATAGACCGACTAAGACTAAGACTGTAATTCATGTACACATTTAAAGCAGGGTATACTGGGTCGTGTCGATACTAGAGATGTTGATACCCGATCTTTTTGTCTAAAAAACAAGCGGCCAATGGATCTGCTACTCAGTTCCTCTCTGAGAGAAAAGACAACACAAGTTTAAATATCTTTACTCCACCTGGGCTGTGGGAGAAAGGAATTTTGGGATAAAGATTGCATCACTGCAAATGATAAATAATGAAACAGGAATTTAATAGGAATAACACAATGTAAAAACTGCACAGAATGGAGGAAATTAGAATGGTTTAAGAACGTCATTAGAAAGCAACCATATAATCAACCATCGGAAGCCTAACACAGCAGACGATCTGGCTTCACGTCTGTGGAACAATTGAGAGTGTAAAGGGCAAACGATTTTTAGCGAAAAACTGTCTTACGTCTGCCCTAGAAACAAAATGAGCCCAAGAAGGGGATATTGCAACTACCGGAGCAGTTTTACTTCAGCGATTAATGGAAAAGAGTTTTAATAACGAGCCTACAATAGCAACCGACTCAGCCCATGCTTCAAATTGATTGAAAACAACTGTTTAAAATCACGGTTTCACTGTTTTATTTTTCAAAAATATATTAATGTAGCAGTAGAGCACTAGCTTTTCACGGCAAAGGTACTGGATTCAACTTCATTTCCAGTCAGATTTCAGTCGACACAGCGATAACTGGGTACCTCACTTACGGTTAAGAAAATAAAAGTGAGTTCTATGAAGGAATATCAGACACATTTTTTTTTCTCTAGTGATTGCCCATCACGCACGGAAAGTAATGGCAACCTAATGTACTACACACTTGCCAAGAACCTTATAACAGCCAAATAGGTGGCGATTGTATAAAGCGACGTTCTGTAAAGGGCATGCTACTTATTTTATATATGTATATAGGTCCTAGTGGTTAAGTGGCACGGCTCACGACCCGAAGGTGCTGGGTTCGATCCCCATCACAGCACCGGCCGTTACCCCGGGGAAGCAAACCCTTAGAAAATGCAGGAGGAAGCAGACCCTTACATAAAATGCGTGCTGAAGTCGGATGTACTGGGCCGACTGGCGCAAAATAAAAACCACAGTGCAACGCACACCGCCTTGGGGAATAGAGAAATGGAGCGAACGATGAAAAAAAAAAAAAAAAAAAAAAATATGTATATATATATTGTATTTCTTATAAACTGCTAAATGGGTACTCCACATGCTTTTTGTGGACAGTGTGAGTTGCGAAGTGTGCACTGCATTGAAATGGAGAGTCTTCTATTAAAGAAAGGTTTAATTTAATCTATCGGCATCAGTTTCGGTAAGCAATGGAATGTGCTTTAGCATTTTAAAATGAAACTTTCTCTGTTTCTTTTATGCAAGTTGACGTGTTTCGTATAAGTAGTGATGCTTATGAATAAATTTGCTTAATGAAGGTAGAAGGAATCACGAAGAATAACAGAGATGACAAGCTGGTTTGCTAAATGCTAATGTGGATCGTAGGGCTTGGCTGAAACATATGAAATATGTCATGCGTGATGATACTGAATATAGCTATCTGTGAGGATTATGTATGGACTAAGAACCTCTTTCGGTTCTGTAGAGTGGTGCATTGTTGCAGTGCTGCCATGATACAGAAACCCTAACCACAAGAGAACATACAATGATTCGGTTCATGTTTACAGTCACCAGGTGACATATTCTTTCCATAACTTGGTCTCCGTCAGAGCAGCCGTGTAAGCCTCTCGGCTTAGGGTGAGATAGCCCTCGTAATGCAAAGACATCCACAGACTTTCCGTAATGTCGATATCATTCTCACCGTGGTCCACCTCTTTCCTCCTCACAGAAACCATACCCTCCATTATCACTCTCATCAGACCTTTAAGCCTTTTCACATAATCAAAATTGCAATGAGGGGGGTCTATTGAGTCTTCTTGGGATGAGGAGAAACACAACAAAGAAGACATGTACAAGAAATATTAAAGCAAAAAGAAAAATGAAGACTTAAAAGGCCCTCAAAGCACGCACGAATGAATTCTTCTTCTTCTGCGATTATTGCACATTTAAACTGGGACTCCGGATTCTTCAAAAAATCCTGCAGACTTTTTCAGGGTGTCAATACCGCCGTACATTGTCTTCTCGGGATGAGTGAGCGTGCCTCATATCCTTCTCTTCAGATCTTTGTACTGGAGACAGTCCTGAAGTGCATTCGCTGTTGTCATGTTTGCATGGGCGCAGTAACACAGACTGGGGGTACCTATCTTGAATTTGATGTACATGTGGTGTTTAATTCCGTGGTGGTCAGTCTGGGGAAGCATTTTGATAACCTGGCCTTTTCTGGAAATGTGATAGTATACGCCCTCTCTGTGATATTTGGGGTGTTCTTCCCAACTTTATATTGTGTTGTCCTTTTATTATGGCTTTCACTTCTTCATAGTTGACCAATTATTCTTTCTGTGTCAATTTTGCTCCTTCTTTGGCTAAACTATTGGCTTCCTCATTTCCTTCGACGCCATAGTGCAATGGTATCCACTGTATCACTGCTGTCAGGAACCCGCCATATATTTTCGCTACGTCTGCCCTCAATTCGTTCAGCTGCACAGATGAATGAGTTAGAGAGCACGTGACCTCGCAGATGTAGACATAATATGCCATATCAAATTTGTGAAAATATAAATAGAGATGGACGTTCACAAATGTAGAGAAGACTACAATTCAAGTACATGTCCGAATCATGGGAAGCTTACAGAAAGGTAACATCAAAGAATACTTCCACAAACCTTGTGAAAATATGAAGCCCAGTGGCAGGCAGGTCTAGAGCAACTACAGCCCATGTTTCCTGAACAACTCGAATCTCATCTGATGTCAGGAAATGGTCAATTTCTTTTTCGTCTTCCTTCCTGCGAGAGTTTGTCGACGCATGACAACCCATGACGTGAGTACCTTACCAAATCACCTGTTAGACAATAGAATCATTTTTGTCAATTACAAGTTCTAGAAACTTTATCAGTGAGAGAAACGTCAGCCACATGTTGCTATTATTTAGGTAAATGCTGCATTTAGCACAAAGATGTAGACGACAAGTTTCCTCGATCAAAAAAAGCACAACAACTATTAAGGTCAAAGAACAAAAAATGAGACAGAAGTACGAGTTGGTAATCACAGAAATAAATGTGTTTAAAATATTTAAAAAAAAAAAATTAAGTTAATCGAAAACAAGAACAAATCTATGGAAGTTCCCAAATGTTCTCAATGTCTATGTCAAGTAGTACAATTCTGGGGGAGGGGTGGGGAGGGGAGGGGGGGGGGGGGGGAGTGTGGGCGGAACAAGTTACTTTGATGTTATTTGACGTTATTTTCAAGAGTTCTTATTTTACCCACAGGAAGGCCTTAATGGCCGATAAGTTTGCCGAAGTTGTTAATGTGATCCATAAAACTGTTCTTGACATGTTAGTGCTGAATTGATCATTGCTATAAATTTGTTAGCGGTTAAACTCCGCGTGCTCAGTCTAATAAAACTGGGAAATCTCACTGTGGTAGCTCCCCGAAGACACGGAAAATTGTAAACACTAAGGGACACAACACTGCTTCAAATTATGAAACGTTCATGACAGCTGCCTGAATTAGCATTTCATTGATTATTGTACGTGTGATTAGAATCGGCTAGCCTGAACAAGTCACGTTTTATAAAACGGGCTGAATTCGTACGACTGTGACATTTATTTATTTTGAAATGGGATACAGTGGGATATGGCTTTTCGGGAATCCCTTAATTCTGTGCTTTTCAGCTGTCACATGTTCGACGCTTGTCCAACAAGTTCAGGGGATTTTGACGTAATGCGCTGCTTTGCTGAGTTGGAGAAAACTGAACAGTTGGTACAATTGTCGATTTTCTGTTCTGTTAAGAAATAAAGTCACTATACTTCTGGCATGCCCATAATTGCTCAATTCATTCAGCTAATACTGAAGTGCGTGGTAACTTATTGTTTATTGATTGCAAATACGCATTTTATATCTAAACAGGCACAACCTACATGTTTTCCAACAAATGATTTTGAAATTCTGTAGTCTGTGGATTGCTGTTCAAAATTGGTAAATAGAGTCATTATCCAGAATTCTTTCAATGACGCTCTTCAGAATGGCAACTCTATCCCAGTTCAAAGTCTCCACTGTTAGTTATTTCAAGACCTTGTAAGATAATAAGATCGTTCATTGCCGAACACCTCAGCTTGATCAGGACAGTAAAGGCTAAAAGACAGCAACAAATAATGGTAACAATAGATATATATATATAAGTTAAGGGTGTCCTTCAGTAGACTTTACCGCTAGTCAGGAAATAAGCTTTAGACACTTTAAACTAATCCACAGCTTGTGTGTAGTAACGAGACCAGTTTCCTTCCTAGCTGCCTTTTTCTTCTTTGCCTTCCCTAGCCGTAGGGCATGTACACATTTACAGCTTGGTCGAATGGAAAACAACGGCAAACTACTGAATGAAACATTGCCAAGAAATACACGAAGGTTAATTAACGGACTGTCATTGAACATCGTTCAACAAAGGACATGCTTAATGATGGCATGTGTCTATCTATCTATCTATCTATCTATCTATCTATCTATCTATCTATCTATCTATCTATCTATCTATCTATCTATCTATCTATCTATCTATCTATCTATCTATCTATCTATCTAATATATATGTCTGTCTATCTGTCAGTCTGTATGTCTGTCAGTCAGTAAGCCAGCCAGTCAGTCAATCAGTATGTCTGTCATTCTGTCTGTCAGTCTGTCTGTCTGTCAATCTGTCAGTCTGTCAGTCTGTCTGTCTGTCAGTCAGTAAGTCTGTCTCTGTCTGTCTGTTGGTCGATCGGTCTGTCAGTCTGTCCGTCTATATGTTTGTCTGTCTGTCTATGATTCGAGCTGACAGGCGATCAACGAAAGGCAGTGTGGTAGCTGTAATAGGATGTTCGGATGATCTATCGAATTTCCAGAATGTGACTGACGAAAACAAAATGGCAATGAAGCTCAGTTCAGTTCAAGTGACATTTCCGCATCGAAGGTCGGTTACAATGGATCTCTAGTGCACTCTATCTCTTGTCGTAATGGTGCAGTCTGAGAGGCTTTTTCCAGTCCATCTCCTGATGTTAACCACCCACTTATAACGTTGTCTGCCTCTTGAACGACTGCCTCCCCCCCCCCCTACCCTCTAGTGTGATCTTCAACACGGAGGTATGTCTTGTTATATGACCAAAATAACGCAATTGTCTAATCATGATTTCGGCCATTAATTCTCGTTTCACCCCC